>CAJNRD030001118.1:6661920-6740829 GCA_905319865.3 Cotesia congregata | reverse complement strand
ACGTTTTTTTTTTTTTTTTTTAACAATAACTATTCATATTATTTCAATATAAAAAACAAAAATATTTTACATTTACCTAAATTAATCACTTAAAATATATAGTTAGTCGTTATACAAAAATCGATTATTAAAATTTAATAATAACAATAGTAGTCACAAAGTTTTACTTTTGTCACAAGTTCTTATACAATGATAGAAGGATTTGTTGAGAAGTAATTAATCAATCTGTTAAAATTTTTCAAACAAATTTGTCAGGGACAAACGTATTTTTCAATTATTAACAACATATTTGTTGGTATTAAAATAATCTTTTTTTTTTTTTCAACTAAGAACTATTCTTTAAAAGTTATAAATTGTTGTTATATCAAGACTTTTATTAAATATTTCAATAGTTTAAGTTAATTACGTTACACATTAAAATAGGTTGGATTACCTCAAATAAATGATCCTTGAAAAATTACTAAATTCTTTTTTCGGCACTAATCAACATTCTTTTAACTACAAAAAAATTCTTCGATCAGTGTACGTAGAATTAATTATTTTATTTTTGTTACTATATAGTTTTCTTTGTCACCTCATTGTATAACCTCAAGTACGTTTAAAAATAATTCATTCACAACTATTGTCATAATAATTACAATTTATGATATTTTATAATTTAATGAAATTCCAACAAATATAGAAAAAAAATTGTCCTTACCTTAAAACAAAAGGCTACTTTTTTGTACAGTCACTGACTAGTTTGTGGTGTGAACACGGACTGAATGTGTCTAGAGTACCGAACAGAGCTATCAGATCATGAGCTTGCAAGGTAAAAAAATATCCCCTCTCCGAGCAAGCTGACTACGTTGTATTATTATTATTATTATAATCTAGTCGGCACGGAAAATATTAGGCGGTTTATTTACGACTTTTAATGCAAATAAGATAAATTGAATTTTTTTATTTTTTAATACTTATCAAAATATGTAGATCTTTTTCACAAAAAAATAAAAAATTGCGGAAATTCTATTGTTTAAAAAATAGCTATTTTGAGAGTAGCTTTGCATAAAATATCTTGTAAACTATTGAGAATGAGTCGAGAAATTCTGCAGATGAAATTTAGAGAAATAATTAATGAACACACTGAAAAAAACCGCATTGCTCTACTGCCTATAGTTTACTAAATATACATTTTTTAATGACAAAAAAAAAAAAAAAAAAAACGCTTTTCCACTCAAGCGCTTATGAACAAATACCTTACACGCCACGAAAAATCACTCAATTTCCTTTTTTTTTCTTTTTAAATTATAAATATTGTTGTTTTTTATAAGTAAAAAAATCAGCTAAGCTAAAAAAAAAATTTTTTAATTCATTTACATGATTTTTAGTTTTTTGAATTTCTGCATCAAAAAATAGTTAGAATTAAACGAAAAAAAAAAATTCTTTTTGTATATAAAAATTTTTCCGGCAACAAAGAATCGTTGGGAAAAAAAAGTTAAAAAAAAAAATTTTTTTTTGATTGTGCAAAAATTCAGTTTAAAAGTTTACAAAAATACTTATTTGATGATTTTACATACCCAGCTATTATGGACAAAGACGAGTCAAGTACAGAAAATGGTCCTGTACGAGCGAGTCAAATACAGAGAGCGTATGAGCTCTACGGGGACTTGAACTGAACGAGACGGTGCCTGTCCACCATTCTCCGCAAACCGTTGTCAAAGAAAAATGAGGGAGATAATAATAATGTGAGGCAAATAATAATAATAATAGTAAGTGGCCGCTCAGATACTCGAAGTATTTTGTTTCGTCATCTTTTTTTAAATTTTTTCTTTTTTTTCAAGACTTAATTAACTTTTAAAAAATTGATTCCACAATATTGGTATCGATCGATTCAAAATTTCATGAATTGGCCAGAAAACCTAACAATAAAAAAAATCAATTTTTAAAAATTTAACTAATTTTTTTTTTTTTTAAACAAATAAGTTGATTGACTTTTCAAAAATTGATTTTTTATCGTTAGGTTATCTGGATGATTCATAAAATTTGGAATCGATTGATACCTACATTGTTGAATCGATTTTTTGAAAGTTCATTAACTTGTTTGATTACAAAAAAAAAAAAAATAAAGTTAGGTAACTTTTTAAAAATAGATTTTTTATCGTTAGGTTTTCTGGACTATTCATAAAATTTGAAATTGACTGATACCTATATTGTTTAGTTGATTTTTTAAAAGTTTATTAAGTCTTTGAAAAAAAAAAAAAAAAAAAAAAAAAAAAAAAATAATTACAAAAATGATGAAAAAACAAATTACTCCGAGTATCTGAGCGGCCGCTTACTATTACTATTATTTGCCTCACATTATTATTATTTTTCCTATTTTTCCCCGCTTCTGAAAGGCAGGACGAAAATTGGGCTGGCGTGTTATTGAAAACACTGCCATCACAAGCATAGAATTCAATTTTAATTTTTTTGTTTTTTATTTGATTGTTTGTAATTAAATTTCGTTCTCAACCATTAAATTAAAAAACTTTATTAATGTTTAAAAATTCCGGATAAAACAAATGATAACTACAGATTTAATAAATCTTATTGCCTAATCGGCCAAGAGAATAAACTGTATTCTAAAATTATGGAATTTTATCATTTATTAAAATTTAATTTTCTCAAAGAAGACGTTACATCAGTTGTTTACACTTTAGAAAACTATCAATTGTCATACTTGACAAAATTTTGAGTATTCAATGACGCGAAATTTTTTAAATTTTATAAGTAAACATTAATTAGTATTATCAGATCCAAAATTTATTGCAAAGAATGGACCAACTTGTAAAATTTCAGATAGTACGAGTCACTCGGGATAAAATGAAAAACTTGTTGAAACTTCTAGAAAATTTTTGTTTCATTTATCAACTTTTGGATACGAAAATTATATATTAGAATGTTAAAAAAAAAATCTTTTCTTCTCTTTGATGGTGCTGAAGAGTTAAAAGTATGTTTCAAAATATAAAAATTTTACCCCTTGTGTGAATTTTTTCCAATTAATATTAAGATTTACTTTAATATATTTTATTTTTACATTTTAATTATACATTAAATATTTTTTTTTATTTCTATAACTTTACAATGGCTTTAATTGTAGAGATGTTAAAAAAAATATAATATAGTCAAAATTTTACACTCTTTATAGAAAGTTTTTAACATAAATTTTCTGAATCGATTTTGAGATATTCCACCCATTGGTTTCAGTTTAAGAATTCGAATTTTTCCTGTTGAATCGATTTTTCTTATTTTTCCACGATAAATTGTTCTGAAGTTATAGAAATTTAAAATTAAAAAGATTTCTTCAGTATCATTTCATTGGAAAATAGAAAAATTAATTAAGGCAAATTTTAATATAGTTCTCTATGATTATATCCATTGATTGCTAAGTTGCAAGAAATGCATTTTTAAAAAATTTTTTTTTTTAGATTAATTTTTTAATTTTTGAAAAAATCCATTACTAAAATTATTTTTAAATGATTAATTTCTTAAAAATTGCATTACTAAAATCTGTGAAATTATCAATTTATTAATAGTATGCAAAATTAAATTGCATCATTGAGTACGAAAAAAAAAATTATCAAAGTTTATTTTAAAATTAATAACTGAAAGAATATAATTTATACATTTTGCATAAAATTAATTTTTTTAAAAAATTGACGCATTTAAATAGAATGTATTAATAATAAAAAAATAATCATGCATATTTCATAAAATTAAAAATTAGAAAATTGAATTACAGCATTTTTCGAAAATGAATTATTTAAAATTTTTATTATTGCATTTTCTTAGAGAATGGATAATTAAATCGAAATTAAAAAAGGGAATAGTATTTTAAATCGTCGTAGTTATTAATTCAATTGCAATTGGAAGATATAAAATTGTAAAAAGGAAAAGAATAAATTATTGAAAAAATTCTCAATAAACAAAAAAAAACAGTTAAAATTAAAACTAATATTAACTATTAGAAAAATCATTTAAAATTTAAAAATCCAACTTCTCTAATTTGGGGTTTAATAAACGGTTTGACGCAGCGTACAAGAATTTTTTATAGCAACTCAAAAATTACAATCAAAATTAAGTATCATTAATGATTAATTATAAAAAACGATCGATTTGCAAGACTGACTCGAATTCCCTGGAATGATCTAGAAATGCTGTTAAAAAGTACACCACAAATAATAGTTATAATAATGAAAGTTGTTAATTTCACAGTTTACATTTTAACATTAAGGAATTAATTTTATTTATGTATCTTCATCATGAATCGAAATTTTCTTATTGTATTTCTGACTGTATTCAAAAATTCCATTTTTTTATTTATTGATCTCTCTCTCTCTCTCTCTAGCAAAACCAATAAAAAGTTGACTATGGGGTCCCTGCCACTAATGAAGAGAGGGAGAGAGAGAGAAAGACAGTTTAGAAAGATTTATTTCTTGAAAATGTCTGAAGATAAATAAGTAATTAATGGACATTTTGATTTCTTTTTTAATGTTCTGAGACAAAGAGAAAAAAAAATGACAATAAAGTTAGCCGACATTTAAAAATTATTAAAATTTTTTTTATTGAAGAAATCATTACAAAAAAAAAAATTTTTTTTAATTTCATTTGTAAAAAATTTGAAAAACTGTTAGTGCAATTAAAAAATTTTTTTAGGTCTAATTTAATAAATTAAACTAAGTCAAAAAATAAAAAATGTTGGTTAATTTTGTTGTTATAAAAAAAAAAAGACATTTAAGTTTTTTCAAAATCATCAAATTGAAAGAATTCAAAAAAATAAAAAAAAAAAATTTTTTTTTCAAATCAAATTTACTAAAACGGAAGCGCCAGTGCCACACTCCTGTTCAAATATTCCTCCTAACAATACGATATGAAATTTTACAAATTGCAGATACTATAGTAATTTTACAATGACTTATTTTTACATAGAGATGTGGAAGCATGGATTTATTTTAACATTGAAATATTTTTTCATAGATTTATTTGCGGATAGAATTAATTTACATAAAGTTATTCTTGCATGGATATATTTTTAAATAGACAAATTTTTCATATATAAATATTCCCTAGAAATATATTACATAGAAATATCTGACATGGAGCTATTTACATAGAGATATTTTGTGCACGTTTGTTACTGTGTACGGGAGAAATACATGTCACTGACTGTAAATAATGGGGAAGAGGTCGATTACCTACAGACTAATGAGTTAGATTACCTAGATTTCCATAACCCAGAATCCGATTACCCAAATTATCAATGACGTAGAATTCCTACGGGGTAGATTACCGATTACCTAGAATCCCGATTACTTAGAATTCGATTGCCTAGAAATTTGATTGGATATAATTCCAATTACACTGAAATCTGATTGCCTATAATTCTGATAACTTACAATCCCTATCGCATAGATTTCTTATACCTTGACAAAAAAAAAATTAATCTGGATAGATGGCGCCATATGTAACAAAACTTTCATTTCATTTTAAAATTTAAAATTATTTTTATTAAGCGACAATGTAATCAGATATGTTCAATTTATATTAATAACGGGAAATATTAATTTAAATAATTCGTTTCTTTATTTTCCTTTTTAAACAATTAAATTTTAATAAAATTGTCGAATAAGTAATCAATTAAAATAAAAATGAACTTTAAACGACGATTTTAAGTGGAACTCTAATCATGGACTTAGCGCTATGCGACCAATACTAGCATCTTTTGCGTGAAGACGTAGTGCAGCCTGTTCTGCCAGCTTCTTATCAGCTTCATGACGCGCCTGCATATTACCCCTACTTTTTGAACAAGCAATATCATGCTCTTTACACGCTTTATCTAGCAGGTTTATTCCAGGATCTCCTCGAGCTAGTCTCTTTGATAATTTTGTGCCAGGTCCACAATATTGATATCCTGGTACATGTAATTCTATTGGTAGTTTATTGATAATACCATTAACAATACCCCCACCACGCTTAATTTTAGCTTTAACAGTACCTCTGTTCTTCACCATGCTTAATCAATCACTGACTCAAATTGTATAAATACGGGATATTTATAGTCAAATTGATGAGTTATGATTTGAATGTTGTCTTGGTAGCATTAATTAGTATCTATAAAAAATCAAGATGAAGTTTGAAAAACAAAGTGCTAAATTACCTGTTATAAATTTTGATGCGATTGTACAAGGTGATGAAAAAAAAGTTCCAAAGCGACATGGAGCACTCTTACCAAATACTGTCAGAGCAATTATCTGTGGACCATCAAATTGCGGAAAGACTAACGCTCTTTTAGCTCTAGTCACTCATCCTAATGGTTTGAGATTCGAGAACATTTATGTTTATTCTAAATCTTTAAACCAACCAAAGTATAAGTTTTTGGAATCTATATTAAAACCTGTGGAGGGGGTAGGTTATCATCCATTCAGTGATCATGAATCAGTTATCAATCCTGATGAGGCTCAATCAAACTCACTCATGATATTCGATGATGTAGCTTGTGAGAAACAGGATCATATCAGAGCTTATTTTTGTATGGGGCGACATAAAAATATCGACAGTTTCTATCTATCGCAAACCTATTCGAAAATTCCAAAACATTTAATTAGAGATAATACCAACTTTTTAGTACTTTTTCGTCAAGATGAAATGAACTTAAAACATATTTATGATGATCATGTGAATACTGATATGCCTTATAATGAATTCAGAAGCTTGTGTTCAGCATGTTGGAATGATAAAAACAGTGATGATAAGCATGGATTTGTGGTGGTTGATAAAGATAGTGAAGTAAATAATGGCCGTTATAGAAAAGGTTTTGACTGCTTCATAAGTATAAATTAGATTGTTATATATGAAATTGGACAGTTGTATAGTGCTTTCAAGTGTGAAAACATGGCATATAAAAATATTCCCCAACAGACTGAGATGCTGAATCAAATATCTAAAGTTAGTGATGCAATCAGACGAAAATGTAAAATATTGAAAATTGGGAGGGATTCTTCTGAACAAGCAGCAAATGAAGCATTTAAACCAATCGTAACACCATTACAAGCTTTAGTTGAAAACTCTAAAGCTATAAAATATGAAATTAAACAGGAGGTAAAAGAGGACTCACAAAATTATTCTCTGAAAAAACCTGAAATAAGTGAATATCAAACGTTCTATGATGATACCCCTCAATTATCAACTGAACATTCTGATTTAGATCAATCAAGCATAATAAATAAAACTATTATGCACCCATTGTCTCCAGAAATGACTAGTACACCCATAAAAGAGCGAGATTCAGTATCACAATATGTATCAGCGTTGACTAGAAACAAAAATCCTAAAGGACAAGACACTAGATTTGGGATTCGACGAAGAGGCTCACAGCTTTTTATGGGTGATTCACCAGTGCAGTTTCATGAAAATAATACTTTGATTGTGAAAAACAAAACTATTTCATTAACTCCAGGCCTGATTGAGTTATTATTCAAGAGTGAACCTAAAGAGAAATTAATAAATTCAAATGATTTGGATGTTTATAAAGATCTTGTGATTTCAACCAATACACATAGAAAGCATTACGAGCTGAATCGAAGTCTTTACACTGAAAAGACCATCAAATATAGTAAATATATATCCAAGCTAACTCAGTCGTCAATAGAGGGTCATGGGTTACCTAACTTTATGACTGCTTCAAGAAAACGGAAAAATATTGATTATGTTTACTGGGATGATCCTAATGAGCTTGTTGATAGATTACGATTACTTATGGCATCTCAAGCAGCCCGTAATTCTAGTCACTCTAACGATATAATATCAATTATTGAGGAATTGCGCGAGGCTCATATTATTTATTAAAGTTTTCTTTATAATATCATCATTTACAAGTGAACCGTCAAGTCAAGTGGATCATAAAAATGATGATTGATATATTTGGACGTACGTCATCATCTAAAAATGACATTCAGTATAATAAAGGTATTCCGGGTGCACCAGGAGTTGGTTTTAAGTTAACTAGTGATGGTAATTTTGATTTGGAAGGAAAAAGAATGTATAATGTTGCTGAACCTATAGATAAAAATGATGTTGTTATATTATCTAGCATGCATTCAATTGTCAATCGGGAGATAGCAAAGCTTAAAACTATAATACATCAAAATAAAAAACGCATTGCTGATCTTGAATCTGGGGATCTCAAAGATGTTGATATGGTTGATGTTACAATAGGAGCTGGGAATGATAAGTCTCTTAAATCAATTACCGTAATAAATAACATCATTCACGAATTGGAAGCTAAAGTGAACACATTGAATAATATTACTAATAATCAAGAAAATAGGATAAACAAATTGGAAAGTCGTCTTAGTTCATTAGTAAGGTCATTGTTGCGTGATGAGGAAAGGATAAAAGAAAACGCAAAAAAGATATCTGAAATTGCTAAAAATGGCTGATAAAAAAGAAGTTATTGCTAGAGAGCTTCACCGATTAGCTCGAAGAAATTATCCCCGTCGTCATGTTGACATACGTGGGATTGATGAAACATGGCAAGCTGACTTGGTTGAGATGATTCCATACTCTAAATTAAATAAAATAAATAAATAATGGACACAAATATTTGCTTACAATAATAGATATTTTTTCAAAGTATGCATGGGTAGTCCCCATTAAAAGTAAAAGTGCTGATAATGTTAAAAATGCAATGAAAAGTGTACTTCAAAAAGGCCGCAAACCACAAAATCTACATGTTGATAATGGGAAAGAGTTTTATAACAAAGAATTCAAAAACCTTATGAAACAATACAAAATTAACATGTACTCAACATTCAGCAATTTAAAAGCTTCGATATGTGAACGATTTAATCGAACACTCAAAAATAAAATGTGGCAGCAATTTACCAGTCAAGGTACTTATAAATGGGTTGACATGCTTCCTGATTTGATGAATACTTATAATAACACTAAACATCGAACAATTAAAATGAAACCAGTCGATGAAACTGCTGATAAAGAAAAACAACTACTGCGAATGATATATGAACCTCTTAAAAAGAAAACGCCCATGCTAAAAACTAAATTTAAAGTTGGAGATAAAGTTCGTATAAGCAAGTATAAACATATATTCGAGAAAGGATACACACCAAACTGGACAACAGAAATTTTTACTATCAAGACTGTGCAAAATACAAATCCTACAACTTATAAATTGGTTGACTATCAGGATCAACCGATTCAGGGAGGCTTCTATACCGAAGAACTTAGCAAAGTAAAATATGATGATATATATTTAGTTGAGAAAATTATCAAGGAACGTGGGAATAAGGCTTATGTTAAGTGGTTAGGTTTCGACAATTCACATAACAGCTGGATTAATAAATCTGATATTTAATGAATAAATCTCATATGTAATGGATAAATCTGATATGTAACGGATAAATAAATTGTTAAACAAAAAATAATTTCAAGTTTTATTCTTTTATTGAAAAATCCTTAATCGAAGTACATTTATTAGCGTAAAATATAAATATTGAATAGATCTATACATTTATAAGATTCCTAATTATATCTAGAACGTTTATTAGGAGTTTCTTTATACCCCCAGGGTAAAGTATCGGTTTGATCATCGATTAACTTTCTTTTATTATCCTCCCAACTTAATGCTAATTTTTCTTGTTTAATTGTTTCTATTTTATGCTTGCTACTTTTGATAATATATTGATGACGTCTAATGTTAATATGATTCATTAGACACTCTTTATAATCATCAAACTTAATTTTCCGTACAACTGCACCTTTAGCACCTTTTGCTCTCTTTTTAATTCTATCTGTAGGCTTAGAACAATCAGGAACTTTATAAGCATAGAGCTTAGCTCTTAAACCAACAAACTCAGTCATAATTTTACCATTGTTCTCATCTTTCATGAGACCTAATACTTTTTTATTTTTTAATGGTATATTGTAAATATTATCAGGAGGATAGTCTGAAGTATCAAATCTATCTATATCTTGCTTGATATGTTCATATACATTAGGTATATTAAATTGATATATTAAACTATCAGTATCTGTATATAGTAATTTTGATTTATCACCACTAAACCTTTCTCTTATGTAGTTATAATGAAAATCATAAATATATGTTTTTGATAAATCTAAAATACTAAAACCAATATAAATTGGCTTATTGAAATATACATTAACTTTATTTAACTCAATAATAACCAAGTTCTCATTGAAAATCATGAAGCTATGAAAGTTTGGAGATGAAATCATATTTCTTGCTCCATATCTTCCCAGCCATTTACTAGTCATTTTTACATCTTTATGTTTCCGGACATTTTCCATCGTCTTACCGAATACAGCATTATTCATAAGCTTATAAAAATCTTTCTCAAAGTCATTTTTTGCTAACTTTCGACAGTCAGTATTTTTTTCAATATATGGTTTAAGCCATTCTGACTGTCTGAATCGTAAAACTCGATGGATTTTTACAAGCTTCAAACCTAGCTCAAGACTTTGCTTCAAATTCTTATAATGAATTACATATTTTTTCTTTGAATAAAGTGTTGTAGCTAATTTGGATTGTTTGCTTCCCGGTGGAACGAAATGTTCGGGACATAAAGGTAAATCTTTATGGTCATCATGAAGTTCAAGTGGGTAATCTAAATCCACCTCTAAAATGTATCCTACATCACTATTATCATTCAAAAAGTTATTTACATTATTAACATTCTCGAATTCTGAATCTTCAACCCACTCAAAAGATCCATATGGTAGAGAAGAGCACATCGCAGCCCCATATAAATTATTCACATCATAATACATTATATAAGACTCTGGATCATTTTTATTGAAATTTTGACCCATAAATCGATTATTTGCTTTAGCATATCGGTTTGTACACTGTGAAACACCTCCTCGAATACCTTTTTCAAAGAAAAGTATAATTTCAGCATCATCTAATAAGTCTAATTTAACATCCGTATGCTTTAGCATCGCATCGAAAGCTAATCCAGGAATTGTATAATAATGTGCCGGATCTAATTCATAGGTCTTATAACAATTATAACGGAAATTCTCGAAAATATCCGCAAGTAACAATACATCAGTTTTTAAGTATAGATCTGAATATTCACCTAAAGTTTTTATGTTAAACTTATCCCATACATGTTGAGCATGTTGATAATCCGCATCAGAAATATTGTCGTCATTAAGTTTCGAGTAAAATTTATTTTTTTCTGGTAAACGATCATAGTTTAATTTATCGATTGAGTCAATATATTCATAAGGAAATACACCTTTGCGGGTAACTAATTTAAACTCATCAATATTTTTATAATATTTTTGAGTAATGCTTTTGTCATTATCGGTAAGGTTGGACGCTAGCTTATCAATGCTCGATGCCATAAAGCGAAAAGAATCTATGAACCGTAAATTTACAGAGGTGCCCCCTATAGATTTCGAAAATGATATATACCTCTCTTTGTTCACAGGTAAAATATTTAAGTTACCTTTAAAGGCTGTTGCTAATGAGCTTATAATGAAATGTGAATCGTATCCAGATAAATTGTGAAATACTATAGGAATTGTATGAGACTGTTTATAATTAATGTTACATGACTGATGACTTGGACCTCTATATTTACCAGTAAAATGATTATGATTTTTGCATCGTATTTCATCTTTAGATTTAAAAATTTTTCCGCATATATGACAATTTTCAGCAGTTTTATGATAATTCTCTTCTTCTGGAGTAAGTTTTTTCATAGGGATTACATTTTTTAATAATTTATTTAATTTTCTACCTAAGCATTCTAATTCGCTTATTAGCCAGTTTACACAATCTGGCGAGCGATTGAGTGCAAATTTAAATAGAGAATCATCATAATTACAATGAACATAATATGCGGCACTGAATGGAATATGTTTTTCTGTATTATCATTTACAGGGCTAAGAATGCATTCAATATCAGCATAGACAATAAACGGTACTGGGTCTTTGTATTTGTAATTTTTAAAACTTAAGATTTTTTCTTCATCTGTCTGAGGTAATTTCATTCTAACATTATTTAATTTTATACAATCCAGCTGATGTTTCTGAAGTGACTTTTGAAATTTAAAATGACAAAGGCAACGATCACAGAACCATAATTTTGCATTTCCTTTAGAAATTTGTGATTTTACAAGTCTAGATAGATTTTTGATAAGAGCAAAGTGAAAAACTGTTTGAAAATTTTCAAGATTTTCATAGTTTATATCATTATCATTATTTTTATCACCATAGAAACATCTCCCAGACTCTACCATCAGAAGATGAATTGTTTTTTTATCGAAAATATTATTGCTTAAATATAATGGAACTACAACACTCTTGTTTGTTTGATTATTTTTAACATCAAAAATTTCTGTTTCTATACCGTAAACATTTATTTTTAATTTATTTAGTTTTTCAAATTTTACAACGTCTTTCAAAGAAATCGGAAATTTTATACCTTTAAGATTAAATTTATCATCTAAATTTTTGTATGATGAAACACTACATGAATTTTTTTTTGCAGGGAACAACGCAGCTTTAATACACCACAAAAAACAGTACATATCCTTATTCTGAATGTTCAAGACACCACCTGTATCACTTATTTCCTTTGGTAATGGAATGAACGTTGAAAAACCCCCGTGAATTGGAGCAAACCGGGAGATATTAACATCCAAGTTTATAACTTCACTTAAACTCCATCCAGAGTCCTTTTCATTAAATTCTTCAATTTTTCGGAGAATAGTATTATAAACATCTTCTATGAACCAATTTTCGAGTGATGTTGAGAGTAAAATATCAACAGTTGGAGTCTTAAAAGATTTATTCTCCTCAACTCGCTGATTATTTTTCGAATTTGCATATTAAAGTTGTGCTTACTTTAATACTACCTTCAGTTTTCAGAGTAGATTGAATTTTTTCAATAAGCATCTTTTTGGCATCATTTAGAAAGTTTCGTAAGTCAATATGACCCCCATTAATGATACTTCCAGTTTTTATGCGATTTTCAAAAGCATTCTCCAAATCTTGCCAGTGAATTAAATCATTAGTGTTCAATGCAGCACCAATCACCGCTCGGCTTAATTGCATGAATTTATTACTATACCAGCATAAGAGAGAAATGTTAGCTTGGAGATTTTTCTTCTCAGAAACGATAGTTCTAAGATGAAGAAGTAAATCGCTGAATTGTTGTCGAGTATCATCGCAAATATCAATCCACTTTAAACATGTCTGTTCACTCACTGAATCGAGCTGAGACAATAATTCATATGCCTCAGCAATGCTTTTAAGAACATTATTGAATTCGGTGATAGACATGTTTGATATATATATTTTATACGTTATACGTGAACACTGTTAAGTTATACAGTAAACTAATGAATTTGGAGTCAAAATCATCCAATTTATATGTTTTTATAGATAAGAATTGCGGAATTTTTTGATAGAAACAATTGATATAATTGTTAGCTTTCACTTTGGATGAGTCATATAAAAAAATATCTATAAATTGTTAATCAAAAAATAGATAAAACTACTCATTTTTGAATCACTAACAGGATTCAAATAAATCGAAATTACTGATATGAATCTGTGATAATATATTTCTAAGCTATAAATCATAAATGAATTAAAAAATTTATGTATATCTATTTCTATGCAATAAGTTTTTATAATAAGTGTAAGTAGAAAACGATGTTATATTCATGATTCTAAGTAAATAAAGTAATGGGGATAGTCATAAATACATTTAAAAAATAACATCTAGGTAATTTTTAGAGTTAGTTTTAACAATCTACTCATTTTTTTTTTCTATAATAAGGGAAATTAAAGAATTTTGATGATAAATACAACGCAAACAGCGATAGAGAAAGTGCGTGATAAAAATGAGTCACACCCCTGATAAGCTGATCAACAATTTGATAAGATAACTAATTTTTCAAATAAATGATGATTAATTGTAAAAGTATGCTGATCAATAAAAAAGATCAAATGAATTTTTGAAGAGAAAGTTACTGTAACCAATGACTCATAAAGATAAGAAAATTTATTAGATAATAATTATTTATAAGATAAGAATATTAATTAATAATATAACCCCCACCAATAACCCTTACCCAGGGATGTGAACTTAATATTATGGTAATTAAATAATAATTATCAAGCTCGCATACGCTAATTTATTCATTTGTCTAATATTTTCTATTATAATTATTATTATTTTATTGATAAACGGATAGTATTCTGAGAGCTGATCCAAACTTGAAAAATTTCCTTGGAAATTTCGATTGATTTCATAAATGTTCATATTATTCGTATTCTATTATCGATAAAAATCCCATAATAAAATTGAGATGAAATGTACGTGAAACCAATTTATTCGTGATGTGATTGGTCGAAAATAAATATTCTCATTCTGATTGGTTGAAAGTGAATATAATATACATAAACGACACATAAATATATCATGACATTAAATATGACGCGCGCGCTTGCGCGCGAAAATTAAATTCTAGTCCTAATATAAAATTGAGATGAAATGTATGTGACATCAAACTATTCGTAACGTGATTGGTCGAATATATCATAAGCATGAAAATATATGCAAATTCTATAGTCAGACGCGCGCAAGTTCAAATTCTAGTTATAATAAATAGGGTATGGAAGTTGCCCTTTTTTCATTGGTTACGCTATTTTTTAAAAAGTAGTAATAATATTAATAAATTTAATTGTAATTACAGTACATAGAAGAATCATTTGGAAAAATTATTAAAATTAACTCGAGAATGTTTAATCAGTAAATTTATTGAATGAAAATTTGACAATTGATGAAGATAGTAACAATTAAATTGAACAATATTATTTTCTTTAAATTATTAATAATAGTAGTTATTACAATATCCAGAAAAATGTTGAAAGTAAGTTGGACTGGTAATGTAGATTGCTACTTTATTTGCCAATAATAAATGTTTACTGGATATTATCTTAAGGATTATTATTTTCGATAAATTCAAATTTATTGTATGGACCTCCATGGTAAAGAAGGATTAATTTATTTTGATCTATAAGCTCAGTGAGTAGCTCTAGTGATGATGGATTCTTTTGAATTGCAGTTGTAGCTCGTTTGGGCAAATACACAGCAAATTCAGCATCCAATGACGCAATGACGCTTTCTCCAAATTTAGTTGTAATCATTTTAAGTCCACTGACTAGATACTCTTGATTGGGAGTGAGTTCTGACATTTTCTTTTTTGGTAGAATGTCTTTTAAAGTTGCTGCGTTGTTGATAGCTGAGAAATCCATGATTCACTAAACAGAAAATTATTTATAAAACTCTAGAATGGGAAATAGGATAATTTAAATGGATGATTGTAAATATATACTTACACACTGAGTTATAAAGAAATGCAGAATAATCAGTCACAAAGTAATCAACTATTTAACACAACACTTATTTCCAAACTTAATAGAGAAAAACTGTATATCACCACTCGAACTTTTAGAACTGTGAAGTTTCAAACTTTGATTCAGCTCTTATAGCCCGAATCCCCACCAAAAATAGACAAAAATTAGGGATATTTGTAACTAAAAATGAGTCACAAAGCTGATAAGCTGATCAACAATTTGATAAAATCACTAATTTTTCAAATAAATGATGACTAATTGCAAAAGAATGCTGATGAATAAATAGATTAAATAAATTTTTAGATACACGGAAAGAACAAGATTATACTGGATATAATCCCAGATTATACTGAGTGAAAAAAAATTTCAGATAGTAGCTAGTATAATTCAAATAACAATGAGTATAATCCAGATTACAATGAGTATAATCCAGATATTATTCAGTATAATCTGGATTATACTACCTACCATCTGAAATTTTTTTCGCCTCAGATGTCACTGAGTATAATCTGAGATGGTATCCAGTGTCATCTTGTTCTTTCCGTGTAGAAAGTTACTGACTCATAAAGATAAGAAAATTTATTAGATAAAAATTGTTCATAAGATAAGAAAATTTATTAGATAACAATTGTTCATATGATAAAAACATTAATTAATAATATAACCCCCATCAATAACCCCGCCGAAATTCAAAAACAACCTCTCCCCACCTCACATAAGGCCCAAAAAGCGCCCTCCAAATTCACGCTCAGAAATGTCGGTAACAAATAATCACCCGTCGATATACTCGATAACGCTAGATAAGTTACCGACAGAGGGTACACAACTCATCATAGTTACGGTGGTGGCCGCTAAGTGGCGCTCGGGATCTATCTGTAACTCCCCCTGTTTAACTACTAAAATTTGACCAGATCTGGTCAGATCTGATTATATCTGGCCAGATCTCGTCAGATAGAGACAATTTAAAGATCTGGCCAGATCTAATCCGTTTTTCCCGGGATGCTAGTATATATTCGATATATTTTTCGGCGAATTTTCTTATAAGCATATATCCTTGAATATGTACTAGGATATATTCCCAGCATATATTCTAGGATACAGAATTTTTCCGTGGGGGAACATTGAGCAATTGCTTATTCATATTAATATGAAATATTCGATCATTATTGTACTATAAAAAGTTTAATAATTAATTTTTTTTTTTAAACCCGTTCCTGCCTTTACGGTCATTTTTTCTCTGCTAGTATAAATTTAATTCAAGTGG
The DNA here is from genome assembly GCA_905319865.3 of Cotesia congregata. Taxonomy (NCBI): domain Eukaryota; kingdom Metazoa; phylum Arthropoda; class Insecta; order Hymenoptera; family Braconidae; genus Cotesia; species Cotesia congregata. Next base: position 6,724,123 of record CAJNRD030001118.1, on the reverse strand, counting down.
ATGGTAATATTCCATCATCACTAACAATTTGGGACAGATCCTGCCTGGAGCGTTAGGTCGATGGGTAACCATCGAACTTGAACACTAGTTAGCTAGTGAATGCTAGTATCTGTTCGACTTAATTTTTAAGTATTAACGATGGAAAGCCACTGAGAATGAAGAGCAACTTTTGAAAAAGTCCATGAAAAATTAACCAAGCCAGGAATCAAACCTGGCTCCATTACCCATCGACCTAACGCTCCAGGGACGATCTGTCCCAAATTGTTAATGATGATGAAATATTACCATCCACTTGAATTAAATTTATACTAGCAGAGAAAAAATGACCTTAAAGGCAGGAACGGGTTTAAAAAAGAATTATAGTATCACGGTCGGAAAAATTAGTAGAAGTTAAAAATTTAATAATTAAATAACATTTTTATCATTATTTTAAATCTAACAATAACAAAAAAACCTAATTTTTATTGTCTGTTAAATATTTGATAAGTGTTATCAAGCTTAGAGCGTAAAATTGTAATGAGTCATATTTTTAGAACAATTACTCAGATTGTAGGAATGAAGTGACAAATACATTTGATATCGGCTGGAATAAGGTTGATTACAAAATTAATTAGATAAATTTAATGATGACTTCTAGTAAATAAATTTCTATAAAAACGCGTATAATTAAAATTATTTTAAGTTAATTTTATCTTATGTAAAATTTGTGCTTAGCTTATTTGAGGATATTTGTTCCACATTTTAATAGAAATACCATCATGTCTTGGACTTGGATAACAATTTTCCTCTCAACACTTCTTATTCACGGTAAGTAAAATGATAATCATAACCCGAGAAAAAATTTTTCTATATAATCATATATAATTGTATATAATCATATATGATTATATACAATTATATATGATTATATAGAAAAATTTTTTCTCGGGTTATGATTATCATTTTACTTACCGTGAATAAGAAGTGTTGAGAGGAAAATTGTTATCCAAGTCCAAGACATGATGGTATTTCTATTAAAATGTGGAACAAATATCCTCAAATAAGCTAAGCACAAATTTTACATAAGATAAAATTAACTTAAAATAATTTTAATTATACGCGTTTTTATAGAAATTTATTTACTAGAAGTCATCATTAAATTTATCTAATTAATTTTGTAATCAACCTTATTCCAGCCGATATCAAATGTATTTGTCACTTCATTCCTACAATCTGAGTAATTGTTCTAAAAATATGACTCATTACAATTTTACGCTCTAAGCTTGATAACACTTATCAAATATTTAACAGACAATAAAAATTAGGTTTTTTTGTTATTGTTAGATTTAAAATAATGATAAAAATGTTATTTAATTATTAAATTTTTAACTTCTACTAATTTTTCCGACCGTGATACTATAATTCTTTTTTAAACCCGTTCCTGCCTTTAAGGTCATTTTTTCTCTGCTAGTATAAATTTAATTCAAGTGGATGGTAATATTTCATCATCATTAACAATTTGGGACAGATCGTCCCTGGAGCGTTAGGTCGATGGGTAAAATTGTATATGAGGTTATTTATAATCATATATAATTATATATGACTATATATGGAGCAATATACAGCTGTGCAAGATTATACATAGTCCCATATTTAATTATATATAAGTATATATAATTATATATGCTTATATATAATTAACACATATATAAAAATTTCTTCTCGGATATAATCATACTTGGCTGTTATAACCCCATGTATAATCCATATATAGGTCTATATATGATCAGATCTGATTATATATGAATAAGTCTTTATATAATTAGATCTAATCAGACTTGTATAGTTAGATGTGATCAAAATTTTTTTTTGATAATCACAAAAAGTGCAAAATGGTGTTCATAATTACGTTTAAATAATTCTGAAATACAAATTTTTTACATTTCCTATGAAAAGTTTTGGTCTGCTCTATTACTACCTAATAGTAAAATCATTATTTATTTTATGAATAGTTTATTAAAATAAATTAATTATGAACTATGACTATCCAAATATATTATAAAATCAATTTTTATATTATATTTAAGATAAACTCATATGATGCATTAAGTAGATCATAGAATCATTATTGTCTAAAATAGCAGCATAGCAGATAGAAACTTTAAGACGCACGGAGATCACCAAAGTTAAGCCGCATTGAGTAGGGTTAGTAGTTGGATGGGTGACCGCTGGTGTTATAGCAGTAAAATTATATACTGACATTTTTTTTTGCATTTTAATTATTTTTAGAGAATCGCGTAGGACCATATTAAATACTCTATCCGTAAAATTAACCCAATAATTAATTAGATGTGATAAATATATAATTAAACATTGTTATATATAATTATATATAGTTATATATAATTATATATAGTTATATATGATTATATATAATTATATATGATTATATTTGGCCATTTTTCATTATTAATCATATATAACCAATTTATATATAAATATATATAATTATATATAAATATTTTTTCTCGGGAATATACCAAGTATTTTCCAATTTATGACGATTCAATAAATTTTTAAAAGAATTAAATTCAAGTAAATTAAGAACAATAAAGATGAATACACATTCTTAATTCAGTAAAATTATCAAAATCGAAAAAAAAAATAAAAATACACAATTTCATTTAAATTTTTTATGGTATAATTAGAGATGCGTAATGAACGTCATTTTTATTTTTGGTCAGGACACGGTCATAAGACCGTCCTGTGACCGTCACATGATTTTAAAAAATTTCTGTAATGCTGAAATGACCGTCACGTTTCAAACGGTCACAAATTTCGTCATTTGCATCTATATAGACGTTTTTGACAGAATTTTTTAATAAATTATTATTTGAAAATTGATGCAAAATTTACGGTCACATTAAAAACCGTCATGAATTTGGTCATTTGCATCTATATAGGCGTTTGTGACGAAAATTTTTAATTATAATTTATTCTCAAATAAAAACTATAAAATAAATCGATCATTGTATTACCAAAGTTTACCGAGATATTTCAGTTTTAGCTTATACAGGCTTATACAGGTAATCATTTTAAAGTCAAACAAAAATAATTTTTTTATGTACCATTTAAGGTAGTACCCTCGCGACATATAGTGCGAGTAAATTTAGGTATAGTTTAGGATATTTTTGTCTTTCTCACTTGCTATTCCTTACTCACTTCTACTCATGGTTATTTTTGAATAATACAGTTATTTTTTAATAATATTTAAAAATCTAGATGGTAAAAATCAATGAAAGTTTGAAAAAAACAAATAATAGCTGTTTTTAAATAGTAGTTTAGTTTTTTATGAAAATCTTAAAAAAAGTTTCTTATTTATAATAAAATATACGAGTAAAATTTTCGGTATCCCGTATATCACAGTGCATAACCTTCTCTAAAAATTCAAACTTTTAAATTAAATATCTCTGAAACTAGATGGTCAAAAAATTTCAATTTGCGTCAATCGATGCAGAATTATATGAATATTAATCTGCCAAAATTTAAAAAAATTCCTAAGAAAACGCCTCTGACGAGGGTGCTACCTTATAAATTGAATTTTAATGATTTAAAAATATTGAGTAATTGAAATACATCTGTGCTTTTTTGGGTTTGCTCTTTGAGCTCAAAATGTCAAAAACTGTGCTTTAAGCTTGAAAAATTCAAATATTAACCAAAAAGCACATTTTAAGGTGCTCAAAATGCAAACTTAGCGGGAAGTTCTAACAGGGTTTGCCTGCGCGGTCAACTGATTTCCAGATTTTTTTAATTATGTAGGAACAATTTTTTTATGATATTTAAATAAACTGTATTTAACTATATAATGCGTTATAATAAAACTTTCAATTCCTTTTCAAAACCTTTTTTTCTATTATTAGTGTCGTTTTTTCTACAAACGTAGAATAACGCGAAAAGTAAAATTTTTAAAAAGATTTTTATCTTTTTACGCCAAAGAAGTATAACTTCTCACGTGCGTATACATAAGTACACACAAATTTTTTTTTCCGTGTATTGTTTGCTCTCTAAGTTGACATTTGATAAATCTAGTACTGTTAATCAACGAAAATTATAATAATTTTTAATCGGTATTTATTTAAAAGACATTATTATTATTTGCCACCTTTACATTAGGTCTAATCTGTACTATATATATGTATGTTAAATTTTTAGTAATTTATTGACTCATCACGATATCTCTGAAGGCTTATAAAATTTAAATTCGGCAGGAATATTTCTTTTATCACGTAGTTATCAGGTAAAAACAAATTTTATGTCCATCTTCAAAAGGTACTACAGAGGTGTTGATTATAAAAAAATTTAAATTTTAAAGCCATAGCTTCTGCAGATATTTTCTAATCATATAGGAATTGACTAAACTAATTTTTACAAAATTCAACTTTCAAACGAAAACTATGAAGACGTTTATTGAAAAAAATATTTTTCAATTTTTCTTAGTGGGAAGTTAAAAAATTTAATACTTAAAGTTATAACCCTTGCACATTGAAGGTTATTAATGTTACTGAGAATATTAGCTACAATAGTTACATAAATAAAAGATAGGTCAAAATTGTATTGAATTTTGAATCTGTGCTGAATATTTTATATAATATTATATAAATTTTAAGTTTAGATAACTTTAAAAATACATAAACAAAAATTAAATGATTTGGTCGATAATTGGATGACAGATTTATAACACTGGTTATAGCACAACTCGATGGAATAGAAGGAAAAACAGGCTTCAAAACTGGCAATCAAGACTGGGGCCATGTGGAAGTGCGACCCGGTGCCCACATGTTTTGGTGGCTTTATTACGCAAATCCTCCAAGTAAGTCACCCTTCTTCAATCCTTTCCGCAAGCCACTTTTGATTTGGCTTCAAGGGGGTCCTGGAGCTCCTTCAAGTGCTTACGGCAATTTTGAAGAAATTGGACCGCTGGATGTCAATTTGGAAAAACGGAACTATAGTTGGGTCAATGATTACAATGTTTTATTTATTGATAGTCCAGTGGGCACCGGGTTTAGTTACGTTGATGATGATTCGAAATTACCAACTGACAACCAGAACATAAGCTATGATCTTATACGTTTCATAAAAGTATTTTTGGAAAAAATTCCTTCATTTCAAGAGGTTCCGACTTATATTTTGTCTGAATCGTACGGTGGAAAAATGGCAACACATTTTGCGCTCTATTGGAGTATGGTAATAATAATACTTTATTTTCAAACACACTATTTATAATAATTACTCAATTACATCAGTAGTATGCATCTACATAGTGTCAAAATCAAAAAATTTATAACTTTCGACAAAATCTAAATTTTTATTAGTAAATTTCAAACGATATTTCAATGATATTATATTTAATAGTAATAATAATAATATTTTATTTTTTATTTTTTGATAGGTCCAAAAAAAAGGAATGATTAAAAGTAACCTTAAAGGTGTTGGTCTAGGCGATTCCTTCATTTCTCCAGTTGATATTGTTGTCTCTTATGCTCCACATTTATACTTCATGGTATTTTGTCCATCTGTATTTATTATTATTTTTTATATCAAAATTTTTAACAAGATTTCCTATTTTTCAGGGGATGGTTGGTTACGATTGCTATGGAAGTATCAAAGATTCCGCAAACACTGTGAAAAATGACATTGATTCTGAAAAATGGACACAAGCTTACAAAAAATTCTTAAACACAATTCAAGTTATTAGAAAATGTACAAATGGGATTGATTTCTACAATATACTAGAAAAAACAACACCGTTGCGTCTTTCAAGAAGTCAATATAGATCTGACAGCCGAGAGCAGTTAAAACAGTCTGATTTTGACCAAAAATTAACTACTCTTATGAATGGTGAAGTCAAAAAAGCCCTCGGACTCAACCAACCATTTTATATACGTAATAATAAAATTAAAACACAGTTGGCTAAAGACTACATGAAACCTGTGACTGATATCGGTAAGCTCATCGAGTTTTTATTTTTATTGCTTTAACATTGCCAAAACTACTTAGAGACCATTTATGGTTTTTTAAATTGTTATTTAAATTATTTCAGTTGAACGAATACTCAATGAAACAAATCTTAAAGTCTTTGTATACAATGGGCAGTTGGATGTTGTAGTACCGACTGTTAGTACATACATGTGGGTGCAAAAACTCAATTGGAGTGGTGCAAAAGCGTGGAAAAATTCTGAGAGATCGTCATTGGTCATCGACAATAGCATTGAAGGCTATGTACAAGGCTACAAAAATTTCAAGATGTTTTGGATTAATAGGGCTGGGCACATGGTATATTTTCCAATAATCTCTTTACCATCTTCTTGATGATTTTATTAAATTTGCTATTTTATTTTAATTTTTTTTTTTTTAGACACCAAAAGATAATTACTACGCAATGAATGCTATATTGTATCTGTTGACTTCAGTACCTAAACATAATTTTTGGAATTCCAACCACTGAAATCAGATTCGAATTTAAAAAGGCTATAGCTTATTGTAAGGAATTCGAGCAGAAAAAAATAAGTACATAATTGAAGCAATAAATGCTCAAAAAAAGAAATTTTATAGTTTTTTAGCGAAAATTACTTGTTTTTAAGTTATTAGTGGAACAATAACAATTATTTAAAAATAATTTTTTTCTGTCAGTGAAAAAATATATATTAAAAACTGCAACCCGAATTTAACTTTTTATCCTCATAATATGTAATAAACAAAAATAAAGTTAAAAAAATAGATTTCTACAGTTTCAAAAAGTCTCTTTAAATTTGTGAAAATTTTTTTTATTTTGAACGCACAATTGCTCTATTTTTCAGGTATTATTGTCTATTATCTTGAAATAATATACAGAGCACCACCACAACACTGTAAAAAATTTCCATTACATTTTACTGTGAGTGCATTGTATTCCTGCATTATAACGAAACTGTACAGTTTTACTATTGAAGTCTGAGAAAGTTAAATTTTCAAGGGTCCATAATAATAATAATTTCATTAATAAAATGATTTTTAATTATTAAGATTTTGTTCTATAGCGAATACATAAAAAATTCATCAATTTAATGTAATTCAATGATTTTTACTAAGTTTCGAGTGAGAATGAAATCATTTATAAAAATATGTTTCTTGATTTGAGAATTAGATTATATTGAGTTAGAAACTTATATTTTTAAACTAAACATAGACAAATTTTGGAGCAAGAACTTAGAAATCAAGAAAATAAAAATTATTGAAAAACTAAATTTGGCTTTTTTCCTACAAGTTTACTTAGTTCAAGGATATTTTTCTTGAATAAAGTTAATTTTTTTTCTGTGTATATACATAAGTATACAAGCTAACAAAAAAGCATGTCAGTTAATGAATGAGTATAACTATATAATGATGATACCTATTTGTCAACACGTACTTGTTTTATTGACTCAAATATGTTAGTATCAATTATTTTGTCTTATTACCAATTAACGACTAAAAATTTTTAACGCTTTTGGTAAGACCGCTTATTGTGGAAAAATTTCTGTACATATAGCTGATACTAAATGTCATTAATTAAAAAAAATACCAAGTTAGTCGGTCGATCAGCGTTATCTATTGCATATCTATCTAGTTACCTTATATCGTATACCTCTGAAAATATCAAATAGTTGCATCATATTTTTTTTATAACTTTTGATGAAAAAATAACACAACAAAAACAGTTATATGATTTAATAATTGGTTTTAACAAATCATAAGTGTCGCAATACTCTACTCAAAAGTAAATTTTTTTAAAAAGTAAAGCCGTATTTTAGTACCATCATTCAACGAAGAAACTTGAATTTATTCTTAATCATGATTTGGATTGTGCTAGTTATTTTGCTGACACCTTCTTCATTATACGGTATATTATGAATTTATTATTATCATTGTTATTATTATGATGATTATTATTTTTGTTATCATTAAAATTTAGTAGTCGAATTGTAATGCAATTTTAAAGAATATAAAGCTTAAACTTATTAACAGCAATGAATATAGACGAAGTGGGAAAAAAAGGTTTTGGTCCAGGAAAACAAGATTGGGGATATGTGCTAGTGAGACCAGCTGCCCATATGTTTTGGTGGCTTTATTACGTCAATCCTCCAGCAATGAACTCATCAATACATTTCGATGTCTACACTAGACCTTTGATTATTTGGTTACAAGGTGGGTTGGGGGTCTCTGCTACTAGTTTTGGAAATTTCTACGAGTTAGGTCCACTTGATATTGACCTTAAGCCGAGAAATTACACGTGGGTCAGCGATTATAATATTTTATTCATTGATAATCCAGTGGGTACTGGGTTCAGTTTCGTTGACAATAACACGGCAATGGCAGAAAACAACACGCAGATAGCTCAGGATCTATTGGAATGTATAAAGAGTTTCTTAGAAAGTGTTCCTAAGTTTAAAAATGTCCCTACTTACATCGTAGCTGAATCCTACGGAGGAAAAATAGCTGTAGAGTTCGCCCTTCTTTGGTTTCGGGTATTCAGCTACATTAATTTACTATGCTACAGCATTAGTTATACGATGTAGTTGAAAGTAAGGTAAACTTAAAAATATGGCGAACGGAAAATAAGTGTTATCATATTGGCTTGTGAAAAACTTTTACTTTTTGTCCGCCGCATATTTAAGCTTGCCGTACCTTGAGCCACATTCTGTTATATTTGTTGATAATTTGATGTACAAAATATGTTTGTGTTTTTTCAGGCTCAAAGTACTACAAATATTACCAGTAAATTGAAAGGGATAGCTATAGGTGACTCACCTATTTCGTTTTCTAAAGTAGTTCGCTCAATACCTGCTTATCTTTTGAATATGGTATTATTAAATTTGACAAAATGACTCCTGAAAAAATTTTCTGATATAGCCTAATATGGATAATTTTTGTATCAAGCCATTAGCATAAGGAGTAAAAATGAAATAAATGCTATTGTGTAAAAAATCAAAAGCGAATTCGGAGTGAATATTCACTTTTGTTATTCGGAGTACCGGAGTGAAGAAATGAGACACTCCGCGCACGGAGTAATTCTCGAATTTTTTTTATGCGCAGTGACTTTAGAGTGAATGTGAATTTCAATCCAAAAAACATCCGAGTACAGAGTTTTTAGCTTAAAATAAATTTTTATTTAGCTAAAAAAGTTTTATAAATGTTAAATTTTTTTTGTCGTCGTTATAAAAAACATTCAAATTTTTGAAAAAACTTATTTTGTTGGTGTGAAGAAATAAGAATTTTGAAAATAATTGAAATTTTCAAAATCATCCAAAAGGGTTAAATTAATTAAAATTTTTTAAATGTGTACATACCGACGTTCTGATTAGCAAATTGTCTAACTCCATTCTAGAGAATCTTCCATTTGTAACGAAAAAACAATTGATTCAAATTTTAATATCACTTTAAGAAACCATTTAATACCATTAATGTCTAATAGAGGTATAATATTTTGGTTTGGATCATTCAAATAATTCATACTTGGACTATTGCTGTATCAAAATGTTAAAAAATCACCCTCTAAAAAATAAGGAGTTAGACCAGTTGCTAATTAGACCGTCGATACTTATTTTTAAATTTTTGAACGAAAAATAATTATTTTCTTATTTTTATTCAATAACAAAAATGAAGAATTCACTCTGGATGGAATAAATCAATCGAAAACTATCCACTCCGCATTTACTTCGCAAATTTTTTACAGTGTACACGTTTTTTTAACTAATTGTTAATAAGTTTACTAAAATTGTCGGGATTTAGTAAGTAAAGGTATGAAAAAAAAATTTCTAATCATGGAAAAATATTTCAACATCACTTTAACACCAAAAATAATTCAAAACACTAGTGCTGTTAATTTAACACCGCTTCAGTGTTAGAATTTAACGCTGAAAATTTGTACACTGCCTGGGCGAATACCGATTTTTTCACAGAATAGCAGAAAATTTTTTCACGGGGACATATATTTGTACATCTCACCCTCAATGCGTTAAATCAAATTTATTATTGCTTAGCTGCCTTGTGTAAAAATCTGAAAAAGGCCAGCCCTGCATGGCATCTCTGGAACTTCCCGGTATTTTTTAATTTAAAACGCTCAAAGAATTTCAGATTACATCATAAAGTTCAGTTGAATTTTTTTGAGAAATATCGTCAAAAAAATTTGGAAGAAAGGGTTTTTTTTTCACCCACTGAAAAAAAAATAAACTATGAATCAAGAGAAGAATTATTGAACCAAGAAAATAATTTTGAAAAGTTTCTCTGTTTTGAATCAAGACGAAAGATTTTTGAATAAAGTAAAATTGACCTAAATCTTAGTTTAATTAATCTTCAAAATTATTTACTCGATTCAAGTAAATTCTTTTTCTCTGCGTTTGGTGGCATTCGACGCAGTTTTTTAAGCTTCATAAAGAATTTTCAAGTTTAAATTGATAGAACGAAAAATTTCGGAGTAATTCCGAAAAAACACTTCATTTGGTTTTCTTTCGTCAACGATAACTTACGAACGAATTAACGGATTTAGACCGGTCTGGCGGTGATCGACGTGGTTTTTTGATGTTAAGAGCTAATCAGTTTTTTGAATCGATTGGTAAAGCCGTTTAAAAGTTATTCCAAAAAAACCACTTTTGAAAAAATTTTTTTTTGTAGTTTTTTTGCGATTTCTTAAAATCTACTAGTCCAAAATTTTTTGTTCTATCAATTTAAACTTGAAGATTCTTCATGAAGCTTAAAAAACTGCGTCGGACGCCACCAACCGCGTGAACATCGGTTTATTCATTCAAAAGTTATTGCGATTTGAAAATTCAAAAAAATAATGTTTCATCAAACTGCTATCAAACTTTTTGAGCTCGAAGAGCTCAAAAGCATACAAAAGCTATTTTTTGAGCTCGGAGAGCTCAAAATAACACACAAATTTGTATTTATGAGTTCGAAGAGCTCAAAAACGTCATAAGTGCAATTTCAAGCGTTTAACTGGTTTAAAAGTTATTCCAAAAAAACCACTTTTGAAAAAATTTTTTTTTGTAGTTTTTTTGCGATTTCTTAAAATCTACTAGTCCAAAATTTTTTGTTCTATCAATTTAAACTTGAAGATTCTTCATGAAGCTTAAAAAACTGCGTCGGACGCCACCAACCGCGTGAACATCGGTTTATTCATTCAAAAGTTATTGCGATTTGAAAATTCAAAAAATAATGTTTCATCAAACTGCTATCAAACTTTTGAGCTCGAAGAGCTCAAAAGCATACAAAAGCTATTTTTTGAGCTCGGAGAGCTCAAAATAACACACAAATTGTATTTATGAGTTCGAAGAGCTCAAAAACGTCATAAGTGCAATTTCAAGCGTTTAACTGTTTTCTTATTTTTTTTTCTGTGTACGTACAATCAAAAACTATAAAAATTACTGAGCAATAAGTGACTTAAACCGAGTAGCAATACGCAATTGAGGTGTACACTTTTATGTATCTCCCACTTATCTATAAATAACTAACAACGAATTATATTTCAATAGGGTTTGGTAGACAAAACTGATTTCCGTAAAATTAAGAGGTTTGGTGACAGAATAAAAACTGATGTAATCAGAAAGGAATGGGCTGACGCATATACAAATTATAAAAATATGTGGAACATAATTTATGATGTTACAGACAACATTGACGTTTATAATATTTTAACGCCTCAGAATACTAGCAAGGAGAGCTATTGTAGGTATAATTTCTCCCACACTCAACAACAACAACAACAAAAATCAATTAATGTTTCTAATATTATTCAAAAATTGATGGAAAATAACGTAAAAAAAGCACTTAATCTTTCAAGTACCTACAATTTGATGTCGAGTCTTGTAGTTGTTAAATTGACCAACGATTTTATGAAACCTGTTCATCATATTGGTAAAAAACAATAGTATATTTGTGTATTATTATAAGCTGTTCAAAAATTTAACGAATTCTTAACTATCTTCGATTATTTTTAGTTGAAAAACTACTAATGGAAACAGATCTTAAAATTTTTGTTTACACCGGCCAATTGGATATGGTAATTCCGCCATCTAGTACGCTTGCTTGGATGAGAAAACTAAAATGGAAAAACGCTTTATCATGGAGGACTGCACCGAGATTTACACTTATTATCAATAATGTGATTGAAGGGTTTGTTAAGGAATTTGAAAAATTGAAGTTGTTTTTGATTGTTCGAGCAGGACATCTGGTAAAATACATTTACAACTACTAGACTAAATTTTGAATTTATATATTTTTATATGAATACTTTAAAGCAATCGATAATCTCATTTAGGTATCACGTGACAACCCTTATGCTTTGAAGGCGATTATTAAAGATTTGACCACTGATTTACCAAAGGATTAACTTGACATCAACATATGTATCGCAGCCTTCTAAAAGTTTGTCTGCTACCTACTTTAATGTTTGCGAAGTAAGCGCTATTTCAAAAATGTGGCGACAGCATAGCTGACGTCATCTCAATCATTCAATGCTTTTTTTTGTAAATTGAAACAGTTTTTTCAAGAATAATATTCTTTTCAAAATATCACTATTATATTAAGCTCTCTTAGTTCCACAAATTTACTCGTGAATCCCTTTAAATAACAAGAAGAAATTTACGAATTCAATAAAGCAGTTTCGTATTATCAAACAATGCAATCTATAGTTTTCCTCAAATTTTTTTCATGGTTAGGATACACAGAAAATATCTTAAACCAAGATAATTTTTATCGCCAACTTAGTGATTTTGATTAAAAATTATTCTTTTTGTTTGTGCGAAGAATAGTTTAATAAATTATTTTATTGAATTTATTTATATTCATTCAAGATATTATTGACTTGTATCAAGAATATTAACAATCCTTTGATTTTTATAATGTTGTCTGCATCATAAAAAATAAATATCGGATATGTTTCAGAAAAGATTAAAGTAAAAAATTTGCTTTTTTTTATTAAAAAGATCTTTTTTGCTATATTTGTAACGATGAAAGTCGTTCTTGAATCAAGAATAAAAAATTATCAACGGAAAAGGAAATTATTTTTAGTTTAAAAACATTTTTTTTTTAATTTTCTGATAAAGAATTTGATTTTATTAATTGAAAAAAATACTTATTATTAAAGAACCATAATTTGACAAACTGAGAAAACGAGTTTGAAGACAAAATAATTCTCTTAAACCCAGTAGTTTTTCTACACTTAAAATTTTGTAAAAGTAGATAAACAACTTAAAATAAAATGACAAAATTCATCTAACAACAGAAGATATCTTACAATGTAATGAATACGAGAAGATTAAAAAATGTATAAGCTTTATTTATCTTTAATCTTCATAATTATTAAAAAATACTTTTTTACACGTAAATAATAATATTACAATATAAATACATTAATAAAATTATTATACATACAAACAATATTAATAAAATACAAAAAAATATCACAAACTATAAAAACTATAAAATTTTTCTAGATTATCATCACTAAAATAATTTAAAATCTTTTGACAACATGTGAATGGCAAAGTTTTGAAAAGAGTGAAAGCTTCCTCTGCAGACTTTTCCAACAGTTTACTCCTCTTGACAGCGTCATTAATTCGCTTTTTAAGAATATGAAAATAAGGAGGATATTTATCTTTATAATTGTCGATACACAATTCTCTGACATCTCTATTACAGGCATGGTGTATCATTCGATCCCACGGAGAAGTTAATAAATGCCAAAACGTTATATTACTAGCTCCTACTTTATCTTTCTTCATTGATTCAAGGCACAGATATATTTCGTGTTCTACAATTGTAACATTATCGAAATAGTTACTACGATTCCAAAAGTCATTGACCGGTTTTGAACGAACAGTCGCCAGCAATTCTTCTTTTACCGGCCGATTGCTGTAGTATCCTCTGATAATATATTTAACTAAACAGAATTCTATTTCAGCGTATATATGAGTAATTTTTCTCATAAATTCTTCATCATTAATTTGTTCTTTTGAGAACAAATTGATATTCAATTTAGCCGCTTCAACTATGCTATAATCAATGAAACTATAATCCAAATAATTACCCATGGCCAAATATTGAACAATACCTCTTTGTCCATAGGTGGCAGCAGTTTTCACAAATGTTAATTTGGTACCTATAGGCTTTAAAACTTCATTAGGATTAGCCCCAGCTTCTATAAGAAGTTCAAGTATTTCTACCTTTTCAGCTTCACGTTCTTCTAGCATATCTAGACTCAGACGCTCATTGAGATTCTTTGGATTGCAGATTAGATAGTGTAATGGTGACATACCTTCTTTATCGAAGACATCAATTCTGGCGCCTTTCTCCAATAACAGCTTCACTATTTCTGGATTATACTCTTCAATGGCTACCATCAATGGAGTTCTTAGGAATGATTTTGTTCTGCAGTGGATATTAGCTCCATAATCTATCAACAATTCAACGATCTCCACTTTTTGGTTGACTATGGCAACGTGTAGCAATGTTGGATTACCGAGAGACTTTATCTTTTTCGTAACTGAATGACTTTTGTCCATTGAAGTTTCAATAAATTTTTCACTTATCATACAATTCGCTTGAGCGCCGTAATATAAAAGTAGACTTGTAAGCACCACTGAATTACATGCTACTGCGTCGACAATTGGATAAGAATCACAGAGAGTCTTCGAATTGACGTTGGCATTATGCTTCAGTAGTAACTTTGCAAGCTCGAAATTTTTGTAAATACAAGCAATATTAAACACTGTACTTCCAGGACAATTAGATTTAGCGAGTTTTACCTCGATATCAGCTCCATATTTCAAAAGACATTTCGCTATTTCCGGTGTTGAATGAAATGCTGTCAAAATTAATGAAGTTATATTGTTGGGTGCAAAATCATTAACTTCAGCACCTTCTTTGACCAGTAATTCAACTATGTCGGTGTATCTTTGGCGGACCGCGTGGTGTAATGGAGAATATGATCCATTAGAATGTTTTTTATTTATTCGCGCACCTTTCTTTATTAATAATTTTGCGATAGATTTCTTTCTTAGTCCAATTGCCAGTTTCAATAAAATATAGCCTCCAAAAAGAAATGGGTTTTTACTTAGTGGTTTTTTCGCTGATGATTTTAACAATCTCCTCACTTCTTTAACGTCACCACAGTGAATCGCTTTTTTCAAATCCCTCGAAATAGTCGGCATCATTATTCCTTCTTCTGTTCAATAATTTAGCAAACTACTTATTATTTAAAATTGTTTACACTTGTAATGGAGACACTCGAAATTGTTTTTATGATTCTGTGAGGAATAATATTTACCTAACCTGGTGATTACGAGTGTACTGTCTAGCAGATTATTTTGAACTATTTAAAATGCTTGGTGAAGGCCAACTTATGTTTTCATGAACAACTTGCAGATCTACTGCCACATAAGAAACTAAACTGTTTTTCCCTCTATAATTACAAGTTTCAAACAAGTTCGAGACTATGAAGACTATACACTATGTATAGTCTCCATATCCGAGACTTTCATTTCATGTATTGTACAGTTTTAGTGATTCTACTTCGAAGATTTATGAATGAAGATATCATTTAAACTTTTTTTTTTCAGAATAACTCAATGTGAATAATCCATAATAACTCATTTAAGTAACAGATTAACTCATCGAACTAAATCTTTATTTGACAGAAAAAAAAACTTGATTAAAAAACAGTATTAGAAGTGATATCACTCCTTCTATTAGATTTTACTGTACTAAAATCGCATTTGAAGGAAAGTATAATTTAATAATTATACAAACAGTGATGCAGTAATTATATTATTGGGGTGTCAATTTGATATCAGTTTAAGCGCACGCGCAGACAAACTATGCTAGTCAGTCTTAGTACTCTTCGTACTCTTCTAGCTCAAAAGTCTAATATAAGTTTAAGAAAACACTATTCTTTAAATTTTAGAACGGGAATTACTTTTGAATGAATAAACCAATTTTCACGCGGTTCGTAGTATTCAACGCAGTTTTTCAAATTCTATGATTTACTTTTAAGGTAGTACTACCGTTACCACAAGTGTCAAATCCCAAAACCTAACCTTATTTGATTAACGTAGTAGATTTCCCTATACTAAATTACGTTGGAGAAAGAGAGACAGAGATAAATTTTGAATGTTTTTTATTAATAAATATTCTCATATTCTTGGAAACCATATTGATTGTTACTAAATATGTTCTAGATGTTATTTCCTCTCGTTGTGTTGATTTTTATAAGAATTTCAACGTCCAGTTTTGTGAAATAAAATAAAGTCTGTGATTTTCCATAAGGATCAATGATAAAAGCAAAAATATGTAGATATTAATATCTTTTTTTCAGGACTTGCTCGGCTTCCAAAAATTTTACTGCTTAATTATAATATTTTTCGTCCTAGGCGGACGTATGGGGGTTTTTACGTGCGCTAATAATATAAAATCACATAATGCATTTGCAAGTGATGAATTGAAAAACTGATAGTTTTCCATTTTCACCCTAGGCATTCCCACTTGGGTCCCACATGAATCCCAACTAGAAAAAATGTGCAAAAAATTTTTTATTTTCACGTTGGGTATTTCCATTTAGATCCCAATTAGAAAAAAACTTCTAAAAATTTTTTAATTTCACATTGGGCTTTCCCACTTTGGTCCCACATGAAACCCAACTGGAAAAAAATGCCAAAAATTTTTTATTTTCACGTTCGGTATTCCCATTTAGATCCCATATGAATCCCAACTAGAGAAATTGACAATAATTTATTTCGTTTTCAGTTAGGTTCTTCATTGGGTTCTCATTCGGATTTCCCTATTGGGCATGATCCATTGGAACCCAATGGGGGTCAGATGTATACCTTGGGTATTCCCAATATAATTTCTAGTCGGGTTAATGTAAGCCGAAGTGGTGTCAATTTACGATTATTCCCTCGTCGTTCTAATACTACGGAAGGTCAACGTCACATTACAACAGTAATGTGACGTTAAAATTTTGCCGGTAAAATTTTGTCGTTCTCAAGCTGATCAACATCATAAGCATGAAGACACGAACTTATGCTTTAGCACTATCCGTGATTTAGAAACAATAGCATCATTATTAGGACCGCAGCAAGTGTGTTTTCTATCACAAGATGATAAAGCTCGTGTCCCACTTGGTATTACTGCGGCTAAAAAGCAGGCTCCGATACTTATGCATGTTGACTACCTTGTCACTCTTCCTGATCACGATTGGGTAGTCGCTGAGAGTCATAAATTAATTCCTTCGGTCTATGCTGGAATTATTATACAACCCAATGGTGAAAGAAGACCCAATGCAGTGGGTTACTTTGGACCCACTTATATAGTGGATCCCAGGAAGGTTCTGGGTTCGAATCCTAGTCCGAGCTATCTAATAATTTTTTCTCGCGTATTCTATACACTCACATTAAGAAGTTCCTCGTCATAATCCTTTCTCAATCCTTTCCTATCAATTATCCTGTTACGTGAATGTTGGTACGCTTCACGTAATAATTATCCGTATCTCCTATTTTTTCCCGCTTCACAGCATTATTTATATATTCTATAAACTCACATTAAGAGGATCCTCTCAACAATACTTTCTCAATCCTTTTCTACCAATTATTCTGTTACGTGAATGTTGGAACGCTTCACGTATTAATTATCCGTAACTCCTATTCTTTCCTGCTTCACAGCATTATTTATATTTGTTGTCAGAACCTTCCGGAGACATGTCGGCTACTCTACCATTTGAGCTATCCGGTCTATACTAAATTTCCTTTCACTTATTCTATATACATTAAGCCACACCGTCCATCTTACGGCTAGCATTTTTAACAAATATAAATAATGCTGTGAAGCGGGAAAGAATAGGAGTTACGGATAATTATTACGGACCATAATTATAGATTAAATGAAAATTTAATAATTGATAATTATAAGTATATTTTTGTCTCAGAGTCACTTTTGTTTCATGGATCGATGAGTAATTCATTTCAATGATTCATCAAATTCAATTTTATTTTTTTGTCATATATATTAGTAGAAACTTGATTTAAAATAATCTTACTTCTGTTAAATACATACGAATTTTATTAAGATAAGTAAGCCAAGATGTCTGATCGTGAAATTTTATTTCATGAAAATTTAATGAAATGCCGTTCTTCAACAGTTAATACTCGTCATGCCCATTTAAAAAAGTTGCAAAGTATGAATATTGATATTAATAATTTAAATAATGACAATATTGTCGACATTTTAAGGCAATTACAAACAACTTCGAATAAAAATGGCCGAAAATTAACTCCTAGTTATATGAATATCATATATTCCACATTACGTAGATGGAATCCTTCATTAACTGTTAAAATTAGTAAGCTTGGTTTCTCACGACGGGGTCGTTTGGTTATAGATAATCCAATGAACAATATTGAAATAATTGGTTTAAAAGAGTTGATAATCACTATCTTTAGATATGCAGTGACATTTAAAGCGGTTAATTACCTTAGAGTACCATCTCGAGCTACTATTGATACTGCTATAGCTATGATATTGATCCTCATAACAAATTTGAGTTTTAATCAACTGGTTAAACTACGTGTTCGTGACTTGAAAACAATTGCACATGACAATTCTATTTCTATAACTATAAAATCAGGAAATTCTGCAGTTAAAGTAAAAAAAATGGCAAACTTATACAACCCACTGTTCATTTGTGTCGTTAACATGGTATTAAGCCGCGAAGAGTTCATGAAACGAAATTTTATTAATAATGTTGATGTTAAATATAATCGTGTCAATATTTATGATTACAATGATGAAGATGAAGATTATTGCGATCGGATTAACGTTAATAAGATCGATGATGACGATGTACGAGTGATTTCTTGTAAAAAAGATTCCATTAATAAAACAATTCACGAGCTGTATATGCGATTTCATAAAAAGAAATCTACGATTTCATTAGGAATAACACTCATAGAAAAAATGAAAAAAATTAAGAAGATTAAAGATGATCTGATTGATACGGAAAAGATTTTGAGTCTATTATCTGAGACTAATGATGATAAAGAAGAGAGTGAATCATCAAATGCAATGGATATATAGCGATTTTATTATGAAATTTTTATTTTTAGAAAACTTAAAGAATTTCTGATTCGTAGATCTTTTCATAAATTATCAAAACACTTTTTTTTTTACTAATAACTCTATAAGATTTATTTTTAATATAAAAAGAGATGAACATATTACACCTTATGGACACACTCTAAAATAGCTTAGTGTTAAATCAAAAAGGGAATACTTTCTGGCTTGTCTGACGTATAAAATCTTGGAAACTGGTGAACCTAAGTTCTTGCGACTCTTATTTACAGATGAAGAACTGCCGTGGTAGCCTAGCGGTTGTTAAGGCGTCGAGACATTGGTAGCCCTGGACGGGGTGGTCGTGGTGAGTAGCATAAAATAAAAAATTTGCTATTTTCTATCAATTTGTAATATTCTCACAAATTTGATGTATATACATTAGAAATTAACTTTTTTTTTTTTTTTTTTTTTTTTTTTTTTTTGAAAATTGTCATTGAATTTATTGAAAAAATTACTCTGAATAATATAAAAATCATAATGTAAACTTTTTATGACTTATCATTAAATGTAAATAATGGAAGAATTTCAATTATTTGGATGAAAATTATTAAAAATAATTATTTTTTCTTTCCTCTTTCCTCTTGATACCAGGAGATTAAACAGGCTTGCGGCAAAAAACAATAATATGTTCAAAATGCCAAATTTTTCTACCATCGTTTATGAGCATTCGTTTTTGGTGTCAGCTATTCGTCTGTGGCAGGAATTACCAACAGGAATTACAAATTCATCGTCACTTCAAATTTTCAAAAAATAAAGCATATGAATTTTTTATAAATAAAGAAGCAAACTCTTGACAATTTATTATGTTTGCAACCTCTTAGTATTTGAATATTACATATACTATTATTTATCTGTATAAATTTATATTAACCTTGCATAATATCGTTTAAATTATGTACCTTTATGTATTACGTTATTTCTCTTTCTGTTCACTTAACATAGAATTATTTTCCTAATGTTCTAAATATACATAAATAAATTATAACTATCAATTGTTAATTGAGTTATATGACTGTAAATTAAAATCATGAATTTTAATAATTCATGATTGAATTATTATAGCGACTGTTTTATTAAGAGATTCGGTAGAATTTTTCCGGGACATGCCGGTGAGAGTTGCTATCGTAGACAGGTCGATGTTCAGAGGATTTTGGAGGATGGAGTATGAGTATGCGTATTAGGGCGTGCCAAAATGTATCTTCCTTGATGGACCTTTTAAAATTGGAATTTTGAGTTCCACTTTTAACAGGAGTTACGTTTGGGCATTTCCTGTCATATTTTGAGCGTAAAGGATTTATTTGATTTTTATAGAATTTTTTAACAGGAGTTTTGTTCGGCTAAATTTTGAAATTTTTAAATTCCAGCAAAAATGGCCGAACGAAACTCCTGATAAAAATTTCTGTAAAAATCAAATAAATCCTTTACGCCCAAAATTTGTCAGGAAATGCCCAACCACAACTCCTGTTAAAAGCGGAACTCGAAATTTCAATTTTAAGAGGTCCATCAAGGAAGTTACATTTTGGCACACCCTAATGCGTATATCTTGGATGCATTTTACTTTGGTGGATGATGGTGGATGTACTGTTGAGATTTGGTGTCTCTGAATCAGCTGATTATTGGATATCATTTGTAGATGAATCCTTTAGATTTGTTCCGGGTTAAACTTTCTTCCAGTGTTTCAATATCAAGAGTCTTGGTGACTGGGTTGTTGGTGATTCCCGAAGATTTTAGAATGTAGCGGTCTGAGAGGTCCTTGAGTCTAATTTTTAAGGGAATTTCATGACCTTCTGCCATCATGGAGTTAATTGGAGTCGATACACGGAGGCCCATACATGTTCTTATAGCCTTATTTTGAAGTTTTTCAAGCTTGTTGAAAAGTTTACTGGAAATTACATTCATTTCGTGGCTTCCGTATTAGATCTTGGTCCTAATTAATACTCTGTAGATATTGAGGAGAGTTGTTGAATCAGCCCCCCCATTTGGTTCCGCACATTGCTTTGATAAGTGGAATGACTTTGCTTATTTTCACTATTAGGTTGTCGTAGTGGTCAGTGTTACGGCCTCGCGTAACTCATGTAGATCTTTCTGTTATTATCATTATTATCTCTTTACAATGGGAATATGTTAATAAATTTATGCCATCCCTCTTTCACACTTGCTCACCCCTACTCTCGGGACTTTAGACTATATCGTATTTTCTCAAATAACCTAGCATCAATTCGATGAACCTTGTCTACGATAAATAATCATATGCTGGTAAGGTAACCAGTCTCCTCAGTAAAGATACCACTAACCATCAAACATATAGGGTGTTAGTAGTAATAGTCATGAGAGATCGGAGCATTTGTATTAGTGAAAAGGCGACACGTGTAATACCCCACTCCAGCTACTGAAATAATGTACCGCCTCTCATCCGATATACACCCATCGAGTCGGCTGTTGAAAGAGACTGCAAAAATTAAGTATGCGAGCGTTCAGCATCTCGTACCACAAAACCTATTCAAATAACACTGAGACTGTAAAAATTAAGCATGCGAGCGTCCGATGTAAAAATTAGGCAATTTTTAATCCGTTCTTTATTTAACTTATACTTATATCAGACCACTTGAAAAGAAATAAAATCCGAAGCGAGGGGACACGTGCCAGAATCCGGCATCCTAACGTCCCATGAGAACAACAAAACTCTTGCCACTCTGGTTATCAGACTCAAGATTTTTATGTTTTTTTCGACATCCGCGTCGTTAAATTAATAATAAAATCTCCGACAAAATTCTTATCGCGTCCTAATTTAACTTATTTAGGGGACCACTTATACACACCTATCACGAACTAAAAACTCACATATTGGAATCCCAACGGAGCGAAACCGTAATTGTCAAAGGGGTCGAGGGGGATAGCTAAAGTTTTAAAACATATTGAAATCCGATGATCAATTCTTAGTCGCTAAAATTATTTGCCACGGTTGCAACCTTTTCCCCATTTATTTCTCGATAATCTAACAATTTATTCCACGTCGTTTACTCAAAAGTTAAGTTATTGTTGTTTAAATTCAAATTAATAATCAACCGGTCAATTAATTATCAGTGTAAATTCAAAGGAGTTGCGTAAATTAAATAAAACTTCAATTCAAAATAATCAGTGTTAAAATTCTTTCTTTTTTTGAGATAAACCCTCAATTGTTTATCATTATCCATTAATTAAGATAAACCTAACTATAAATTATAACAGTCAAAGAAATTCATCTCAACAAGGGCGGTTGTTTTTCTTCAACACCACATCTACAGTTAACAGGTATATTTCTTTTTATATCTCTTTTAACTGTCCTTACCACATCTGCTGACCTAATCCAAGTAATGACCCAGTTTTAATCACTTACGCAGTGCGTAGCTTCGTGTAACCCTGACATACAATTTTTCATAGGCGCGGTTCCCGCCTCCCGAGACATATAATCTTGAGTGATTAGTCTCAAATTTAAATTAAAGAACTGTTATTATTGTTACGTTATTAACATCAGGACGTAACATCAGTGAATCTCAGTCTTTGATTCAAGATGATGTCCAGAAATTTTGCTGTGGTGGATATTCTGATAGTTGTGTTCTTTATTGTAAAAAAGATATTTTGTACATCGAGATCATTAGGTGTAAATATATGTTTAGTTGGAATAGCAATGATATTGGTATCCACCCCTACAGTGACAGTCACAGGTCATACTGTACATATCATTGTGGAAGGGGTTTATGATCCTATCGGGCCCAAGCCAGAGGACCACTGCTAATACAGTTAGTCTCAAGGATCCCTCCCTAGTAATAACATTGTGACCCATACTTAACATTACTTATTCTCAACCATTTATATTATTCATACTATTGTAAACAACAGTTAATAAACTCTCACTCATTATTAAACTTTATCGCTGTGTCTTCTACTATAAAGCCAATAATATAACTATTTTTGTTTTATCAGGAGAGAGTTGGAGGTTTAGTCTTTCTAAGTAGACGTTGTAGTTGTCTAGAGAGACCTGGAGGGCATCTTGAAGGCATCTATAGCATATTGGAGGCTTCTACATCTTATAACTTTGTCATATGCAAATTCACCTATGCTACTGGAGGTATGGATGTGGTAGACGCCATCTGCTGTATAGAGTGTGAACAGTAAGGGGGCTGATACGAGCCCTTGTCCCACTCCAGAGTTTACCAATTCCGGTTTTGTTAGCCCGTCGTTAGTAACGAAGTATACATTGCGCTGTTTAATTAAGAAGTAGAAAAAGAGACAGTACGTGGGAGGAAGGCCTGTTTCTATCATGATTTAGAGAAGAATGTCTGGGTTGACGTGGTAGAAGGCGCCTTTGATGTCTAAAAAAGCAGTAATAGTATATTCTCCTTGAACAAAACCGATGTAAATTTTGCCGATGAATATTACCAGGTTGTTCGCGGTGCTTTTACCTGCTCTAAAGCCGAATTGTGTGTCAGGGAGCTTAGATTAGTGTTCCAGCGACCACGTAGTTCGATCTACTATAATCCTTTCCATTATTTTGAGGAAGTAAGGCGCAAGAGTAATCGGGCTGAATTTTCCTGTGTCTCCTTTAGGTAATAAGTAGATCAGGTATTCAGTCCATGCCGTAGGATATTTCCTGAGTCTAAGGAAGTTGTTATAGCAGTCAAGAATCTGTATGTCTTATATGCTCTGAGAGGCAGTTTATAATGTCATAGCTAATTTGGTCTAGGCCTAGGCTTGTTCCCGCTTTGCTTCGGATAATGGGAGAGCTTCATTTTGTTAGTGTGATCGATGAGACTGGGAAGTCCTCAGCTACGGGCTGGGTAACATTCGAGTCTTGACTAATTACTTGTTGAGCTACCGAGTCGTATAAAATGATATTTAGTATCTATATGTTTTGTTCTGTTGCTAAACTTATTGTTGGTAGTTAGTTGAATACAGCTTTGGTTATCTACATAGTGTATTAATTTCAAGGACTCTTATTTTATAATATTTTTGATAAGATAACATCCAAATCCCTTCATGACAGGCTTCACCTAATGCGATATATTCTGCTTTAGTTGACGATAGCGCAACGCGGCACACCCAGTTTATACGTCTGCCCAATAGAAAATAGACATAACGGCTGTGAGATTTTCTTTCGATGCTGTATCCCGGGCCAATCAGCATCAGCGTAACCTTCGATTGATTCGTTGTCGAATTTTCTGCCTAATAGCTTCAGTTTGTAGTCCTTCCTTCCCATTAAGTACCGCACGATTCTTTTACCTTCAGCTTACTCAGATTGTATTGGATTCTTATTGAACTGACTTAACGTCACAATACTAGTTGTTGTATCAGGTCTTGTGATGGTTGCAATGTACAACAAAGATCCTATAAGCTGCTGGTAATTCTCCATCATCTCCATCTGTTTGTCATTGGTTTTTGCTTTGATGTAATCGGAATCTAATGGTATTTTAAAATAACAGGCATCTTGAATTTTTAAACTAGTTGCAATTTATCATTATAATTCGATTAATTCATATAATAAATACCTCTGTTTCTTATCACTTGGACTCCTAGATGGTGATTTATAACTCCTAAATCCGTTATAGGAAAACGTTTCATAAGACTTTTTGCAATCCTTTCTATAACTTCATTTGTCTTCGCAAAGATAAGGATGTCGTCGACATACACAATGACGTCAATTTGATCTTCACCCATCGTTTAAATGGAAAGGACAGATTTGAATGAGATGTCAGAAAATCATGATATTGTTTTAACAAGGTATTTTCTTCAAACGTTATTAATTGATTTTTCTGGTATGCGTAAGATACTTTGTGGTTCCGTTCGGTGTTCAAGCAGCAGAAAAACGTAATCAATTTTTCAACAACGTCTTTCAAGCTGTTATTACAGTTGATAGCTTTTTAATTGTGCTGTGACTTTAATCTGTTTTTCGTACTATTCAGAAAATTTCCATGTATTAAGGTGTCATTTAATGACCACTCATTTCCAATTCGATTTTCAAAATCCGGGTCAAAACCAGTAACACCGATTTTTTGAAAATCATTGATTTTCATTGCAGGAACTCAAGAAGTTAAAAATGAAGTAAAACTTATAATTGTGGAAATCCAAACTGATTAGTTATGGATAAAAGGTCATTTGAAAATTGAAACATTAATTATTACATAGGCACAAAATTAATAAATATTTTTTTAATTCAACACCTAGCAAGTATTTAACAAATAACAGCTGTCAACCTGGGTGAAAATCGACTTCATTGCATGTCATTCTGAAGCCTAACTTATCCATATTTCATTGATAAAGCAGGAAATTTTATACTTGGTGATAATCTGCATGCATGTCTGCGGGTAACTGTTGCGTTCCGGATTATGTGCAGTCACTAAGATAGATGTCAGTTTGCTATTAATTAGTTATTGCCAATAACTTATTGGGTTTGGTAACCAATTTTCTTACTGCAACACCAACTGACAGCCAGCCCTTTCCCCGCATGGAAAAATAAATATGCGAAAAATATATGCAAATATATATTTTCACATATATTTTTTTTGCGCTAAATATATGTCCGCATATATGTTCACATATATGCGCGCATATAAATGCAATATATATGTCTAGAAATAGACAGAAAAAAATTTAACTTGAATCAAGTAAATAATTTTGAAGAACTTAACTTTCTTGATTTAAGTAAAAAAATTCTCAAACTGAGAAAATTTTTTTTCATTGTATGCTTACATATATGTCTACATATGTTTTAGCATATATCTCTGCATATATGTCAGCATCTATGTGAAAAATATATGTTGAAATATTTTTTTTTTGCGTAAATATATGCGACATATATTTTTAACTTATATATTTCTCCACGCGGGTCTCGAAAAGTATTAGTTAACTTTCAGTAGTTACTGTTACCCTAACATCGTTTATAATTTTTCACTGAATAACAGTTGTATACAAGTTGATGAAAATCTACGGCCGCAGTTTAAATGCAAGTTAACATCAATCTTGTAGTTCTCGCATATCATGTCATATTTTCAAATTGCATAATAGCAAAGTCAACATAAATGAAACTCTTGGTTTATAAACTCTTGACTTTACATTAAGTTGGCTTCAGATTGCAGATACAAATTGATAGCAACTTTCAGTTAAGATAGCTTGAGCCATGGTATGTCAACAAATTAACCAATAACCCAACATAATGCCCTCGACCTTATCGATGTTCTTAGTAAGTTTGCTGTAATTCATCAAGAGATGTCGTTACATAGTTGAACAGTAAAATTTTATTGTAATGCTATTCAAACCGATAGCATGCATGTTTTCTTCTTCGACGCAAATGTTAAAAATTTTCAAAAATTGTCAACAAATAGCCTTCACCCAAGCCTATTGAAAGTTCTGCTTTATCCTTTATGTTTTCAATCACTAAAATCTGTTAAATTGCTCTCTATATGGTATTCATTCAAATTGCAATAAACAATTTCAAACAAACTCTATAGAAATACCTTTAATGTACCATTATGAATTTACATAAATGTAAATTTTAAAATTTTCAGTTACACTGAATAAACAGATTAATTCAAGACCGCTATATTATACGTTTTAACTGTATGTATTTAAGAAAACATCGACATAATGAAAAATAAATGCGGGTATGTACTTATCAATGCTTACTCTCACACGATTCGACTTTAATCTCAAAGTACACGTGCATACTCATTTTTCGAAACATATGTACGTACTATTTATCATATTAGCAACATAAGTAAGTTGCAGTTGCACCGGGAAGTACTTAACCATTCACATCGCGACATATCAGTAAGTACGAAGTATCCATCAGGAAGGTGGTGTGCTAAGTTGGTGTGTCGTTGAGCCAGATCGGTATTTACGATTCAAGAGAAATCCTTCTTCAGCTAACAACTCTCATCGTCGTGTCTTGGTCCGTCAATCCGTTATAATTTCTCCGCTAATAGAATCCAAGATTTCGTCACAGCTCCGTGAGATGCATCACTAAATCAAATGGTTAATACCGCTTGATACTTCTTAATGGTTGTTAACATAAAATCTACATCTAATCATATCTGGAATTTCGTGAAATAACATTGGATTCTTTCTATTCAGTAGGTACAGTACCAATAAAATCACTGTAGTATCTTAATTTACGGATGCATTTGCTAATTGTTTACTTTTTCTTGTCTTGCGATTTACGTTATTGGCATGTAATCAAATTCACAAAATAAGGTAAGTTGCTTGTATGTAGACAGTATTGGAATGGGATATTTCTAATTGTTACAAGTAAAAGTATTTTGTTTAACGTAGAACATAATTTTATTTAGAAGGCTACTCGCGTGTATCTTCATCGTGGTCAGTGGTGCAATAGACAATTCCACGAAGAGACACAATAATGGCCACGTACACACAATCCATACTCTACTCTACTCTGTACATATAGTGTATCATTGTGGTTATCCCACTAGATTATTTTTGTTAGTATTTCCCTTACTATTTATTATATGTTAAAAGCCACCGTGTAGTTGTTAGTGTTCTCTATTATATAGTAGATTTACCATAAGGTAATAGCGCTTCGTCCACGCGTGAGACCGAGCATATCACACGTTCGCATATGTATATAACAAACGCGATAATAGTGTGTCACACATAACGCACGCCAAATAAGTTCCCTGTGAAATAATGTTTGGGAGAGGAAACTAACGGAATACAAAATTTTATCGGATTGATGGACAGTTGGCTGTTTAGCTGTCGACGTCTTATTTTCTGACATATATGCGACAGTATTAATGTATACATCTATATGTACACAAATAATAGGAGAAAACGTCGATTACTTTGGTTACGGCGCCAGAGAGACGTTTATTACGAAATTTGTTTCTCTTTTGTTAAAAAAAAATAACTTAGTATATACGTAGGTGGTATGACGAATTTTAATCACTGAAAGTCAACTTTTATTTATAAATATATAATATATATTATACATATCTATCTATCTAAAGAGAAGATGAAATCATTGAAATATACAATTGATGTCCTCTATACCATAATAAGTAATGCTATTTATACAATAATGGTAGCACGTTATGGCTTGGTAATCCTCCTTGATATGGCGTCTCGCAATCCTGATTATGTATTATTGTCTTATTGAAACGCATATTGACTATTATCAGCAAATCCGCCTGCCCATATTCGTACGGACAAACAATATTGTCTCTGTCACGTTTTTTTATTAACTGTCGGGATGTTCGTGGTTGGTCATCGCATCATCTTGGACGAGTCTTGAGACCAAGTTTGGCAGAACAGCTCGATGGTGACGACGATGCCAGTGGCATTTATAAAATCGTATAATCCATAGGGCCAATCCATGTACATCCTACTATCTACAGTAAAGTATCCTTTCTTTTTTTTGCATTCAAAGGATGCTATTGTGAATGATGATGATAATTAGCATGATGACAATAATGATGGTTAGTATAAAAATATTGATGATCATGATCATGATAATTAGCATGAAGATATTGATAATGGTGATGATGATTAACATGATAGTCATGATGATGGTGATGAGCATGATAATTGTAGAGATGTTCAGGATCCAGATACTGCTGTTAATAATGATGATGATCAGCATGATGAATGATGACCATAAAGATGATGAAAATTAAGATATTGATGATGATGACATATAAATTGTTTAAGCAAATATACCAATGAAGAAATCGTTTGGATAATGAGTATACGAGAAAACACTCAGGTATTTGATGTAAAGTCGACCGGGTTCCCAATAATTGTGCCGATAACCTGCAATACAGCTTTATAAAAGAGAGTGCGTTTGAAATATCTACGAATATCCAGCCAAACTGTACATACACACGACGAAACATGGTTTGAAGTTCTCCAACCAAGTCCCAAGAAGAGAAGATGTTACGTGCCCGCACCTACTCCGTGTCATGAATGTAAAATAATTACATCGATCGGTTCGGCTTTTCTCTTACTGTGCAGCTGAAGAGGATTGAAGGAAAAGGTAATGTCCCCCGTTTTTATTGTTCATCACCATCACCCACACTTGTGTACTACTTAACAATTATACTACACGGAAGCCTTTATCCGTAAAGTTAAATATCCATCCCCCTTGTTCATGAACGTAAGCACGTACAAATCGTGTCCTCATACACGTACCAACTACCAAGCCTGCGCGCAATCATGGACACCCACAGCTTCACCTCACAATCTAACCAGGTATCGTGGTTAGCCCCAAAAATACTTCAACTGTATTATATTTATTCATTATCAATCTAAAATTCTACAGTGTAGACATATGTTTCGTATGATTGTGAGTTGAAATAATTATCGAACCCAATATCGAAAAATAAATTGAAAAGAATCGTCTTTCAAAGCTCTCTGGTATCCGGATGTGAAATCTCAACTTGGCCGATTTCTCCAGACGATTGGTTGGATATATCCGCTTGGATGGATCTACTGTGTACTCACGCACACTACATCCTACATATATAATATATATACATATACACATGTACATGTACATTTCTAACGTACGTCCTGTAGCCGATGACATAAAAAATGCACGACATGTACTCTATGTAACTGTATAGTGTACCAATCAATGGAGAACAGTACCAACGAGCACTGCCATCAATAATGATGATCAATCAGCCATCCATTTTATTTTATTTATTTAATCTCTATCATTTTTTACGTAATGAGTAACATCTCGAAACCAAAAGGCCTGTAGATACACATATATATTGATATATGTATTCGGTTAGCAGCTGGACCATGACTTGTTACTCTTATTGTGGTAAGAACAAGGCGCTTACATACACGAAAGAGGCGCGTGCCAGCTTCAAGGATGATCGGATACAGCCAGCTGTTGCTATAAAACCAGATCTGGTGGCTGGAATTGAGGCCACTGCCCATTCCAATACATAATCTTCGCCGTGTACCTAATGCAGGTACCAAATCGCTAATTTTTCCTGCAACTGTCAGTGTTATCAAAGGGTCCTCATCCACAGTGCATCAATATATTAAAAGGAGGAAAAATCTCGACAGCATTCGGAAGTCATTGTGCTTGCTCATATGGATGATGCATTGCAAGACATAGGATGTGGTTTGTGGTTTCATAAACTCTCCTGATATCAGTGTCTATAGACGGTATTGAGCATCATTCTGACCCGCGATGACAATTGAACGTTCAAGTGTATGCTGTACATAAGTACACACATATCACATATCACTCACATATGTATAAATATAATAGTGTAAGCGCCCTGAAGTCTTGATTCACGAGGATCGATCGGCAGTCGACTCAGGTGCACGCTGAATTCTTATGCTAATGCGAGAAAGGAACCGAGAAAACAATACATCTACGACGACTCACATCCAACGATGTCTTCTTCTCTACGTTTCTTTTGACTTGTTATTCTTACTTCTGTTATTTCTCGATTTTTTTATTTTTTTATTCTTACGTATTTTTATACTTTTATTTCCATTCCTCTTGTTAGTTTTATATGTCTTCCATCTTACCCTCTCATTTAATTCTTGTTCTGTATTCAGTACTCTGCCTAGAGTATTAAATATTTGAACATGGATCCAACGAGAAATTTTAGATGAGAATATAATTCGTGATCTGAGCTCACAATTGCTTTCATTTAGTACTTTTTTTTTATTTTTTTTTTTTTTGAGGATCTCTAAAACTGGACTTTATCTGAAGCCTTTCTGGATTGATAATCTCTCAATACTGTCAATGATAAATAAGAAATATATTCATTATTTGGATCTGCATATATTAATATAATTGTTAGACGAGAGAGTGTAGTGGGAACAAAGTTGAAGCAACGTTCCCTTGATTCCCAAATGTAATGAGTACCAGGGATATACGTGGTACGTTACTTCCGGCGAAAAGCTACATCCAAATATTACGGTATCCAAACTGCACTTCCTGTCGCTTGTTTTGTTTGAATTTAAATCCAGCATATCAAATTGCTGACCAGTCTCTCTCTCTTTTTTTGTTTGAGTTCTTTTTAAAAAAAAAACCATTCAATTGTCTCTAGACAAATCAGTCGATTGATGGTAGCTTATCATCAACAGTTAATTTGTGCATTAAGGTGATATTTGTTGGATGATTTGAGTTATAAGCATAAGAAATGTCTTTCTTACAGTTAATCGTTATTGACAATATGATGAACGATGATTTATCTTTAGGAAAAGAACACTGTTAAAATATCAGAATTTATTTTTAGCTCATGTTGGACTTTTCTAATTTTATTACTACTTTCTGAATGAACTAGCACTTTATCTAATAAATTGTATTCCCAGAAAAAAATTTTATAATATAGTTTCATAAGTCCACATATTATTTTTTACACAGGCATATCAGAAAATTTTTTTACGGATTATTGTCTCCTTATTAAAACAACTGATGAGTAACCTGGGTCAAAAAATTTAATCTGTTTTACGATTAATGAAAATTTTTAATATTTTTCATTCTATTTAATTTTATTATGTGTATCTATTTTATATTATTTAGAGTGAAAATTGTAGATCAAAAACAGTATAAGATTTCAGATTGAATTTGAAAACAATACATAAAGTCCATCTACAAATTAACTAGACTAAAAACCGATCAAACTTTTAAAATTTTTTAGTCTCATTAGATTAGAAACAGTATAAAATATTCATAGCTACTCAATTATTTTACTAAAAAGTTATTTAGACTTAAAACCGATCAAAAATAATTTGAATAGTAGATCAAATACAGATGAAAATGTTTTTAAAAGTTCAAATACAGGTCAATAAGTTCAAATGCAGATCATTTAGCTTAAAATCAGTTTAAATTTTTTGACCCGGGAAGTTCGTAGATAAGGTTTAATTATTATTTTTAAAGATTCATTGTTAACTTATAATCATTTTTAGTAAATATGATAAATAATTTTGACAACAGTTATG
This sequence comes from Cotesia congregata, assembly GCA_905319865.3. Taxonomy (NCBI): domain Eukaryota; kingdom Metazoa; phylum Arthropoda; class Insecta; order Hymenoptera; family Braconidae; genus Cotesia; species Cotesia congregata. Next base: position 6,692,002 of record CAJNRD030001118.1, on the reverse strand, counting down.
CTCGTTTCTGTCAATTTTCATCACATCTTGGAAACCGACCGATTCTTAAATCTTTTGCTCTTGTCAGTAGGAAATAAAACTTGCAATAAGATTCAATCAAAAAATTATTTTATCAGACACATGAAAAATAACTAAAGAGAAATTTTATTAAAAGTAAAAAAAACTTATTTGTTCCAAGTATTTATCATGAAAAAGTATTTTTTTTATCAACTTCATAAAAAAAATATTATAGAATTTTCAGTTTCAAATTTTTTGAATATTAATGAAACATCTTCTAGATACTGTAAATAAACAGAGAGAAAAATACTGTCAAAATAAGAATACGAGAAAAAATTCCGTAACAGTCGATAGGTGGCGAGAAATCGGCCAAAGTATTCGTTTGCAAAGCGGTATATTGGATAATTAAGCACTGTTCAATAGTCCCATTTAGTATTTGTATAGGGTTTTATTTATTGTATGGGGTTTTATTTATTGCTTAAGGTTTTTTTTATACATATTTTTCCCTAAACCAAATTTTTTCTAATCAAACACTTACTATTTTATATAAATAAATATATTACATATTCGGTTTTGTTTATTTTTGATAAACAGGCACCAAAAATAACGTATAACATTGTAAAAGCAATTTAGTACTATAAATATAGATTATATTATAATTTTTTTCTTGGTTATTACTTTAACTAATATCAATAAAAATCATAATCAATTACTTCGTCACTATTATTAACTGATAATTGATAATGACCAGTTTTTAGACTCTTATATAGAACATTTAACAATTGTTTTGTTTGTTAAAATTCTAAGTGATTCGGAGAACTAAAAATGAAGTTGAGAATTAACAAAACCACTTCGAGAATCAAACAATGAGAAGCAAAAAATAACATTAATATTTTGAGGCATCAATTACAGTCTATTTGGTAGAAGCCTTAATTACCGATCTCTTGATAGTTATTATAATCATAAAACTACTATTCGCAAGTGTTTGATAATAAACGGCCGTATTATGTATAAATTATTTCTAAGTTGTTGAATATATTATATTTTTACATAACTCTGTAAATACAAAAAATATATCGAGTTTCTACTGTTACACTCGTTTTCACTCATTCAAACAAATGAAATCAAGTTGAGAAGTTATTAACTTACAATTTTTATTCAAATAAAATGATAAGAGCGAGTATTTATTGTGTAAAAGATAAAAGTTAGTTTACAATGTCATTGACGTCAATTGATCTACAAATGTTTAAAACAGGTTCCAATATGTTGATACTAAATTACAGGGAACTTAATGCATCAACCTAGATTTTATTTTCGTCAACTTTATTCGTCATAAGTGACTTATAGATATCAATTATAATTTAATGATTCTCTTTTAATTAAGCTGAAAATTTACAACTAAAAATCTGGTCAATTATTGATATCTTACATTTTATTGTTAATATATATGTATATAGTAAATACCATATGAATGTCTCGAGTAAGCTTACTCGATATAAAAACTTTATATCTAGATATAAAAATTACGCCACAGTTAGTAAAATAACTCAAATCGAATTAAAAGTTATAAATGTGTTGTGTTTTGAAGAGGGCTGTTGCCTTCGGAAACAACAGCCCTCTTTGCTTCCTGTATAAAAAATTTATAATAATCCTAAATTCTTCCTAAAAAGCGCTTAAATTTTTAGAGAATTCTTTTTCCACCGAAAAAAAAAGAGAATAATAATAGTCATTTAAAACAAATCACTCTCATATTTAAATAAGTTCATCAATTTATAAAGATTGATTTAATGTATAAAAATATTTTTTGTTCAAAAAATGAGTAAGCGTAATAGCAACACCAAAATAGTCGAAAAGGCAATTTGAAACTCCGAAGACATGACAGGTTGATAAATTTTTATTATTTGTATCGATTATCATTCGAGTAAAATTATTCAGAAAAAACTATGGCGCCAATCTTTTATACATCGGGAAACTTTTACTCTGACATGCATACACATTACCACCCAATCTAATCAGTCTAAGCGCATACTCATTATAGTGAGAAAAATGCTGTGAAATATTTGAAATGATAATCACATCACTATTTCTCTAATTACTTATATTACAATACAAGTTTAAAAGAACTCGAAATTTTTGGTATAAGCCTATCAGTTGGTGTCAAAACACATCTTGTTTGATATGACTTGATGTGCTTATTTTGATCAGGCTTCCGATCAAAATTAGTGTTGAAAATATCCGACAGAGGGCGCATGATCGCTGAATCTTTTCCTCACAAAAGAGTGAAGTATGAAGTGTTGTTATAAAATAAAATCATTTTTTGACTTCTCCAAGGAGCTTATCTGATAATGAACGTTAGATTAATTGAGTTCTAAATCAATTTCCGATCAATAAAACATGTAAACTGACGTACTTATTTCTATAAAAAATAAAAAATTTTTTAATTTTAATAAGTTATTTTTTAATTTTTATATAGAGCTTGACATAGCCATATTCGACCGGATTAGGCTATATATTGAAATATCAGATCATTTTTTATGGGAATCAAGGCACAACTGGCTCACACTTTTTTTTTGAAATCTTACACTTAAAAAATAAAAAATAATTTTTTGAAATCATTTAATATTCTTTCGATAACATTCCATTAAAGAAAACTATCTCAAAGTATATACATTTAAAACTTAATTGGATCATCTAGGAGAAAGGATTGAAGTCTGAAGAACCAACGTAACGGGCGTTCTGCCTGGCCAAGACAGATGAATGTAGCATTTCCCATATTGTCATCGTAACTTATTCATAACTATTCACTAAAGAACCAATCGAACCAGTGGTTGTCACTAATAAATAATATTAGAAACTATTTTGATCAATCGTAGCTGAAAAAAAAATCATTTTTAACCATTAGTCAGTTTTGATGAAACAAAGAAAAGATGAGAACGATTATCCTGATACATCCTTAACTAAATTCTGGTTCCATTGAATTAAATCCATAATTTCTGTGAAATAATAAATATGATTATCAGTGATATATAATCGATGTGAAATGAGAACCCTTGAATGATATACCAGCTACCGCACATCCAGGCAACGGAGAAACGACACGACACCGAATAGAGTGGAAGTAAAGAGACAAGCGAAACGTATGAGCGAACAGACTACGTGGGCGTGTAAGTCCTCTCCCGTTTGAGCATACAAAATTACATATTTCGAACGATATATATAGCACTGTAAGTTGTCCGGAGCAAAAAGTACCGAGAGAAATGGAAATAATGGAATTACGAATATATATGCGGATATCTTTTTCTTTATTATTTTCCCTTCCCTTCAAGTTATGATCTATAATCTACACGATAACGATGAATAAATGTACTCGAGCGTGGATCTGAAAATGTTACGATTTACTGTACCTAATAACTTATCTATTAGCGGATTTGTAATCTGAATCGCATATTAATGAGACTGAAACGTAGTTTCTTTTTTTTAAATAGTTAGTCAAGTAGAAAGCTCTTGTCTTATATTATCATTATCAATATTGTAATTTATTATAATCATTGTCATTATGATTAATTTAATAATTATTTTAACAGATATATACATACATATATGATGCATTTTTCGCCAAGTCGGACCGTTTGAAAAATACTTTCTTATTTTCTCGATTTTTTGGAATTTTTTAGTGTTTATCAAAAAACTCTTTTCTATATTTATATCACATTTTTAAAAAATTGCATTTTTTTCATAACTTCTTTAAATAGTCCAATCAGATTTTTTTTAGAAAACATACGATAAAATTTTTGCTTGCTTTTAATTTTGTTTTTTTTTTTTTTTTTCAAGGTTAAACATTTTATTTTAAAGGGAATAAAACATTTGTTTTTTTTTTTTTTTATTGTTTTTAAGATAATAACAATGTATCTCATTTACAATTTGCGATTTGAGAGGCACAGTTACATATTTATTTACATATTTATTTATTTATTTATTTGCACCAATTTATTTATTTTTGGGAAGAGTTTAAAGGGAATAAAACATTAAGGATATTTTGAAAATTTTAAGTCAAATTTTTTATGTCCAGAAGCCGTTCAAGATTTTTCCAGCTTTTAAAGATGCTGGATGAGTATTTGTTAATTAAGATATTGTAGACTGATAGAAAAATTTATTAATATCTGATGAGCTTTATTAGCTGATGGTAAATAAATGATTTTTTTTTAAGTCAGCAGATTCATGTCTGATGATGATCATTAATCACTTATCAAAAATCTGTCTGAAAAACCTTGCTGCATTATCATCTACCTCATTTCGGTTGACCCATCTTAACTGAGTTCAACAACTGGCACACCTACTATATAATATTGTAGAAGATGGCCTTTCAAACAACCTAACTACCGCTCACTGAAAGCTCAAAAATTTTTGGGTTATAAAAAAATACAGGCTTCACTACAGATCTCGCATCGAAGAAAGATGCTGTGTCCCTTCAGCCTGTTGACTCACGTTCAACTTGCCAATTCCATGCTACTCTTCTGCTAAACTGGCCTTTGAAAAAATTCATAACCATCTAGTTTTACTACTCTCAACTACGACTAGCCTCAAAGTACGCTAGCTCAATCTTCATCGGAAAATTCTTATTGAAGCTCTTTCTCACCAATATAGCTGCCCTTGCTGCTTCCTGAACGAACCTGACAATACCTCTTAGCTGATTTACCTGCTTATAACCACTACAAAGAGAAGGTTTTAGGTGAACGGAGAGACCCGAGTTGGATTTTCTTTTTCAATTCCTTGATTTATTGGAATTCGAATCTTGTAGAAAAATTTTTCGCATTTTATAAATATTCCCGCAAAAATAAAAAAATAATATGTATGTCGATGTATTCTCTGCTGCCAATTTTGTATTAAGCGTTGTACCCTGTTGATATCAAATTAAGTAATTATTATAATAAATGATTTCTTAATATTAGATTATTCTTTGACAACTTTTGAAACTTTAACAATCTTTTATTTCTAGTTAACAAATCGTTTATTAAACACAATTTATTAGCTGTTAATAAATATGGATTCTGTGGTAATAAATATTGATTCTGGTAATCAACGTCTGTCAAGACACGTTGAAAAAATGGGGTATAAAAATTTTATTTTGACGCTTTTTATAACCCTGTAACTTCAATAAATAATATAGTCCTATTAGATTAGGTAGATGAATAGTTTTTTTTATTAAAACAATAGAAGTAAATATAATGAATAAAAATGACGAAATTAACATGATGAAATCAAGGATTTAGTTTTTTAGGCAGTACCAAATTTTTTTTGAAATGACAATTATGAGGGTATGTATATCGTATTATTATTATTATAAAAGATTATGGGACTTATGGTTATGAACGATGTTTAACATCGCACCATAAATAAGACATATTCACTTCAGAAAAATTTTATCAACTGTTAAAAAATAATTATCAACGGTTAATATGTATACAATTCTTAAAAAAAAAAAAAATTATTTTCTTAAAAAAAAAAAATTATTATATTATAATTAAATTATAAAATTATATTATTATTAAATTATAAGTTAAAAAATTATTACAATCATATTCAATAAATTAATTAATTTTTTCGAAATAAATTAATTTATTAACAGTTAATCAATTTTTTTATCAGTATAGTTATAATGTTTTTTTGAGCGACCACTACGAAATATTTTATTGAGCTGATTTTCGGAGAGGGCTTTTAAATCATAATAAACTAACACCTTCCTAAACGGAGACTCAAAAAAAAGTATACGATTTTTTTGGTGCCACTCTAATATATACAGTAATAAACGAATTAACTTGGTTCAAGGAAAAAAAATCTTGATCTAAGAATATCTTTTTGAAAAGTTAGATCATCTTGAATGCAAAATAATAATTGGTGAATCAAGTGAAATTTCCACTTGATTAAAAATGGCCTAACTCTTATCAATGATAGTATTAATTGAAAATTTTTTCTCTTACGTTAATTTTTTTTAAATTGTATAAAAACTATATCTATTATACAGTGGAGATGCGTTGTTTTTAAAAAACAATGAGAGTATAAGAAAAGTGAAGAGACAAGAGGATACAAAGATGCCTGAGAGGTGAATGTTAATTCTATGCTGGAAGTTGGTATAGTACGTAGTCGTCACCGAGAGGTTTCCCATCTTTTACGGTTTCCCTCCGTGTAGCCGGTCAACCAAGCCGAACGTCCGCTCTTTACTTCTTCGTCTGTCAGAGCAACAGCAGTTGAGGGTCGAGGGGGATGACGAGCTCACTTTAGTACACGCTCAATGCTGTCATCTAGACACACTCACACGTATCTCCAACCTTGAGACTTTAACTCGAGAATGAGAATAATTCAACGTTAGTCTTACTACTAAATAATAAATATTTTAATCATTATTAATATTATTATTATTATTATTTCACAATTTTTTTCACTTTTTTAAATAATCATCAAACACTACATCAAAACAAAATTAAAATTCAATTATGTTTGAAAATAACATGCGCTTCATAACCGATGCTATCGATGTTTTATCGATAAAAGTTATCTACTTCTATACATCATAAATTCTACAAATTGAAATATCTTAGTTTAGTATTTTTATCTCAAACTTAAAACTTTCTTCTCGAAAAATTTAAAGAATATAATCTTAATCCATATTTAAAACAAAAAGTCATTAGCCGTTGGTAAGTATGTAAATAAAATCATAATTAAAAATAATAACAATTGAGATAAAAGCTTGTGAAGAAAATTTTAGATAAAAATAATAAATAATCAAATTACTCATGTATATTATGAAAATAATGATTTAACAAAGAGAGAAAATGCTTCGAAAGAGAGACAAACTCTCGAGAATAAGAGTGAGGGCATGAGAGGATGCACAGTCTGACGATCTCTTCATCCGATTAACTCCCACTTCTGTTCTCCTTCTTTAGTCTTCACCTCCGCAACACACAACAACTATACATATATTTATATATAATAATAATATAATAGCGTCCATCATAAATACTTAACTCTGTTTGTCCTTCAAGCTTATCCCCTCCGTTCTATAATTATCAGTTGAGCTACTCTTATTCTAGATGATGTTAGCTTATTATTTATGTATTAATCATTTTTATATTGACCTCAAAGTCATTTTTCTAACTCTAGAAGAGTATATCTACCTGCAATCTTTAATGTTTTATTGAAAAATTGTATAATATTTACTGCAAAGTATTTTTCAAAAATATGAACTTGTTTCTTTTGTATGGCTGTAATTGTGTGTGTGTGTTGATTCAAGATTGTTTAAATTGATGATTATCATTCAAAAAACTTAATGATTGTAAAAATTGGCTGAAATTATACAAAATTTTCATGTATATTCAATTTTGTATCATTTTTAATAAAAGAAAAATCAAGAAATCTTTTTTCCAGGAGCACTTAATTTCATGAAAATCTGTATTTTTAATCGTTTCACTGAACTAATCTGTTAACAAATTATACTTTAAATTTTTAAGAAAAATACGATATTCATATGGAATATATTCTATACTAGAAATTCAAATTGCGCGCACACGCGCGCGCTCTAATCCTAAACCAATAAGAAATCAGGGTTCATGTTTTCGAGTTATTTCGATACTAAGCTAACTTTAATCAACCATAAATTTTAATTTATAGGATAACATTGTTGTAATTGTATGCATTATTTTAATATTGATGTTAATTTTAAAAAGTTCCATCAAATGATGACATCTCTTTGAAATGAAAATTGAGTAAAATTTCACCCATTAATTTAAAAAAATTTTTTCAAATTTTATAAAGAGTAATGGATATTCTTTTAAGTTTGTTTCCATATTTACTATCGAAAAAATTAATATAAATTTAAATTCGATTTGAACATAATTCAATTAATGAGGTATAAAGGTCTAGAAGTCTGAAAAAATAGTTTTTTTTTGAAGTAACTTCTGAATTCTTTGACCAATCGACTCAAGAAGTAATAAATACTTTTTAGGTTCGAAAAATTACGTCGAATGCCGTCAAACAAATCAAAATCGAAGGAAGCATGGAAAATATAATAGACGGTTAAAAATTTCCAAAAAAATATTGACGTGAAACAATTTTCAAATTTTGAAGCAAAAATCAACGAATTGGAAAATTATCCAACATTTAAAGCTAGAAAATAGCGAGAAATTTCAGGGATAGCCTATATGGTCAATCGTTTTTGATTAATGAACAACTTAACGAATAACACTAAAAATTTAGATTTATTGTTGATTTTAGTGAGATGAGTGTTTGACAAATTGGTGGGAAATAAATGTGATGACTGATGACATAAAATATTGATCGGTGGGTGATTTGCCGTTAGTTTTTCTCATAAAGCATATCGTAAGCTCATACATGTAGGTGGCAGGTGGTACACATGGAGGAATACGTCTCTGGGTGTCTATATATGCACGCACCGTGCACGCAGGTGATATAAAAGGGAGGCGGAGTGGAGAAAAAATCGAGGAAGGAGAAGGAGGAGGTGGATTATAATAAAAAGAGGGAAAAAATGATATCTCGTAAGCCAGCAAGTCGTAAGTATATGGCGGTACTGAACAGAGGGAAAAGGGAAAAGAGGGGTGAAAATGTGCCGCGAAGGGTTGAGGTGTGCGTAGCGTGCACGAAGGGACAGACCGACAGAGATAAAGAGCACTTCCGGACAAAAGCCCGGGGAGAGTCCAAGGTTCTGCTGGTGTTGGTCTATCTATCGCTTCTGGCTCTGGCTCTAACTCCGTTTGGTTGAGGATAATACCATAATACGTGCATGCAGAGTCGAGTAAGAGGGCACATGATGAGGATTGTGGTATAAAACGAGAGACAGAGTCAGTTATTAGAAGTGAGTATTAAGTACAAAAGAGAAGAGAGAAGATAAAAACCCGCGGGAGAGTCACACCCGAGTGCCCACGCTTCCTCCTATCCGTTCCCTGCCTTATGTCTCTGGCCATCCCGACGTTGGTCCCTCAGATATTTCCTCCTCCGTGTACGCTACATACTCAACAGAGAAACAAAGAAGGAACTCTCTGTTCTCTTTTGTGAGTGTAAATAAAGCTTTTTGTCTTTCTTCGCTACCATCTTGTTCCTGTTCTTGTCCTTCTGTTGATTCTCTCCCTTCTCGTCACTGTCTCTTTACTTGTTTATGCTGTTCACTGGCTCTGCTCTTTATATTTTTTTCTTTTCGGTATAATTTTAACTATAGGATGGATCTGTATAATTATAGAAACAAGAAGGTTCAATAAATAAGCTAACCGTTAATTCATTTGACCTCCTTAGGAGCTTTTTATAGTTTAAACTTAAATTGTGCTTATTTTATGGATAAAAATTCTTCATGATCGTTATCTTAATCATGATAAATGTTTTTTTATACCACTGTGATTTGACATCTGCACAGAACTTAATAATTGAGAATTCGATAAATTGTTTTAAAAATAATCTTTAATTTTAATACAGACAAAATATTGATAAATAAATTTGAAAAAATTTTCAAAATAAAACAGAGTAAAATCGTAGATTGTTTTTTTCTTCTCACATTTTACCTTCAAAATTTAACATTAGTTTCAATAAAAATGATTTATTCAAGAAAATCAGTTTCTTCAAAATAGTTTCTTGGTGCGAAATTTTTTTTTTTGGGGCAAGCTAACCTTTTTATCAATGTAATGTTAATAAAATTTGTTAATTCATTTATGTAAAAAATAAATTAAAACTTTATATCAGTATATAAATATTTAAACTCTGCTGTGTATACAATTATTAAAAATTTTTTTCTTAATTTTTAAAAAATAAATTCCTAAAAAGTGAAAAAGGTCTAAAGAAACTAAAACAGAAGTCTATCGATTAAATAATAATCAATTCTGATCATTAATCTTAGTATTTTATCGATGTAAATCACTTAACAAGTCGATTTCATTCAACATTCGACATCCCTGACTACAATATTATGTCCAAACATTCTAATACTCATTTTTTGTTCTCTCAATTATATAGATTGTACCGAAAAAAAAATTGAAAGGCAAATTACATTTTTCTTAAAAAATATAAAATATGTTTCGAAACTTTCAATAAATTTTGATAAATGAAAAAAGGCTCATTTTTCTATACAAATTTGAACTTAGAATTATTAAAAGACGGCGCATATATATATATATATATATATATATATATATATATATATATATGTTTGATCACTATCGTTTTCTGATAATTTACTCATAATTATCATTACATTCAGTGAACTCAATTTTTGTAAAGTAAGGCACTATCTCATTTTATGAGCTTTACACGTAATGAGACGTACAATACAGCGTTGAAAAATAGCAATGAGATATAATATGTTTGTCAATGCGGCTGCCCAATTTCAAAACACAGTAACTAACATTTAAAAATTTTTTTCAATTTTTCTTATTAAAAAAAAAGTTTGCCCGCCAAATTGATGAAAAATTTGATTTGTGAATAGAAAATACTTGAATATAAATATTTTTAAGAAAAAATACTTGAAATTAAGGTCTAAAAGTTATAAAAAATGCAGCAATACTAGAAAGAATCAGGTATAAAAATTTTGCAGTTACTGTGTTTTAAAATTGGGCAGCCGAATACTGAAACTGCCCAAGTTCTTGTACATAGACGTTTGATAATTAATCAAACGATAAATAAGGTATATATAGGTATAGATTTCAATTGATAGTAAAGTATTTCCACTACTGTGTAGTTAAGTATTAATGGATAGATTAATGTAAAGTGTTTAGCCAGAAAGAAAATGCTTGCACATGTGCAGATGCACGTGGATATATTTCTCATGATGATGGGCATAGGAGGACTGGAGGCCGACCGGTGTATGTAGACAAAGTATGGACGCGGGTCCTGAGCGTGTGGGTCCACCTGAGCGAGCAGGCGAGCGAGTCAAAGTACAGAGTCGAGTGTAGAAGGTGTCTCACATGGGTGCCTCTACTGTTCCCTGCAACACGAGTCCCACAGATGGGGGAGACATCCGGGCAGCTGACGTCCGAATGAAACTGGACTGTCTGACTTCGGTTTAACCGACTCCACATCCTCCTTCGATTAAGGCGAATTACGTCCGGAATGAGCAACAGAGAAAACAAAGATCTATCTCCATCGTTTTTACATTCCGAGCATATCTTATTTATTATATGTATTTTTCTCTTTTCTCTTGGCTTTTATTTCACTTTGTTTTTCCCCGAGATAAAACTTCACTGTATCAGCGGTTTTATTCACTAAGATAAATTCACTCTTGCTTACATTACTCACTCTCTCAAGAATACATTTTGTTGTGGATAAAAAAAAATATTTTTAGTCAGATTTAAAATTTTAATTATTTTGGCTTTTAATTTAATGATAATCAATTTCAATAAATTCAGTATAAATAATTTTTTGACGTCACCTCATGTGTCCATTTTTGCCCATACTTCAAAATTTAATTTATATATAAATGACCTGATATGGATTAATTATCCAAACATCAAGATATTTAATATGGCCATGTACACCCATTTATAATTTTTCGATCAAAAGTAGTGTTAAAAATATCCAACAGAGGGCGCATGATTGCTGATTTATTTCATTACAAGATATTGATAGATTTTATTTCTTATGCCGTCAAATTGCCAAATGGCAAATTTCTGAAGTACATTTTACAAACGTATCAAATTAAGGTCCAAATAGTTTAAACACACCTGTCAGTACACTTAATTTTAATGAATACAATTTGAGTATTAACCGTAATAAGATATTTCTATTATAAAAGCTAATAAGATAAGTTGTAATCAAATTAAAATTAAATGAAATTTAACGGAGATTATATATATTGAGTCATCATATTCTACTTTGAGTTATAGTCTAAAATGTAGATAATAATAATTATCTTAAATGGTACTAAAATTTTATAGGATTAATGATCATAATCAAGCTCTAGTAAATAATCAAATATTTTTGTTTTAAATATTCTTAAGCTGTTTGCATCAATGACATTCGTAGACAATCTCTGCTAAAATCGTATGCAGTTACTAATGACTTTTCATGGTGAAAATGAGTAAATGCAAATATTGAGTAATGCAAGAGATTTTTTTTTTCAATCGTAGCAATCAATATCAGTCTGATTTCTCCATTACAAAATAGGCATTCATTATATGATCATAATATTGTACAAAATATTCGCTCGAGTCGACTGGTCCAAATATAATTTACTCTAAAAATAATTTCTTACATTGAATTTTGATGATAGAATTCAAAAGAATTTTTTTTACTAAAAATATATTTGTTACGTATTTTTTCGACCATAGGTGAAGCCATAAAAGCTTATCATATCTCTTCTATTGTATTAATTGTGATTTCTTCCTGAAAGATGAGCAATGACCTTGTTAAATATCTTGCAACTCGTATGATGTTTTATTCTGGGTACTGATATACGAGAGATCGAGTGTCAGTTTCACATACATGTCTATAATTATAAATGCACATGGAGTATATAATATATATATTTCTGTTTGATGAGTAATAATAATATAATGTTTCTTATCTAAAAGTGGATTATCCTTAAAAGCCTTATTTCGCTGCACAGCAATTTATAAAAATAAGTTTCTGTACATCTCTGAGAAGTATTACGAAACAATGGATTTTTCTATAGAGTAAAAAAAAATAATTATTATTAATTGTAAACGTAACAACTCATCAAGTCTGTTCTTGACACACACGTCCTACATTTCAATTACTAAGTGTCCTTATCATTTTTCTTTAATGTAAATCATAATTCGCATCGAATCACTGATTGTAAGTTTTAGGTAAAAGAATTTCGTTTAAATATAAATTTTTAATAGGTGCGAACAATATAGGTAAAGAATAATTGTTTATATAAGTGAGTTAAAGAATGAGATGAGCAAGAATTGTATTGCAGGAGTACATTTATGATTATAGATAAATTATAGTTATGGACACGAAGTTTAAGACATGCATATGCATATGTATATGTTTTTATACATATATACGGTTATCAAGTAAAAGCCCGACAAGGTGACGCCGGCAGAAGCGTCGACGAGGTCGAATAAGCAAAAGGTAGGAGTCTTGAATATGAAGGAGTCAGAGTTATAGGAGCTTGAGCTGTACTTATACTAGTGTATGTATCGTATTGTATTCTGGTGGGGGTTATTCCCTATAATCAGAAAGAATAAGAGAGAAAGAGAGACTGGAGGAGGGGCATGTCCTGTCAGCACCATTTCGAGTTCAACGATCTTGGATGATGCTTTAGAGTCTCTTTCAAATCGTCAATTTTTTTTTTGACGACAAACTATGATGCATTAATTATTCAAATCATAAGTTGGGTCGGGAAAAAATTTTGTGGATTGAAACATCAAAAATTTTATCACTTCAAAATTTTTCATCTGAACTCTAAGAACCTAAATAGTTAACGTTTTATAGTAACTCTTAGTTTTAAAGAAACTGAATTTTAAATAAATATTTTCTTATCGTTATTACTATGAAACCGATAGAAAGTTGGATCCTATCATGATAATTATGACTTCACCATAATTTATCTATTAAACCTTAATTCGTGGTACCAAGAAAATTTTCAAGAAAAAAAATAACTCGACTAAATTGAATTATTTATTAATATAATTTTCACGTCAAAACAAATTATAATTACATTTTTTAACAGTTTGTTAATTTAAGAATAATTTTTTATTTTTATTAATAATTTTTTGAAATTATTTACTTTATTTGCGACTTCTACTCTTCTATTGCACTTTTCGAATGATTAAAATTTTTTTTTTAACGACATTTTATTGCTTCAGTCAATAAATTTTAATCTTCTTATTGTAAAAAAAAAAAAAAAAGAAAACATTACATTTTAAGAACTTAAAACTGTCTATTAGAAAGAAAGAAGAGGAAAGAGAAAAATAAACAGCATATCTTATCCTTTATTGATTGATTTATAGTAATAAAATCAAAAATAATTAGTAAAAATCTTATAACTCAGAATAACGATTGTTTGATCTTAAAAATATAAAAAAGTTTTCTAGAACGTTAAATTGATAAACAGAGATTTTTTAAGTTTAAAGTCGAATTCGATCCGACAGAAACATAAGTATTGTAGTTCTAAAAATTTTCTACTTTTGCTGTATCGTTATTTACGAATCAATAGAAAGATTAGAGGAATAAAAAAATCGTGATTCTCTATATTGAAGTGCTTCAGTCTTCAAAATATTTAAAAGAGTTTAGGTTTAAAAAATATTTGAAGTCTTATTAAATATAATAGCAGAAGAGAAAAATTCCTGATAAATCAATAGTTTTAACTTAATTTATAGCTCAACTACGTAATTCTTTTCTTCGTTTTCATTTTATAACACTTTTTTATAAAGAAAGGAGCTATGAAACAGAAAAAATTATCAAGTAGAATACATAGAGCTTAATTTTATCTGTGAGGTTCTTATAGGCTAGTACGATATCCTTTGAAATCAAAACACATGATCGCTCTTCCATAAAAACATAAATTCTGTAAGCCTCTCATTGTCGTTAAAATTTTTTTACCAATTGACACGTATTATGAACAAATTTATCGTCAAAGACGTTTTTTCACATGAAAAAAAAAATGTTATTAATAAAAACTATAATTAAAGTTATATTTAAAAAAACAAAAGCTTTTCAAATGCGATATCGACTTGTAATATTTTCTTGCAAAATGACAAGTGAATCAGCTCTTTTTTAAAAGAAAATTTTTAAACTTGCTTTTTACTTTGCAAAAATTCAGCATCTTTTCCAGACCAAGTTTTTTTTTTCATCAACATTTAGAGTCATTTGGGGTAAATGTGCGCAGTGGGTAAGAGTGCGCAAACCCATTCATTTGAGTCCTAAATACATGGGATTGCGCACGCTTACCCACTGCGCACATTTACCCCAAATGACTCTAATGATGTTTTCAATTTTCAGTAAATCTATAACATGGATATATTGATTTATTGAAGTATTGCTTTAGTCGCCATCCATGCAAACTAATTCAAGTGAAAATTAAACATTCAAAGCAAAAGATTTCCAACTACGACCACTTGAGTTCTACAATTTTGTGTAATAAGATAATACTTCACAGTATTATTTATATTTGTTAAAAATGCTTTGTAAATTGTCCTCCCGGGAGGAGACTGGCATGACAAATATAAATAATGCTGTGAAGCGGGAATGAATAGGAGTTACGGATAATTATTACGTTAAGCGTTCCAACATTCACGTAACAGGATAATAGGTAGGAAAGGATTGAGAAAGGATTGTGGAGAGGATCATCTTAATCTTAATCTTGTTTATCATCAATAACCAAACAGTAGCCAATAATTAAAATTTTGAGGATAACACTATATATAGCTTACCGCAGTCTAACGGTTAGCACATAATACAATTTATGAATTATTGAGAAAGTCTTAAAAGTCATATGACTTTGACATGACAAGGACAATTGAGCAGAGAAAGTTTTAACTAATGCAGTTGAAAATAAAATCCTGTCATTGAAAATAACATGTACGACATGTTATATCAGATTTCACTACATATATGTATAAACTATAGAAAACATAATGGTTACTGATTACTAATTACCACAAAGATAAGTGTTTTCTACTGACAAGAAACTTTGATGTATCTTAACGACATACGACACTCTCAAAACATCCCACAAATGTGTATCGTATCTACAGATAATTTTTAACAAATTAGCTCTCATCAACAGAGTAAGATACTGAATAATATTTAAATACTCATGCACATATTGATATTTATATTACAATAATAATTATGCTTAAAAATTTTTTTTTAAGATTTTTAGATAACCAATGAACAGCTCACAGACAGAGATCGTGTAATTTACCTTTACGAGCACGACACCGTCTTAACGATTACGGTGAGACACGTCATTACACTCGTTGCTCGTTGTCGCCATCTCGGCAAATAGAAACAATATATATAGGAGTGCACGTGTAACATTCACGAGCATTAAGATTCATCATCGATCGCACGAGTTAACAGATATTTCCGACAACCTCACGATATTATGTATTGTTAAAAGAGTTTCCAATGACTCAGGTGTATGGTGACTAACTCTTCATCTGGGAGATATGTGTGATAATATACATAACAGTCAAATATATTTCATTGTAAGAATTAATACATAATAGAAAAAAGAATTATTGTCGATGTATATTATATTAAAATAATAATAAAAATCCATAGTATAGAATTGTTCGGCTAGAACTTGTTTATTTATTTTATGGTAATTCTTGTCGAAGAAGAGAGTGATACCAAATTTTAATACTTATATATAAAATCAATTTTTTTATGTATCCTCAAATTTTATATACATTCAGTATAAATCATTCAAAGCTTATATCAATTTAATAATAAATAACTTAACAATGATCGGTTAAAAATCAAGAGTAATAAGCAATTCACTGATTATTTGAACTCTGCTTACAAAAGTTGTACCGGTAGTACCGTGGTCAGAACATCTGACATGTTATCGGAAGTCCAGAATTCAGATTCTCATCTCAATAGCTCAGCATTTTTTCTCAATTTTATTCAAAATCTATTGGCTAAGTAAAATCTTAACTAAGGTCGTCTTGTGATAATCACAATAATAATGATTAATCATTTATTAATTAGCCTTTATGGAAATTATTTATGTAATTTACAAAGCAAATTAATCCATAAAATTTACGAAGATTGCTTCGTCATTAAATTTGATGTCGTTTAAAAGAAACTAATGTTTTAGATTCTTTCATATCTTTAAACAACAATTAATTATACAAATTAAATTAATCATAATTATAATCGAGTTTTCTCCGTTTTTGTCTTTTTTAACTTCACACTGTGAAAATTGAAAATTTTCAAAAGTAGGAAGTTATTGATTTCGACCCGATTCTGAGAATGCGAGTTTTCATGAGATCTCCACGTTTCGAAGTCCTAGGAAGCCGTCAAATTATTCCTGGATGGATGTCTCGCCGCGCATGTGTATGTGTATATGTATGTAAATAAAATTTTATCGTACAGTATTTTTAGAACGAATCATCCGATTGTGATGATACCAAAAAAAAAACTTTCTTCTTAAATTTTTTCTAAATAACTTTGAAATTATTTAAATAATCAACTCCACACGAAAAAAAATTTATTGTTGCTGCAACATGACTGCCTCTTGTTTAGACGTAATATTAAAATCCGGCTTAAAGCATGATATAAGTCCCAAAAATTTAAACGAAATTGAAATTATTTTATTAGTTAATATTTCCAGGTCGTGCATTTAACTTTTTAATGCTGAAAATTACAATACTATGTATCTGCATAACTTTACATCATTTAGAAGTTGCGAAAAAAAAAATAAAAATTTTTTTTTTAATTCAAAAATTCATATTTAAAAAAAAATACAGTTCTAAAAATTTCAGGATCTTTCGAGATCAGTACTAGGTATTATACAAAAAAAATTGATCCAAAATTTTAATATAGATCGTCATTTTTGACGATTCTCAAAAATTAAAAATTTAACAAATTTGGCATTTTTCAAAATATGTTTTTTTCAATAGCCCCAAGTGTCCCTTTTCAAACAAACGAAAGACCATTTCTGTATCATCAATAGCGTTCGAGATATTACAAAAACAAAATTGAAAAACTGGAAAAATCGTGAAATTTTGAATTTGCATATCTTTTGAAAAATATTTTTTTATTTTTTTTCCTTTGGCAGAAATTCGTTGTATGATAAAAGAAAACTTCTGACCAAAATTTATCCAAATCGAAAGGGGTCGATTCCAACTATTGGCCGATTCGACATGGATTGACCAAAAAAAATTTGTAATGAGCATTGAAAGTTTCAGTTAAAGAAATTGCAGATCTCATGAGTAAAGAAATCTACTTAGAATATGAAAATAACCATTAGAATCAAAAAATTAATTTTAAACGAATTACAATCGAATAGAATAAATTAAGTTACCATAAAATTCATTATTTCTGACTCAAAAAATTAGGAAAACGGTTGACCCTGAGGGTCATCCCTGCAACTTCCCGCTAATTCCATACCTAAGCGCTTAAAATTGCACTTATGACGTTTTTGAGCTATTCGAGTTCAAAAATACTCTTTATGTGTTATTTTGAGCTCGCCGAGCTCAAAACTCTTGTCACGGTTCGATGAAACACGATTTTTAAAATTTTCAAACTACTATAGAGTCATTTGGGGTAAATGTGCGCAGCGGGTAAGAGTGCGCAATCCCATGTATTTGGGACTCAAATGAATGGGTTTGCGCACGCTTACCCATTGCGCACATTTACCCCAATAAATGACTCTAACTTTTGAATGAATCAACCGATTTTTACACGGTTGGCAGCGATCGATGTAGTTTTTTGAGGTCTATAAATAATTCAGAACAAAAAAATTAATTTGATGAAAAATTTCGGAGTTGTTTCGATTTTTTTCGACAACGATATCTCACGAACGCATCAACCGATTTTGACGCTCTATGTGGCGATCGATGCGGGTTTTCAACGTTCAGAGCTGATTATAGTTTTTGAGGTCGATCGGTTCAGCCAATTTGGAGATATTTAAAAGAAATGAAAAAAAACAACTTTTTTTTCACTTTTTTTTTTTGCAATTTCTTGAAATCTACTGGTCCGAATCGTTTCCAACTTACATGAAATCTAAGTTTGGCGCAGACCTTTCGAATGACACCAACTGCGATCAAATCGGTCAAGCCATTCAGAAGTTATAAGAGGTTTACACACTCACACACATACACATACAGACGTACGGACATCATCGTAAAAATAGTCAGGGAAGCTACTTAGGGCTTCAAACCGAGATCTGTTGAAACCTTGATTTTTGCAAAACGGGCTAAAACCAATAACTTCCTGATTTTTCGAAAATCTTCGATTTTCTTAGCGGAAAGTTAAAAAATATAGGTTCCGGATAAGTAACCACCAACATATCATATACTAAAGTCTTCTCCGGAACACGCTGTATCTTATGGCATAAGTATTATTCCAATCGGTTCAGTAGTTTTCGCAGTATAACCGAACAAAAAAACCGGCTCTCCATTTATTAGTATAGATATATACGACATAACCGGCCTTGTCTCTTCTTTAACTCCCGCAATTCTATAGGGATGTAAATGAAGCTTAACATACTTATTCTTTGGATAATTTTCAAGGTTAAGTTCTAAGATGAGCCATAGCCAAATCGATCGATTAGCTTAAAAATTACAACAATTCAAAAGTTTTTTTAAATCGTAAAAATTTTTACTTCTGCTGTTTTTTCGCGTAGTAACAAAATTGAACGCGATATTCTATCAAATTTCTGTAAATTGCATCTGAAAACTCATTAAATATGCTTCAATTTGCATACTTTTTTTTTTCTAAATTAAATAGTTTAGGATACCTATTTGTATTCTTCACAATTTTCAAAAATTGATACTTCAACTGTTTCTTTGAGAAAGAACAATTATATACAATAACTTGTAAGGTTTTTCGAATTACACCTGAAAGATCTATAAATGAACTTTAATTTACATATCTAACCATCGGTCTAGGCCAAAAATTACCTACTATCTCTGCCTATTTAATGGAATTCTACTGTTGCATTCGTTTTGGAAATTATTATTTTAGTTTCACTATGAAATTTACTTCCATTTCGGTTGCCGAATGGTCTTTTTTATTTTTAAATTTTCACGTTAAAATTTCTCAACACGACTAAAAGACTATACCCTATACCCTATAACTTTTATTGAAATTTGGTTCAATATTTCATGAAAGATGAAAGTCAAATTTTTTAGCAAGAAAATTGATATTCACAAACTTATATTCAAACTTCAAATAAATTGTTTAAAGTAATTATTAGTAATTTGGACATAATACATTATCAAGTCATAATAAAATGGACATAATAAATTTTCTGATATGGTCACATATGGACATATCAAGCTATATTAGAAAAAATTTTTATGAATATTTGATGATGAAATTTTTAATATTCATGATAATTTAAGAAAATAAAGATTATAAACTCTAACTAATATCTAAAATTGTTGACTTTACTATCCAACTGGCGAATATTTTAATTCCGATTGTTCAGCTAATATTCTATTTCGATCAAATTAGGTTAAAATATTTCTAGCATAGCTAGATAGTAGTTTTTAAAACTAAATTTTATCCGTGTATAGAATCAAAAAGAAACTTTCAATTTCATAAAAAAGAAAAAAAACAACGCGTGTAGTATAAAAATAAGTATAAAGAGACTAAAAATATATATAATATAATATAGAATAAATGAAACGAAAAAAAGTGAAAAAGCGTATAAAGTAACAAGTAAAACAAGGGAGTCTGAAGATAATGATGATAAAAGCCAATGTTTGCAGGCAAGAGGTATAAGAGTACTCTCTACCCTAGCGCCGGATAAGGAATGGGGGTGGTGGCAGGAGAGTTCAGGTGGCTTCCACGAGCCAGGGCCCCTCTAGCTGTTTAGTTCCAGGAAGCAAATCTATAGCCCTGGTGGCTGGTGGCTGGACGAACCCGGCGGCTCTCCGGACGACTGGGTGAGCTAATGTAATGTGCGCCCAGCCAAAGGAGGGTGGATGCCAATCGTCTGAGGGGTAGAATAACACGTAGAGCACACTCATACGTACATACGTCAGTTGGGTTCTTAGTAGTGGATAAAAGTTGGTTGTGAACAAGAGGGAGGGCTGGCGAACAGGACAGTAGCACAAGAAAGAGAGAGACAATATTATACTCTGGTGACGTTTCAGCTCATGCAGAAGCTACTATACGAATAAGCTAGCCTCGAGAGCCCAGGTATTGACCCGTTGGCTCCCTCATGGTTACCTGGCAACCGTTTGCACCCAACACACCTATGAAACCTTGGAGATCTCCCGACTTTGCCGCTCGATGTGCTCGGACAACTCAATCTTGTCATCTTATCCCAATTTATTTTCATTCTTCTCTTTAACTGATACAATGATAATCATTTGGATCATTATGATAGTGATGGATTCTAAATTCTCGTGCTAGTATTGTTCGTAAAATCCAAATCTCTATAGTTGCTGCACGGCTATTTAAAGCTGATCTAGAAGCTGCTGTTTACGTCACTGCAACGCCGCGTCATTTTATGTTCTAAAAGCTTCTTGTCTCCAAGAGCTGGGCTTCCACTATTTTACTTATTTTATAATTCTGATGTGGGAAAATTCGATAAACTGATTATGATGGCTTAAAGTTGAGTTATATCTCGATAATCAACAATGTAGGCCTATATAAGCCGTTTGTTAAAAAGACTCTACACTTTATAATCATAAATATCTGATTGAGAGAAAAAAAGCAAGCCAAGGTTATCGACATATACATATATTAGATAAATAAATTAGTCCGTGGGCTTACTAAGGTATATACCCTTATTAATACATAAGAACTTTTCTTTAATATGGGTGAAGTGCTTTTTCGATTTTTAAACTTTAATAATTATATAGATAGTTAAGTTTTAAAAAAAAGTTGTGAGTTTTACTGACTTTATGCCATGAAGAGTTGTATCAAAAACGGATTGTTTATTTTTGGTTGGAATTTTGTATGTTTTTAATGCGACTATTTCTTGATATCTATAATACCAGGTTCATATCTGTGTTATTTAATATTTATATGTTCGTGCGCGAGCTTTCATTAGTGTATCAAAATTTCTTAATGAATAATCAATGACTAGGTGGAAAATTTTTGATGGAAATTAAAGGATCGTATTTATCCGAATTTATGAATTTTTTTGTGAAAGGAAAATAAACTTTTTAAAAAAATTTAGATTGCTTAAAATCAGTTGATTAATTTGAAAATATCGATAAATTTTCACAGATGCTTTTCTTTTAAAAAATTACCAAATTTTTGAGCTCAAGGAATTGGCCTGAAGGATCAACCGTTTATCTGATTTTTAATTTCTCTGGTACATAACTTTGTTTGGTCATACAAATTTTTTGAAATTTTACAATCAATTCATAGACCTGTATACTTTTGAAACGCCATCAAGAAAATCAAAATCAACGTGTTAATATTTATACATAGTAATATTTTGAAAACTATTAAAAAATAAAATATTAATCCAGCAGACGTCAGACAACTTTTTCCGGTAAATAAATTATATTACAAGAGAACTTTCATGGATTTTTTCCAATGATTAGTTTTAAAAGCTATAAATAATTAAAAATTCAAACAATTTTTCAGTTTTTTTTAATCTTATTAGTAAAACAGGACAAATCATCTATATTAATCTTTCCGTTAATTTTATCGCCATCTAATCCACTAATTTTAAGGTCGAAAAGCTCTAAAATGTCTAAATATATGTGAGCGATCTCATAAAAAAAGTTTTACGACTGGTCTACAGAGTCAGCCATTTTTTCAGATTCTCCTAAGCTGATTTTAATTTTGTTCCTTTTTCAATATTATTTTGTGCATTACTTATTATCATTATATTTTTTTTCAACACCAACTAATATCCTCGAAATGTGCTAGGAGAACTGTAGCCTAGAATTAGAATAGGAGCTAAAACCCTAAGCATTTGGAAACGTGAGGGAATTATTATATGAATGGTAAATTGGCTAATCGAGGGGTGTGGTTGTGCGGCTGAAGTTGGCTGGGTTGCTTGGCTACAGAAAGCCTCCCACATAGAACAGAGCAGAGCCAAGCGAAGTGTACTGAGTAGCTTTATATCGAGAAAAGAGGACAGCGAATCTGTTTTAGTGTTTTTCACCTTCGAGAACTGCGGCAAACAATGGACGAGTAACAGAGATAACACGTGTACTGGCATATATAGCATGCGCGGGTGTTCTCCAATAGTTGTGTCAGTGTCAGTGTAAACGCGAGTGTATCATCCACCCACCACACGCGCAATGTCTGTCGACACAGACAGCAGACACACTACTTGTTCTGTTACTGTTACTGGTCCTATCCTCTCCTCTTGCTCTCCTCTTTGCGGGAGTAAAATCAGTCTGGCCAGCTAAAACCGATCAATACTCCGAGACCTCGCTCTCTACTCTAATATTCTCTAGAATACTCTGCAGCACTCGCGCCCTCTGTCTCTCTACTCTCACCTTCCGAACGCGCAACCATCACCAAAACGAAGATCCACCCCAATACCTCGTCTCTTTTTCTACTCTCGCTTAATTCTTATACATTATGCTAGTCGCCAAGAGTATTTTCAAGACTTCATTCTAGATAATACTCTAAGGCTTCTTTATATCCACTTATTTATTCCTTTTATTTTTTTTATCTTCATTCTCAATCTCAATATTAGGGTGGTGCAACCAAAAACGACTATGTTTTTTCATATCTTTTATAAAATATGTTTTAAAAATCGTATAATAAAATAAACATTAAAATATTATTATTATTATTATTATTATTATTATTATTATTATTATTATTATTATTATTATTATAATACTTGGAGGCTTTCAAGCATACAGAGTATTTTGCCTATGAATAAATACAATGTGTGCGCATTTGTGATTTTTCATATGTCCTGATATGCCCATATTGACTAGATGCACGATGGTGCTGCCCTCATTTTCCATGCTTTTCCTATGTTAAATCAAATGGAGTAATTTAGTTCCAATGGCCGCCATTAGCGTTAAATCATGCTGTTCCCATAAGATTTACAAGTAAAAGTGGTAATCAGCGCCAGCCCTCCCCACCATATACTTCGCACCCTGCCAATATCGCCCGATATGAAAGTTTGACACATCAGGCCATATTTGGCTTGATATGACTTGATATGCGCCTTGACATGATCACACATGTTTATGTATAACTTTTCGACCCAAAGTAGTGCACTGATAGAAGGATTTAAGGTAAAAGACCCCATTAGTGGCACCTTTAACCCCTATTAGTGGCACTTTTTCTTTCAATGAAAAAATGTTCTACTTGGAATAAAAATTAAAAATTTTTTTGATCTAAAGATCTTAAAGATTAGAAATAATACATTCATTATTGAAATTAATGATTTCATTAATTAAATAAATATTAAAATCAAAGAAAGCGTCAGTAATGGGGTCTTTTACCCTATTTCTATTAAAAAATATTTGTTAATAGTTAACAAATCATTTATTAGAGACCACTTTTTAATATTAAACAAATATTTCTTAGTATTTAAAATGATTTATTTGTATTTAATAAATCTGATATTCATTTATTAAATATTAATAAATCTTTTTAAATACTAAGAAATATTTGTTAAGGACTAAAAAGCGGTCTCTAATACATGACTTGTTAAATATTAACAAATATTTTTAACTATAAACGAATGCTTCTATCAGTGTGTTAAAAATCGCCAACAGATGACGCATTGTCGCTTAATCGTCTCCTTCAAAAAGAATTAAGTGAGATGTTAATTTGTATAATATAAATCATTCTTTATCATCTCTTAAGGGTCTTATCTGATATTTGTGTCTCATTAAATCAGCTGCTGAACTTATTTTTAAAATGTTTTTGAACGACTTTTTAATGTAAATATGAGTTTCAACGAACTTTTAATTTTGTTGCTATTAAGTTGATACAATGAAAAATAGAAATAAACTATAATAAATGAATAAACGACATAAAAACAATCAGTGACTTTATTTTAATTAACAAATATTTATTCAGCACAAGCGATTTCTAGAAATAAAAATTTCAACTCGAAATTTTCAGAATGAGCATTATTTCTATAACTCAAATAATAATAAAATAACGATAATTAAGATTAAAGGCAAAAAAATTCGAATTTTAAAATTTAAACAAATTTTTAAGTGGCCCTTTAAATTATTTCTATTGAACTGATCTTTGGAAAGGGCTCTCAAAATATGATAACCTTACATATTTTCATAGAAGACTAGAAAAAAATAGTCTTTTTTTCGCTACTCTACTCTATGTAATAAATTGTTGGATTAAATATTGAAAAATTATGTGCTGGCAATTTATATGCTTAACTGAAAATATTAACGAGAATAACAACAAAATTATGATTATGAGCCTCCGGAGATGATCTCGAGGTAAGCCAGGTGGAACGCTGTTGAAGGCAACAGTCCTTTTCATTGTTCCGGCCAGGGAATAAATACTAATTTTGTTAACCCACGCACTCGAGCCGCAGATACACTAGACCAGTTCCCACGATCTTGCACGCGAATTCTTCCTAACGGTCCTAATAACTTTTTACTCGGACTATATCTTCAGCCTCATCGTGTGGATATGTGTATATCGCTCATCATATGCACGCGAATATTTAACCAATTTATTGATAAAAGCATTTATATTTTTGTTCGAATCTAAAAGCAGAAAATTTCTTGAACCAAGAGATTTTTCATAGTTCAAATTTTTATTTTTCCTAAATTCAAGATATTAAAAATCTTCGAGATGATTTCTAGGTTCAGAATTTTTTCTGTTGATTAAAGTTAATTTTTTTTATTAGTGTGCTTACACGAGATCGATTAACATTTATAAAATTTTTTTCTTTGAGTTTTGTTTTATCTAAATTCAAAGATTCAATAAATATTAAACTGTTGATTGATATATTTCGGACAGTGCAATTTATGTGCTGCATAATATCAATAAACGGGCTTGAGGTGTGAGCATACTTTATGGTATTTTATTTCTCTATGATTACGTCCGCACCCAAATGCTTGGTCTAAAATTATGAAGCTACTAAAAACTTGCACGCCTTAAACGCGAAGTATTACGTATGAGGTCACATTGGTGAAAACACTATTGACACATTATCGTAAAAAATATAGTTTTCCACAGAAAAATTTTCGAAAATTTAGTAAAACTCCATTTTATTTTTAAATTACTCATTAAAATGTGATATGTAAAACAAAGAATTTTTAATTATTTTTAAGAATAAAAATATAAGAAGAGAGCATATTAGTGTAAACGTATATAGCCATTCATTAACGACATTCCATAGCTACCGGCTGACTCATCGGTAATATACTTTAGCAAGGTAGTCTCTGCATGCCACTGTTTAAGCTGGAATATACATGCTTACGCGGTGATTTCAATCTTTAAATCAATTCAAGTATTATACATATAAACGCATTTATAAATAGCCTATTTATTTTATAAATATCATTTCTTTGTCATTTTCTTTTCTATTTCAGATCAATTTATACTTATATATTTAAAAAAGTTTTTTTTTTTAATATTTTCATTGTACATATGTTTGAATAAATACTGCTGTAAATATATCGGAACCATTCATCTAACTTGACTTACAATATAAAAAAAAGTAATGACAGTATAACGTGTTCGTGAAACGTAACACGATCTGTCAGCTTCAGCGACAAGAGAGCACATATATTGTTGCTTGTTATAAATGTGAGGTTGTTATGATTTTTAGCAATCCAGAGTGTATATAATAAACCAACTACTGCATCAGTAGGACGAATAACAGGATATACGGTGTCCAATGCACATCCTCTCATGTCTAGTCCGCTCAGTTTGTCTCTACATACATTTGCATTATAGTAAAACAAATATGTCTCTTTATTTCTCTTCATCAGTCTTTCACCGTGGACTAATGAAATTTCATACTGCACTGATAGCCCGTGAAAGATTTTCTGATAAGGCATGATATCTTCCCATCAGAAAATATTGTATGTCTGTAATATAGTCGTATCGATAGCCATATCAGAAAAATTTTTTACAGGTATATGTATGTATGTTATTCAAAATTAGTAAAGTGTTTCGTTCGAGTAAAACTCTTTTGGATTATTTTATCTTTGATAGCACTAAAAAAAAAAGAATAAAAAAAAAGAATTTTCAATCAAATGACCTAAACAAATAGAAAATGATAACTTGTATTTGAAATGTCATGTACTCTCGTGGGATCAACTAGGATGCGGGATAAAATGCAGGGGAGTTAACCGTACAACAATTTATTAAATTACTTGGGATGATACTCGACACTGTATATAGGCTATAAATATAATAATACTTATATTTATAGACAATCAAATAGTACCAGTAGTCTGTTACATTAGCAAGGGATGCTGTCATGACATTTAGGCGTGTGGCATTTAACTTACCTAAGCTTCCCCTCATGATAGTTGTTAAACAAACTGGTCAATAAAAAAAATGACAATATATTTTTATCCTCGTCATCCAATATGTAATTTCCTTCGTGATCATGCCATCAAGTCGGGAGAAACATCTTCTATTCTTTCCGAACAATACATTTGTTTGTTCCCACTCATAAATTTCCCACAATGATTCTGTCATTGATGTCTTAAACACCCTAATTGACTTACCTTTTATGGTTTGAACTTGTAGTTCGAAATCGAGAATTTGAAGACATATTTTAGAATATTTAGAAATTTTTGAATACCCCATAAATTTTAAACTATTCTGATCAATTTTTAACTTCCCACTGAAAAAAACGATGATTTTAAATAAACCGGGAAGTTAGACAGAGCCGTGAAATGAAAAATATATCATGAAAATATATACGTATATAGAGAAGTAATAAAAGAATTCTGCACATTGTATTAATTAAGTTAAAATAATCGAAATAAGTAAAATAAGTAAATGTTATTTAATAGAAATAAGATTATGTAAAGTTATATGTACTCAGTCCTATTTCTAGGCCCTCAAGGCTGAAATAAATAAATAATAAAATAAACCGGGAAGTTATTGTTTTCACCTCGATTTTTAAAAATCGAGTTTTGATCAGATTTGACGTTTTGAGGTCCAAGGAAGCTACTGGATATTTTGACGATGATGTCTGTGTGTCTGTATGTATGTATGTGTATATGTATGTCTGTATGTAAACATGTTATAGTATGTTACATACCTAGTGCAGTAAAGTAAGAAATGTCTCTGATCACATGTAATTGTTGGTCGAGGCGAAGCCGAAAAGCGGTTCGTGGCATCTGAAAGGCCTCGCTTAACTTAGATTTTCTGTGAATTTTGATCGAATTGGCACGGTAGATTCTGAGAAAACCTCGAAAATTCGAGTTTTTTCAATTTTCAAAAAATCGTTTCTCAAAACTTCTGTTTCGATCAATTCTATGATCTAATCAGTCCTTCTACTCAAAAAATTACGTCAATTGCCGTAAACCGCATCAGAATCGATTGATTCGTTCGAGTGACATCGTTGTCAGAAGAAATCTCGAAAAAGTGTTTTTTCAAAATAACATATACACGGAAAAAAAAATGATATAAATTTTACGTCAGGTGATGCTATATTCGGTTCACTAGTATAGAAAGTGCTGTATCATAGTATAGTAAAGTATAGGTTATAATACATTAGATACAAAATTAGCGTTTACAGTGATACAAATTTTGCATCATCTTTTTTTTCCGTGTAAAATTTACGTCAAATCAATTTGTTCGTGACAATTTTTTTTGTTAGGCACAAAAAACTGCCTCGATTGTTGCGAACCACATCAAAATTGGTTGATTTGTTTGAAAGATATCTAATTTTCAAGCAATCAATGAAACATGGTTTTTCAATATAATTCGAAATTCAAATTGCGCGAATACGCGCGCGCTTTAATCCTAACCAATAAGGAATCAGTAACCATTCTTTCGAGATTTTTGATATTAAACTAACTTCAGTTCAATCATCAATTTTATAGTATAGGATTTATCAAAACGGATTTCCTTTTAAGAATTTTGGTGAAGCTCTTTTAATCACGCTGTGCCGCCAAAGATGAACTTGATGGCAGGATTTTTAAATTTTCAAAATCGTTAAAAGTCATATTTCTTCACTTTCTTTCTTGTATATAACTTTCGAATACGATAACTTATCGAATTTTTGTGAATTGCATCTTGAAGACCATTAAATGAGCTTTAATTTCCATCTCATTTCATTCTCCTATAGACTAAAAATAACCTATTCGTCTGTAGGTATTTAATGAAATTGCACTATTGCATTTAATTCGTTTTTACGATAATAATAGTTTTTCGTAACTTAGGGATAATATATTCTATTAATGTGATTGAAGTATTTGTATAATCAGAGTTGTAATTTTATGCGAGTAAGATATCTACATCCATTTCGACTGCCTAATGGCACTTTTTAACTTCCCGCTAAGAAAATTGAAAATTTTCAAAAATCGGGAAGTTATTGTTTTTGCCCCGTTTTTCGAAAATCGAGTTTTCATCAGATCTCCACGTTTCGAGGTCCTACACAGAAAAAAAAGTCATCTTGAGTCAAGTAATATTTACTTGATCCAAGTATATTCAACTGAAGATAAAATATATTCTTGAGTTAAGTAAATTTTTTTCTTGTTTTGGTCAATCTTGGTTTAAGCAAATATTCCCTAGTTCCAACATGCTTACCAACTTAGTTGAAGAAAAAAACCTCTTAATCCAAGTAAATCATTCTCTTGGTTTTTGAACTTGCTTGATGTACACACGGGTGCATCGAGGCCCGAGTAGGACAGCAGCCGCGCGGAAACCCATTTTCAACATTAAATAAAAATTATTGTTTATGGAGCTAGAGCTCCGGGAGTCGAGACTTTTTTTCAGAAATTTCCTCCTCTTTAAGGATCTTTTTTCTGATTTTTGATATCACTTATAGTTATTGAGTTATTAACGCAACAAATTTCTAACCGTGTACTTTGTATCAGTCGAGCAAATACTTGTATATACAAATATTTTCGTCACTACACACTTAACTGTAAATCAGTCATATAATAGGAAATCAGCAATTAAAAATTAATCAAAAATGTCTAATTAAATGAACACAAAAAATAAAAATCATGCATAAGGTTATTTTTTTTAATTTAATTCTTTATTAAAAAAATCTCGGTTTAGTTCCAAAAAATCACGCCGCCAACGTTGTCGCTACTTTCCAAACCAAGAGAAAGATTAACTTAGGATAAGTATATGACATTATTAGTTCAAGAATAAACAAGAACTTGAAACAAGAAGTAAATTTTGAAGAAAATGATTTTCTTGAGTCAAGATGACTTTTTTTTCTGTGTAGGAAGCTTTCCTATTCCCGCGATGGTGTCTGTATGTCTGTATATATATATATATATATATATATATATGTGTGTGTGTGTGTGTGTGTGTGTACGTAACT
>CAJNRD030001118.1:6622632-6655910 GCA_905319865.3 Cotesia congregata | reverse complement strand
CTTTCATTTGAGTACCCACATAATTTTTTCATATATTTATATATATTATATATATGTATATATAAAAAATATATCAAAATGCGTGTGGGTACTCAAATGAAAGCTCTTGATGATTGTATCATCGGGATGAGCTTATATCTCTAAAAAAGTCATTAGTTAAAAAAGTACAGTGCAATTTAACAAAAGTCATTATTTAATAAAGCAAAATTTTATTTATTTATAGTTCACAAGTCACGGCAGTCACATATTAAGTTTGCAAAGTTATAAATAATAACACGGAATAGTGTAAAACAGTAAATTACACCGTGTTAAATTTACACGAGTGAAAATTTCACACGTAGGAAATTTTACACCGACTTTTCATACTTACACGACGGTGTAAAAGTCTCTGAGTCCAACTTTTACACCGAAATTTTTTACAGTGTACATTTATCATAACATTGATGTTTTTCATAAGGTAGTGGAAATTTCAAATCCGAAAAACTAATAATTTGATATTTTTCTTCCATTTCTTCAATTATTTCATTTGCACATAAGCTCGCATCATAACAAACAGTCTCCCATAATTTACAGTAAAACATTAAATTATTATCATTAACGAAAATATTTTTGATTTCACTGTAAATTGGTAAATCTGTTAAGTCATCGATACATAAAGCAATAAAATAATTTTTCTTGTAGGTAAAGTGAAATTCAAACTCTGATACTTCATAAACTACACTGCTCAGAGTTAAAGCTTCATCAGAGTTTACTTCATGATATGGAATATTGTCAAATAAATTTCCGAGCTTCTCAAATTTTCCTTTTCCGAGTTTAAAAATATTGTCATTTTCGTTCAATTCATTCCATTTGTAGTAAATGAATTTTTGGTGCTGAGTGGCCAACATTTTTGGAACATTGATATAATTTTTGTATAGAAAAATTAAGTTTTTGAAGTAATTATGCTTAGCTTCAAATTGCTTTTTACGTGAAAAAAATTTTAAATATCAATATCTTTCTCTTTTATTATTTTTTTTATTAATTATTTCCAATTATTAAAGATGTACGGTTCGATTATAAATGTTGTGTTAATTAAAACAAATTTATACCGCCGGAAAATTTATAACACCGTTTAACACCGTTTTAACACCGAAAAAAATATTTACACCGCAAACGGTGTTACATCGGTGTTATTATAACACCGATTTCGGTGTTAAATTTAACACCGGTAATTTTAACACCGGACTTACACTGGTTTTTTTTTTACAGTGTACAGATTTGAATGATAGTAAATAACGGAAAATACGTTAGATAATTATAAAAAATTAGCCTGAAAGTTACGAACGATTAATTTTGTACTTCGTGAAAATTTAACATATTTTGCATAACCATTATTTTTCAATTTAGCATCATGCGTTCACTAATTCCACCATTTACTTTTTATATACAATGACTACGAACAAACTAAAACTCTTATCCTAAGTATCAGTAAATCAATGTACATGTACATGCTCAAAAGCTAGTGCTATTAAGCACTAAAAACATTAGTTTTTAATTATGCTCCTCTAACTTTCGGATTTATAAGTCCAATTATTTAAGTTTCGTTCGATGGTATAATTTCATTAAAAAATTGATATTTTATTCTGAAATTTCAAATGTAGTTCAAAAATTTTAGGAAAGGCTTAATTAAATTCTGAAAACAATTTGAAAATTAATTTTACTATCTTTTTCAATCAATTTACTAAAAAAAGAATTTTTTTGAAAATAATAAAATTGTTTGTTTCCTTCTTTTTGTTCTGCTTATCAGATTTCAATTTATATCTACAGACTATATCTCTCATCTGCCTTTTAAATGAGATTATATCCTGAAATTCAATAAAATAATTTATTTATATGTTTGGACATATTTAACAATGAAATTTTTTAATTTCTAATTATGTGGTAGAAAAAATTCAAAATATTTTCAATAATGAATGATCCTGCAAAATTTTTCAAAACAACAATTCAACAAACAACAATAAGTCATTCGTCAAATGTAAATGTATATTCATAATTTGAGAAACTATTCTCTCGACAGAAAAATATAAAAAATCATTAATATATAATTAAAAAATGTTATATCTTTATTAAAATTAAGAAATTATTCAGACGAAATCACCTAAGTTTGGATTGTTTGGAAATTTTCAATAAAATAACTTGTAGAATAAAAAAATTTGTAATTTACGCAATTATTTTTTTTTTGTGGCATACCCAACATGTTCCCTCTTTTACGGAAAAAAAAAAAAAAAAAAAAGAAACATGAAATGAAATCAAATAATAATGTCATGCCCAGTTTCATTGACTTTAAACATCAGAGAGGGATCTGGGATTAATTATCTAATGCCATTTAAACATCTGTCATCAATTGTGTACATTGTATCTGTAGACCATAAAAAAAGGCGTGGGTGTGATCATTAATGTTCATCTCATCATCTCATTTTTCCCCTGGTGTATTAAACGATTCACTCTCATTTATCCCCTACCTATCCCAGTTAGAAAGTCGATCCTAAAAATAAAAAAAAAAGGTAACCTTATATATAAAAGCTATTTATCTCATCTCATTTTAATCAACTAATAGTTTTTATTACAACTATTTTTATCTCAAATAACACGCATGGATTTATCTCAATCTCAATGATAATTTATGAATTTAAACAATAAAAAAAAAAAATAACGCATTTGAAATCAGACGGCTCTTTAAATCCCGTTAGAATTTTTTACAGTTGATTAATCGTGTCTGTGGTTTATTAAAGCAGCATTTAAATGGCCCTAGGGAATTTTTTCAGAGCCGGTGGCGCTCAAATTGCCCGAGCTGGCGGCTGGGTGACAATTACTATAATGAAGTTCAGTCTTCGATAATGCGAAGTACCGTCGTCTCGTACTTCATCGGATCGCAATACTATAAGATGTGATCTTGCTTCTGCCTTCGAAGAATAACGATCTGCCAGTAATAAAAAATGAAAAATACTTTAAAAAGCAAAAACGGACAAGTATGTGAGAGCAAGAGCGGGAAACTTTGAGGCAGGTGCAGTAGATGTATGTTGCCTCTTGCCTGAAGACTAAAACAGCTGTCGCCCTGTCTTTTACCCTGACTGCAGGCGCACGCGCCAACCGCACCCACATTTACGTTACGTTACGTTACCTTTCTCCTCCGGACAAGGCTTTAATCGCTATCTCCCTCGTAACGGTCAACGATCTCGCGGATGAGAACATACTTGTTCTTTTTTTTTCCTTTCTTCTTATTTCCAACTAGAGCCTCTACTCAACTTTGGTTTTTAGAGACTTACTTAGTCTGGGTTATGTGTATGTGTATATGCGCGCTGAAATTACAGCTAAACTACAGACCGCTTTCCATGGAATTGACTACTTGGCAATCGATTACTTTCCGGGTTTACTTTATTTTTGGTGTGTGAGAAAATATTGTTATTTTGGTACATTTTATTCATTTACACACTTGGTATTTCCTTATGCTATTAAAAATTTACCTAATATTCTCATTTTAATTGCGCTCGGAAAATTTATTCCCGGTGGTTAGAAAGGATTATTCTATCGTTGGGAACATTAAGATTTATAAGTGTAGGAAAACATTTTTCTTATTTATTCAAACAATCTGTTATGAAATCAGGAGGGTTACTACCTCCTTCACTAAAGATTGATTTCATTTGGTGAAATATTTTACATTCCAACGATTAAAAATCTGCAGACAATTATTCAGCTAGATGATATAAATATGAAGAAGAATAAATAATTTAACCATTCAGTCGTTTGATTGATTCTGTGATTATATTCTATTTGAAAATAAAACTACTTTAGATAGAAATGGAAAATTTTCAAAAAATAACTTTTGAAATTCCCGAAAAAAATCGTTTTAGACATTTTGAACAGGAAATACTAAATGTAGAATGATTTATTGCTAAACCGCGAAAAATTTTTTGATATAGCCTGATATGTTCATAAATAACATTCGACGTCCTGATATGCAAATATGTGGACATATTTGGCTTAATATATCCTGATATGACTTGACCATGCACACACGGTGAGAAATTTCTGTAGAAATTTCTAATGCATACATAATAAGACTGAACCTTAATGACTCAATTCAAAATATTACCATAAAAATTTAAGAATATCATATTGTACCAATCAATATTTACTAGGGACCATAGTAAATTTGACCATGTAACTGTTACATAAACATATATAAAAAATTTTCGTAAACTGACTGAACAAAAACTGTGAGTGTGCTTAAAACTTTTCATTATAGTTCCATAGTAAAATGTCTGTTGTTCAGTCGACAATAAAAATTTATAAAAAAAATTTGACATTTAGTCACGTGTACTCGGTTTAAACTTAAAATTGTGACTATGAAATTTTCAAATGTCCCATAGTAAACGTATGCGCGTCAGTCGCGACGCGCGCTCTTTCATTTTTTCGTGCGGCTTTGTTTTGTCAACATAAGTGTACAGACGCTATCACCAGTGGTTAATTTAACGGTGTTATGAAAATTGCAATAAACATTAAGTTTTAAATAAATATAAATCCATCAACATATGAATAGTTAATAAAAATTTGGAAGATTCCTAAATAATAAAATATTTAACAATTTAACGTGAAAAATTAAGATGAAAACAAACATTCGATGGTTAACCTGCAACCGACACTTTTCTAATATATTATTATTATTATTATTATTATTATTATTATAAAAAATAATTTAAAAGTTATATATTGTGTTTATAATTATTTATAATATAATTAACTGCCAAAATAAATCCTTCGTTCAAATTAAAAATAGAAAACAAATAAAAAAAACTATATTTTAAAAAAATTTTTTTAAAAATTATTACAAACAAAAAACATCTTGTTTGGTTTGATATTTTTTTTGATTGCTAAAAATATTTTTTACTCTAAAATTTTTTATTTTTTACAAACATTTTCTTATTTTTTTTGCTATAGTACATTCGGAAATTTAAATTATTGCATATTTCATTTTACTATGGTACATTTCAATTTCTACCGTTTGCTATGTCTGATTTCATTTGTTTCGGAAATTACTATGGGCCATTGTAAAATTTTATTCTGAGTCAATAAGGTTCACTAGTAATATGCACCATTGTAAAATTAAAAATCCATGCAGAATAAAAAATAATAGAAATTTCTCACCGTGCATAATAGGCCCCTGTATAATTTTGCGACCAGAGGTAGTGTCGAAAATCTCCGATAGAAAGCGCATGATTTTTGAATCGTCTTCTTTCAAGAGATTCGAGTTATAAAGGTATTGAGTTGTGGATTAAAAATTACTCCTTTATTTCATTATCCTGAAGAGCTTATTTGTCATTGGCTTTTAATTCAATCCACTACTCAACCAATTTTTGTTTAATAAGATATGTCAATTGATGTAATCATTTCGAAAAAAAAATTGAAAAATTGTGATAATTTATTTTAACTTCCCGCTAAGAAAATTAAAAATTTTCAAAAATCGAGAAGTTATTGGTTTTACCCCGTTTTTCGAAAATCGAGTTCTCATCGAATCTCGACGTTTCGAGGTCCTAGCAAGCTTCCCTGACTATTCCCACGATGGTGTGTGTGTGTGTGTGTGTGTGTGTGTGTGTGTGTGTGTGTGTGTGTGTGTGTGTGTGTGTGTGTGTGTGTGTGTGTGTGACCCTCTTATAACTTTGGAACGGCTTGACCGATTTCTTCGCGGTTGACGCCATTCAAAAGGGCTTGACCAAACCTAGATTCTGAACATACTTTGGACCAATTCGAACCGGTAGATTTTGAAAAATCTCAAAGAAACTACAAAAAAAAATTTTTTGAAATGTGGTGCTTTTCAATAACTTATAAACGGCTCTATCGATCGATTCTAAAAACTTATCAGCTCTTAACATCAAAAAACCACGTCGATCGCCGCCAACCCGGTCGAAATCGGTTGATTTGTTCGTGAGTTATCGTTGTCGAAAGAAAACCGAAAAAAGTGTTTTTTCGAAATCACTCCGGAATTCCTGGTTCAATCAATTTATACTCAAAGACTCTATGAGGCTTCAAAAACTGCGTCGAATGCTGCCAACCGCGTGAAAATCGGTTCATTCATTCAAAACTTATTGCGGTTTGAAAATTCAAAAAGTTGTGTTTTATTAAACCACTATTAGAGTTTTGAGCTCGAAGAGCTCAAAATGTCACAAAAATCATATTTTGAGCTTGAAGAGCTCAAAAACGTAATGTGTAATTTTGAGCGCTTAAGTACAAAGTGAGCGGGAAGTTGCAGGAATGGCCTTTAGGGTCAACCATCGTCCTAATTGTTTTTATTTTGAAAAAGTTCAAAAATCAACCAATTGGAAAATTTTCGAGCGGTTTGAACGCGAAAAAAGCAAGAAGTTTTAAGAATGGCCTACAGGGTTAGCCGCTTTACAGTTTTTTTTTTTTTTTTGAAAATGAAAAATGATATCATTTGTCAAAAATCTAACGGTCGAACAGAGTACCCCAGTGATATGACAATAAACTCTTTTATAGGTCGCGAAACCGGATCTCAATTATTTTTGAATTGTTCTAAAGATAATAATATTTTTAGAAAAAAAAATTTCATCCACTGCACCCCTCCTCACAAGTTGTTATGAAAACAATAACTTTCAAAATTTTTGAAAATTATTAATTCTGTGAGATTAGAGAAAAAATTTATTTTGATAATTTTTAACGTGCAAAAAGATTAAAATGTCTACAAAAATTAATATATTCCCACTGAAAGTACACTAAATTCCTACCTGACCAACATATCCTAGGCATATTGGTTAATCATTATTAGAGTGAAAAACTAATATTGACTTATTATTCTTATTGTATTCTTAAGTAATGAATTTTCATTGTTAAAATTTTATGAAATTTTTATTATCAAGTAAAGTGCTCTAAAAATTTTGTACACTGACAGTATGACCCTCTACCAATTAAAATCGAGTAAATAACAATAATTTGAAGACTGGAAGTATATTCATTTTTTATTTCATAAGTTCGTCTGATGTAAAAACGTTATGTTTATACAACTTCAAATCCAAAAATCAAATAATAAATTATGTATAAATTTTCTTTTTACATTTTGCCACAGTATACTCTTTATACAAATAAAATCAAGAAATTAGAAATATAAAATAAGACTAGATGAATGAATTATACAATCTATTGAACTATCACGATGGAAAATAGCGATGCAGAATTTAATTATCAAGGTAAAGAAAAAGAGACGACAATGAGTCCAGTGAGAAAAAACACGTTGGAAAAAATAAAATAAAGAAATGAGAGAGAATATTAGAGTAGAGGAAACCGATAACGTCGTTATCGTTATCAGGAGAGTCACTTTTTTTTTGTCTCATGTCACCCGCGCTGACTGTTATACACGTATGTGTATATGTATATGTTAGCTATATTGTAGCACATGTGTCCCCCTGTGCCAGCAGAGACACTAAGTCGTCAAACGAGAAATACATATAGACGCGACTCATATCAGCGTCTGCTCCCGTTCAACGTTTTTCACAGCGATTGTCACGGCAGAATTGCGCTAATGCTCTTATGAGTAAAAAATTTAACGCCGACAAAGAATCGCTAAGAACTTATTTTTTTTTTTTCTTTTTTGTCAAATAAGCCTTTTGTTTAGAATAAACTGTTAGAGAATGTACGGATTATTTTTGATAAAAATGGAATTGTTTTAAAAACTAATGTAGAAATAACGAAGGAAAAATATGATAGACTTTATATATTCAATATGTAAATGTTCATATGTTGTGTTATTTTTTATATTTAATCTTATTAAAAGACATTTTCATTTTATTTGTGTAAAGAAAAAATTAAAAGAGGTGCAGACATAATCAATCTTTAAGGCGCATCCGGTAGTAATTAGTTCCGCGGACGGTTAAGGAAAAAGGCGCACCAAGTCGCTCAAGTGAAAGTGTATTACACTTTGAAGAAAATAAGTTTAGTCTGTAATTCTTTATGATAGTTCTTAGACAGTAAATTACTAATGTATACAAAATAAAATCTGTTTGTATGAAAAATACAAAAAAAAATTGTTTTATTATTATAAATTATAATTTAATGAAAATGAATTATTAGAATAGGAAAAGGAAAAGATTAATAAAATAGCTTTCAAGTTATAAAAGAAACACATTTTTCTTTGTACTTTCAAAATTCTGTTTTCAACACTTTTAGTTCGACCTACTTGACAATTCAGTTAAATTAGTTTTAAAATGATGACTTGTCTTCGAAAATTTAAGGAGAGTTGTATTATTATTCAAAAGTTTATGGTAAAAGAAAATTGTTGATCTTTTCTTAGTAGAGTATAGAATTTACGTTATTTAGTAATGGAGATTTTTTCATTTTAGCTGTTTATTTTTAAACTCCATCAAGGGGTCTTCTCGATCTAAAAAAAATTATTTTGAGAATAACCGATTGTCATTTTTTGAAAAATTTTTTATTATGATGTCCGACTCAGTTAAGGATTGTTTTCTTCTTCGAGGAATCAAGAAAAGATTTAGTCTATAATTTGTTTTATTGCACGCCTCATAAGCGAAGCGTTGAGGTTGTGCTCTACTCTCGACATTTCGAAAAAAGCTGTTTTCTCGAAACTGAAATTGATTTTTTGTTATTTATATCGCACTTACAGGTTAAAATGAGTACACTTATGTCAAGTCAAATAATTTTTCAAATACATAAAATATATTTCAATAACAATTTTTTTGTTTAACATAATAAATAATAACATTAAACATAATCTTTTTTGGACGTCCGTGGATGAATGGGTGTATGTGGCAGAGAAATTGGTCGAAAAAATTATCATACCGGATTAATTTTTTTTGAATTATCTAAAGTAACACACGACAGAATTTCTTAGTTAATATGAGCGTTCAATTCACTATCATTAAATTATTATTTATAAAAAACTAATATATAACTGTGGATATTTTTGTATTTCTATCTAGACATCTTATTTTAGTATTTTTTTTCCTCACCTTGCAGTTATGGCGCCACTAAACCATAGCAGTGTTTTCTGTTTTTTTATTATTTTGCTTTTTATATTTTATTTTAATCAATTTTATTTTAAAAAATGAGATTATGAGGCGTGCACTTTTGGATTTTCCAAACTTTTTTCGTTATTCATCTTTCAACCTTGAAATTTATTGATAAACACATACTTATAATGTCATAATTCTTGCAAATACATGGGTTGAAAAAATAGACGTAGTCCTGGTCGGTTATTTTCAAACTTGCGGTAAAAAATTAGAAATATATAAACAGTATATATATTTTCTTGAGAAAAAAATATTTTTTTTCAAGTTATGACCCATGCAAACATTTTCTGATGTATGGGAAATTTTCATATATAACGACATATAGCAATAATCTGGTGATATATGGCCATATTAGGATATAGATGAGAATAAAAAAATTATTTATTGTAATTTTTCAATTATTTAATTTTTCTAGAAATGTTTACGTCATATTAAACATAAACTGGTTTAGTGTTTGAGTAAACTGATTTATTTATTTTTATTGATAAAAAAAATGACTTATGAAAAATTGTTCTAGTATGATCGTACTAAATAAAAACATAATGTATTACAATTTATACAAATGTAGAAATGTGTTCATTATTTAATACGTTTTATTAAATCAAAATTCATTTAATAGTTGATGAAACTAAAATCAAAGTCAACATATATTTTTCACATAGATGCTGACATATATGCAGAGATACATGCTTACATAAATGTAGACATATATGTAAGCATACACTGAAAAAAAAATTTCTAAGTTTGAGAATTTTTTTACTCCAATCAAGAAAGTTAAATTTTTCAAAATTATTTTCTTGATTCAAGTTAAATTTTTTTCTATGTATCTTTAGACACTTATATGTGCACATATATGTGGACATATATCTACGCATCTATGTGAACATATATGCGGACGTATATTTAGCGCAAAAAAAAATATATGTAAAAATACAATCGCGTGCATTAATTCGGGTAGGTTTTTATGTTTACTAGTTTTTTTGTCACTTCTAAATTTGGCTGTTTCTAAACTCTAATCTTTGAAATCTGTAAATTTAAATAAAAACCTACCCGAAAAAAAAAAATATGTCAACATATATTTTTCACATAGAAGCTGACATATATGCAGAGATACATGCTTACATATATGTAGACATAATGTAAGCATACACTGAAAAAAAAAATTTCTAAGTTTGAGAATTTTTTTACTCCAATCAAGAAAGTTAAATTTTTCAAAATTATTTTCTTGATTCAAGTTAAATTTTTTTCTATGTATCTTTAGACACTTATATGTGCACATATATGTGGACATATATCTACGCATCTATGTGAACATATATGCGGACGTATATTTAGCGCAAAAAAAATATATGTAAAAATACAATCGCGTGCATTAATTCGGGTAGGTTTTTATGTTTACAGTTTTTTTGTCACTTCTAAATTTGGCTGTTTCTAAACTCTAATCTTTGAAATCTGTAAATTTAAATAAAAACCTACCCGAATTAATGCACGCGATTGTATATATTTGCATATATTTTTCGCATATATATTTTTCCATGCGGGTAAGCTCCTTAAGGGGGTATTCTGGTCTAGAAATTTGAAAAAATTGATTTTTTTTTTGGCATATTTTCAAAGTTTAGACCCTTAAGAACATGTCCTTAAATGAATTTTTCAAAATTCGAATTATTTTCGAAGATACAGTAGATTTTGTGACGCAGCATCTAAGCCGGCTGATTCGAGTGAGTCACACAACTGCGAGCTTCTGCTTCTTCAAAAGAAGGCAGAACAGCTCGATTAGCATAAAGAACTTCGTAAAACATCGAGTGTGAATAAGAAGAAGGCCCAATGTATGGATCTGGGATCGCCGATTAATCCAAAGTAAGTATTGAATATTATTATCCGAGTTATTCTACTAGAATTGTTTCTCAAACTTTAAACGCGTTTTTCTCGAAACGACTTTTTTTGAAGTGGTTGACATGATATCTCAAGTTCTACGCAACCGATTCCTTTGAAATTTGGTGGGAATCTTTTTTATATACCTCTCTATCGCGTCTGCTTTGGATTTTAAAAAATTTCAATTTCGAGTATTTTTAAAAAATTCGAAAAGGTCAAAAAAAAGGTTAAAAAAATTGATATTTCATGTCGACGCCATTTTGTGAATTTTTTTTTTTTTGTAT
The DNA here is from genome assembly GCA_905319865.3 of Cotesia congregata. Classification (NCBI taxonomy): domain Eukaryota; kingdom Metazoa; phylum Arthropoda; class Insecta; order Hymenoptera; family Braconidae; genus Cotesia; species Cotesia congregata. The sequence goes on along the minus strand of CAJNRD030001118.1, from coordinate 6,644,680 downwards.
AAAGTCAACGCGATAGCGACATCTTCACTTATTGAGAATTTTTCAAATTTTTTTGTTTCAGATCACTACAAGGGCTGGAATCATGTCAACCAGGGTGCACCATTTTTTTGTAGCCCCCAATTAACCGACCTGTAATTTTTCGAATTTCTCATTTTTTTTTTTTTCAATTTTTTTTTATATTCTTGAAATGTCAATAAACATCATATAAAAAAACGGATGGTAAAAATGTTTTTCCTTTTTTTTTATGTTAGTTTGAAAAATGCTTAAAATTTAGGCTTCTAGACCAGAATAACCCCTTAAGATAATCAATAAAATTAATTTCATGGTACAAATTTACACCTTACTCTTAACTTTCCTGTAAGAAACCGATTCAGCGATTATGCGCTCTCCATCGGAAATTTTCAACACTAACTTTGAACATCGAAAAATCAACGATTTGAACATATCAGGATATATTCTGCGATATCCAGAGATATATGTCTAGGTATGAACTTATCAGGACATACCAAAGATTATATATATAAATACATCAGATCGTATTAGAAAATTTTTTTTCGGGTTGCTTCAAAAATTTCTGACTTCGAGTTTTGTCATTTTGACTTTTGAAGTTTATAATTTTAACCGAAAATACCTTATCTTCGAATGATATAATCAAATATTTTATTTAAGAAAAACTCTTGAAAACTAACCATAATTTATTTTCTTTTGAAACTTTATATTTTTGATAAAAAGTTGCAGAAATTAGATAATTTTCATGCTTAACGACGTTCTTGGAACAATTCCGTAACGTCATGAACAATTGTTACCACGTATATTAATCCAAAAAAGAAACGAACTTATCAGACGAAGTATATGTTCGTCTTGTTTGAAAATAATCACGTACTTCGTTTAGAACACAGAAAAAAAAAATTGAATCAAGTAAATAATTTTGAAGAATTTCGACTTCTTAAGTAGAAAATTTCTGAAACTAAGAAATTTTTCTTGGTTTAAGAAAATTTTACTTAATTCGAGTATTTTTCGCCTCGATTCAAGACGATAAAACTGTTCAAAATTATTTTCTTGGTTCAAGAATTTTTCTCTTAATTAAAGTTAATTTTTTTTTCAATGAATAAAAATCTTATGAAAAACTCTTCGTTCTCCATCAAAACTCTATGATGTTTTGATTCAAGAGTAAATTTTTTAAATTAAGAAAACTGAATATCTTGAAACGAGACTAAATTTTTAAAGAAAATATTTTTTTTTCTCAGGTAGTTTTTTTCAGTACAATAGTATTAAAAATAATACATTTTAATGAAATGAAACAAAGATTTAAAAATAAAATATAATGATATACTCTCGAGTATTATAAAATGGTGGGATAACTGAGTAAGATGAAAATGAAATTGACAGTCATCACCGTACGAGGACACTTTTAGAACGTCCCTGCGCGCAAGTAACCAGCGATATTTACATAACAATCACATTACGTAATCATCTTCGCGACGCGTATTCTGCTTGTTTATACTCTCTCGCTTTTATGCACTTGTTTTTCCTTTGTTTTTATCATTATCACCTTTCCTTCTACTCATCTTCGTACTTAAGCTGAATTTATATAATCAAAGGCATAGGAAATGAAAGAATTGTCTTATATACGTTTATTTCACCGAAACAAAATATTTTTATTTATAAAATAACAATAGTAACGATAAAAATTTTAGGTAAACAAAAAATCCATGTGACTCATTTTGACCAAAAAACCGGAAATGACGAGTGCGTTGTAAGGAATGAAAAAAAAATATATAAATATAAATACAGTAATAATCGTTGGATGAAATATTTCGTGATTACATCTTACTCTGGCTGTAATCGATGGCTGGTGTTATAGTATAGGCGGTGAGCTGAAAAATATATAATTGTATAAGTAATAAGTATAAGTGTATATATGCATATGATGTAGTTTATGATAATAATAGTGTGACAAACGAAAAAAATAAATATTTTCACGGGACACGGGACCATCGATATATGGCGCCAAACGAATGGTCAAAGTGATTTGATGTTGTGACGCTGAATCGCGATGGCAACCGAACCACACGGTTTCCAAGGCAACGACAGTGGGTTGCCGTCCTCGGTTGGAGCCTCTCTCTAATTCACCTTGCCAAGGGTGAGGACGCAGACGCCACCCTTGAGATAGAAAAAGAGGTCGAGAAGATATATAACAGACAAATAAAAAAAATTTACAAATGACCGAATACAGAATTAAACTGTGTTTGAATAAATTACTCTGTGTCGTTAGTGGTCTATTTTTGGAAGAAAAATTTCTAGGAGCTTAATTTAAGGGGGTATTCTAGTCTAGAAGCATGAATTTCAGATAATTTTTTGAAGTGCCGTAAAAAAAAGGCAATTTGTATTTTTACTATCCATTTTTTTATAAGTTATTTATTAACATTACAAGAATACAGAAAAAAATAAAAAAAGTTGAAAATTCAAAAAATTAGCAGCTGATGAATTGGAGGGGTCTCAAAAAATTGGCACCTGACCATGCCTACGATTCCAACACTCCTAGCAATCGAAAATAAAAAAATAAAAAAGATTATTAATCTAGAGTAATATCGTTATGGCATGAACTTGGAAAAAGTTGAAAAAAATTTTTTCACAAAATCGCGACTGCCGGAAAACTAGAGTAATATCGTTATGGCATGAAACTTGGAAAAAGTTGAAAAAATTTTTTCACAAAATCGCGACTGCCGGAAAAAAATATTTTTTGTACTACTTTTTCTGACTTTTTCGAATTTTTTAATTGAAATTTGGGGATGATCGTAGATGACCCCCCCCCCTCATTTCATCAGCTGCTAATTTTTTTAATTTTCAACTTTTTTTATTTTTTTTCTGTGTTCTTGTAATATTAATAAATAACTGATAAAAAAATGGATAGTAAAAAATTGATTGCCTTTTTTTACGACACTTCGAAAAATTACCTGAAATTCATGCTTCTAGACTAGAATACTCCCTTAACTGCTAATTATCTTCGACAAGAGACTAGAATGAAAGTTTCATTGTTTTTTTGATTCACGAGTAATTATCACTTAAATCAAAATAATTTTTAAGATAAAACAATTAAATCGACAATTTTCTTAAAATTTAACGAAAATTATTAGAAAGCAATTTAGTTTTTCCTTTGAAACTGTTCGAAATTGTTCTAGTCTCGAATGTAATTTTATGACTTCTTGAGTCGTAAATTTCAATCTAAACTTCGCTAGGATTCCTTTAATTAAATATGAAATGTAAATTAAAAGAGATTTAATTTTTCTACGAAAGAATCATTTTGTTTTTATCCAAATCAAAAGATATTTATGTTATTTGGTTGCAAAGTGACGGTATCCGACAAATTCAATGTTGTGATCCAAGCTTAGGTTATATACAATTTTTATGTCATTATTTTTCATAAAATTCAATTTAAGAAAAGAAAGAGCTAAATTTTTACTTATAATTACAGAAAAAATTAAATTCGTTGAAAATATTATACACTGATAAATAAATTTACTTGTTTTTAGAAAAAAATCTTGGACTTCTTGGACCAAGAAAATCATTTCAAAGACTTTGATTATTTTGAATCAAGAAAATTTTTGAAAATTTTCTATATTTTTATTGGTTCAAAAATTTGTCTTTTGAAACAAGTTAATTTTTTCTTTCAGTGTACAGAAAATATTATACTGATGTAATCACTATTATGAAATCACCCTCAAAACTGGGTCCATGCAAATTCTATAGAGACTTTCTTCTTTTATTATTTCAAATTTCCACGAATATTTTTAAGTATAAACCTAGAATGTTTCAATTTATTTTCTTAGTTTACGCAAAAAAAGATTGACTCGACTCGAGAAAATTTTAAAGATGATGAACTTTCTCTTTCTATAATTTTTCGAGTAGCGAATTTTTTATCTGAATTCCGTTGAATTAATAAAAATTATTGTTTCCCATGAAATACCCTAATATCCTCCACTAAGAATATCGGATAAAACCAATGAAAAATAAAAAAGATTTTAAATTCAAAGTGAAATAATCATTTAAATTATAATAAATAAACTATAAATATTTATGTCTAAGATAACATATATGTTAATATAATTATTTAAATATTCGTGAGATAATTTTTGTATAGGCATCAATTTTATAAAAATAAAAAATTTTTTGCAATTAAAAAAAAAATTTAATTTGGATGAAAGTGATAAAAGTAATCCTCTATTAATTCTGATAAAGTATGACATAATTCTTTGGTGAATAAATTTATTTCCATTTCATTATCACTAAAAACATAATCTAATAAAAAAAAATGAACAAGCGAGTTATAAAAGATGGAAGCGATGAAAAAGACAAAAAAAATATAACGGGGAAAAAGTGAGAAGACAAAGAGAGGAGTAAAAAATGAGGTAGCATTGTAGCCTCGAATGTTTCTCTATTGCGTCGTCATAGCAACATCGTCGCCTCAGAGCTTAGAGTAGCGTCGTTCGGCGCATTATCGTTGAACATGCTGTCGCGATTCGTATGTCCGCATGTATTTACATATGCCTATATGTATGCGTGTGTAATATATGTATAAATATAGATGCAGGCAGTTACTGTTTTGAGGATAAGAGTAATTGTCTGCCGTAAATGTAATTGAGTGGGGAACAAATATGTAATGTTCAGCGTTGAGCGTCGGGACGCCGTTGACATGAGTCTCCCACGCTGCCTCGGACACCTGCTGATGGCTGCTGCAAATGATTATTATCATGTTAAATTTCAGAAAATAATATTTTTATATGTATGGTAATAGTATTAAACTTCACCATGAGTATTAAAATTCTCATCGTGGTGATTAAATTTATTACATCACGAATAAAAAAAAAATAAATGCTTATTTTTATTATCTTATATAGTAAAACGGGAGCCAAGGTGTCTGATGTATATAGTAATACAACAATATATGTGGTGTTAAAACCACGCAATTTTACTATTTTAAATGATAATATTTAATAATTCTATACTATTACTTATTAACAATAATTTTTTTTCATGTTAAATAATTTTTTTTAAATTTAGTGGATTGAAGTTCTTTGGATGCGAGTTTATTACAAAGTTTTTTTTGTTACATTCACAATGTTAATTTTGAAATTTTTTGTAGTTGATTAAAAAAATTTTTATATTAGTATATACAGAAAAAAAGCTCTTTTAAATAAAAAAATCAAAAATTATCTAAAAATTTTTACATGGTTAAAGTAAAAAAGTTTTTGGATAATAAACTAATTTTTTTACTCCAAAAACTAATTATTTACACAAAAAATAAACAATTTTTTCTTTAATTTAAGAAACTTTTGTTACTTTATTGGGTCCAAAGAAAATTTTTCAACTTGGAGCAAGAAAATTTCCGATCTAAGAAAATAAATTACATAAATTGAACACCAATTTTTGGGACAATGGAGCTTTTCCTTAACTCGAGAAATATTTTCCTTGACTTTGAGACTGTTAACAACAAAATTGATGTTTTAAATTTTAAATAATTTTATGATAGTCGCTGCCATCAACTTCTTGCAGTGTACACAGCTTTCGTTTTTTTATTTTTTTCTTAAATAACTGCAAAATTCGACTGATATCTAGCAGAGAGTTAAGTTTCATTCTGAATATTCATTAAACACTCGTACGTGCTTACTACTTGTTTGGTTCGTGCGCTTAAATTAACTTTCCACTCAATTTATGTTATGATTTTTCATATTTGCTTAATTAAATTGTGATACACTACAAAAATGAAATAAATATGTGAAGGTTTCCAAGCAAATAACTGAATTTTAACAGAATTCATCACTTAATTAATATATTGTAATTATATTTTTACAAGTAATTTATTTACCAAAAAATGAACCTTAAATTCCCTCTGCTCCAGTTTCTCTCAAAAATTGAATCCGATCGTTAGATATTGATCATTAATTACTTATCAAATGTTAGTTACTTGCATGAGATGGATTTTTTATTTCTAGAATAATTAACAGTCATACTGATGACGACTGCGAGCGACCTGAAAGGTCATACTTAACAGAATAAGACACTTCTTATATACAAGACTTAAGTATATATATATATATATGCAGCGATGTTTATATAAATGTATATGAAATACTCACGAAAGTCTCCAGACAAACGATTACTGACAATGGTTATTCGCTATTTTGGTTTTACCCACAGGCGAGCTACACTGATACATTTAAATTAGCATACATTTACAGACAAAACGTCCGGTCTCATACTGATGGCACGGTCATCCGCCTCATAAAACTTCTCTCGAATTACCATAAGCCTAATCTTTAAGTTTTTTAAAATAAATCTAAATTAATTATTGCTAAATACATTTATAAGATAAATATAATTAAAAAATTTATATATTAAATACACATTATATATCTCTGTCTGTATAATTACGTCAGTTTTGGTTGTTAAAAGTAAAAGCTAAACATAAATATACGTTACAGGATTTAATTATCAAGATCCAACCGATATATGATAATTATTTTGTGAATCTTTTGTTATTTACGATTACATGATTAGCATCCTTTATTTTTCGGATTTAGTCCGTTGTTTTCGAGAAAAATAAATATGGTAATTAGTATTAAGGATGTGTATTAATGGTATTGGATCAGAAGGCCAGCCTCATGACCCGCAAGATCAATGAATGATCAAATAACATGGATAAGAGTTGCATATTCATTAAGCTTATTAGTTTATCAGCGTGTAAGACCCCTGGATAGGAGTTGTATAGAGGATAGAGGATAGAGGAAGAGGCGTTTGCTCGTATTATAGAGAGAGAGTGCGGGCAGTTATGTATCAAGTCTTCGTTACATATAGATATAGATATAAATGTATGTTTTTTAATACATTTGTATATAAGGTCTTATTTTTTGCGTGAATGCAGAGTGATGATGTTGCGATGTGCGCACATTGAAGAGGGTCAGAGATCATTGCAAACAATTCTCATGTGTGGGAAAGGCCGAGTCGAACTACTTTGTCACAAATGACAGAGGTAGATAATATACCTGTAAGTGTTTATACCTGCAAGAACCACATACACAGAGGCCCGATGAGGATAAACAACAATGGCTGTCGGCTGATATGAAGAGCTACTACTGATGGAGTTACAATGCGCAATCTGTAGTATGCAATTTGACTCGAGATATCTCTTATTGCTACTGCTACTCGTATCATGTTATATAAATTCAAATAACTCTTTTATTTGTGGATATATGTAGAGTTGTCGTTCTGCTAAGACGATTTTTTCTTATACTCTCAAAAAATTTTCTTAATTTCGCCGATAATAATTCCACGCCTCATAGCGCGAAGCCTCTGAGGTAATGCTTTACTTCCGACACGTCAAGGTCAAGCAATTTTGAAGACATTAAATGCCTAAATCACAACTATATTGCAGTCATTCGATAATATGAGAAGACGTTCCTCGAGAAAACACTTAAATTTAATCATCTTATGTCTTATACTTTCGAAGAAATCATTTTATTTTGCTACTTTGAAAAGAATATTACGTAGAGCTCCAGATGTCTGTACGCTGATTTTGTATGTACTCACGATAACTTCCGAAAAAATTGATGTATCGAGGCCAGGCTTTTTTTATTTGTTGCGTAATTCGAAGAACTGATGCACTATTTCATATCAATAGCCTAATTTGTATAGTTTCTTTTTTTTTTAATAAATTTTTATTGAAATTCACTATGATACACACGTACAAGAACTAAAGAACTTTTTTCTTATTTTTCTTACGTGATAACTATGGCTCCACTTAATTAATCAAGTGAAAATGAGATCAAGCAATGATATTATTAGATATATTGACTGCACGTGCATATGACATTATGACACAAAAAATAGGTGCCAATAATTCAAATAAATAAGAAAATACTCGGTAAGAAATTTTACTTAATTATTTTTTTCTCTTTTAAAAATCAATAATACAATTTATTTTTTATTAAAAAATTAATGAGCGTCATGAGGCGTGCACTTTTAGATTTTCCGAACTTTATTTATAATATTTATGGTGTTTGAAGGTATTTGATTTTTTTTTCAGAAATATTTTAGTAGTAAACAGATTTTATATTGTTTTATTCTGAAAATTTGTCCATTATTAATATTATGAAGAAAATTAGGAAAACGGTTGACCCTAAAGGCCATCCCTGCAATACAACTTCCCGCTGATTCTGTTAATACATAGCCGTTTTTTTTAAGCTCTTCGAGCTCAAAAATACAATCTGTGTGTTGTTTTGAGCTCTCCGAGCTCAAAACAATACCTTTTCTATGCTTTTGAGCTCTTGAGCTCAAAAGTCTGGTAGAAGTTTCGTAGAACACTATTTTTTGAATTTAAAAACCGCAATAACTTTTGAATGAATGAACCGATTTTTACGTGGTTGGCGGCATTCTACGCAGTTTTTTAAGCCTCATAAAGAATTTCTAAGTTTCAATTGGTCAAATTAGAAATTTTGGAGTAACTCCGAAAAAAGACTTTTCGGTTTTCTTTCGTTCACGATATCTCTTGAACGAATCAACCGATTTTGACCGGATTGGCAGCGATCGACGTGGTTTTTCAAGGTTGAGAGCTGATTAGTTTTTGGAATCGATCGGTAGAGCCGTTTCAAAGTTATTCCAAAAAAACCACTTCTGAAAAAATTTTTTTTCCTATTTTTTTTTAGATTTCTCCAAATTTCTCAAAATCTATCGGTCCGAATCGGTTCAAATTTTCAGGAAATCTAAGTTTGGCGAAGCGCTTTCGAATGGCACCAACCGCGATGAAATCAGTCAAGCCGTTCAAAAGTTATAAGAGGGTCACATACATACATACATACATACACACACACACACACACACACACACACACACACACACACACACACACACACACACACATACAGACATACGGACATCATCGCGGAAGCATTCAGGGAAGCTTCTTAGGACCTTAAAATGTCGAGATATGATGAGAACTCGATTTTCAAAAAACGGGGTAAAACCAATAACTTCCCGATTTTTGAAAATTTTCAATTTTCTTAGCAGGAAGTTAAAAATCGTTTATCATTAAACATTTTAGAGCACTCGCTACGTTCTTCCGGATAAGTAGTAACTCGATCTTCTAAAAGTAGCAAATTATTTCAGTAAATTAAATTATATATTTTTACTTGTAATTATTTGTGCCAAAATAGTTTTTACAATTATATAGGCAAAAATGCTGTTAAGAATAAATTTTAATTGATTTTTGGAAGTAAATTGAGACTTTTATTGAAAACGAGAGACATCTGAGCTATCTTACAAGTGTTCCATTACGAAGAGATAAGGTATTCACCGAAGGCAAAGTAACAGCTAAAATTAGTTTCATTTTTTTTAAGAGTCATTCTTAATTTTTTTTTTATCTAGATTAATAGATTGACGTCTGAAATAATAAATATAGTTTCTAATTAGTAACAAGTAATAATGTTATAATGAACTTAAAAGTATCGGATGATTTTTGTTTCAGAAGATAATAAAAATTTTTAGGAAAGTTAAGTACTACAAAATTTATTGTTATCGATCATTACAATTTTTTTGGTGACCATTTTGACGTTTTGATTTAAAAATTCAATTAATATTAAAGTAATTAATATTTGAAAATCATAAATCCAATTGAAATCTATTTTCGTTAAAATTTTAATGAAATCAGTAATATGTATTGTTAATTAAAGTAAAAATAATAATAATGAAAATTAACTTGAAGCAATTTCTGGTGCATAAAAAATCTTACACAGGATCAATAATTAATCAATTTAATGAAAGTCAGACTGAGAACAACTTTCCAACTTTTTGAAAATTATCAATTTTCTTAACGAGAAATTAAAAAATTGATCGTTATTTTGAACACTGCAAAAAAATCAACTTGATTCGATTATTTAGTGGTGCAATAAAATTCAAAAGTTTGTTTTACTAAAATCAACACACAAAAAAATGTAATTCTGCGTCTAATAAACAAAAAATTTGACTTAAAATATTTATTATTTTTGTTATTAATTTACTCATAAGATATTTATTTTTATTATGTTGTAAAAAATTTACGGACTTATTTTTGGAGTGAATGAGGAACAATCTATGCGACGTTGCCAATTTTTTTCATTCTGTGTTTGCTACGGAATTTTCAATAATTATCAAGAAGTCAATACTGTAATGTATTAAGTTTTGTACTTTTTTTTGCTGATTTAAAAGAATCCTCGGTGTCTAATTTTTATTTCTTGAGTGTTTATTGAAAAAAAATTTCATTTTTGATATGCTTTTTATAAAGATTACTTTAAGTTTTGTAAAATAGTCGCATAATATATTTTTTAACGTTTATTTAAAAATTATAAACACTTGAATCTCCTTTAAAGTCGTTTTATCTGATAAATATAAAACATCAGTAAAGTTTTGATAAAAATGCGCCCATAGCCTTTAACTCGTGACGTCACCAAGCCGTCAAAATCCCTACCTTTGCGCATATGAATCGAAAATAACTATTGTGCTTTTCGAGCTCGAAAATCTAGTTGTTGTTGAAAAAACACTTTTTTTTTTACTTTTCCTCTAAGAAAGAAAATTTTCCAATAAAGGGAAGTTATTGATTTCGGTCCGATTTTTGAAAGTCGAGTTTTCATTGGATCTCCACGTTTTGAAATCCCAGAAAGCCATTCTGACTATTCCCGCCGAGATGTCCGGCTGTGTGTGTGTGTGTGTGTGTGTGTAAATAAATTTTTGTCGTACGGTTTCTCAAAAACGAATTAACCGATTGAATTTTACGACACGTCATTCGAAAGGGTTTATCAAAACTTAGATCTGATTAGATTTGAGAGTCAATCCATCTAGTCATTTCTAAGAAATTAAAAAAAAAATCAAAAAAAATTTGAATTTTTATGTTTTTTAAAAATAAGTTTAAAGCGTGCGAAAAAGTCATAATAAAACCACGTATACATTTTTTGTGCTCGAAAAATTGTGTCGAATGCTTTTTTGAAAATGAAAATCGAACGACACGTTCAAAACTTATAGCTGTTTAACAAATACATTTTGAGCTCTCCCAGCTTAAAATGTGAAAAACAGTGCTTTAAGCTTGAAAAGCTTAAATATTAACCAAAAAACACATTTAAAGGCGCTTCAAATTCAAACAGCGGGAAGTTCTAGGGTTTGAAATCAACCGATATCCAGATTTTTAGTTTTGAATTGCGAACAAATCGACCGATTTCGATGCGATTTTTAGCATTTGTTCTTTTAAGTTGAGAGCTGATTAGATAATGAAAATGATTGGTACTGTGGTTTAGAAGTTATTCTAAAATAATGCTTTCGCAGAAAAATTCAATTTCACCTTTTTCTCTTACTCTAAAATAACAAATTTTATTAAAATGAGATTGAATAGCAGATGTCCAAGTGCTCTAGTTTCCCATGAATCTTAGCTCATGGGTCCAATAAATGTTTTCGCACACCCCACCGAGCGATTAATAATGCACCTAGATTCATCTAGACAATCCTAGACCCAAAACGCAAGTGTCCAAAGGGACGTCCGCAGATCCCAAATATTATAATTCTGGTGATGACCGTCGGATGGTCAGTGCCTTCCGTGGACTTCGGACTCTTTCCCATGGTTTTTAGCTACCTGATAAATTTTGTTCTTTATTTCCCATATCCCATTAAGGATATACATATCTAACTCTCAGAGACCATCGTCCATCCTATACAATTTTACATATACCTACTCTCATTTGTCGTGGGCAAGGGTCTCAAAAAAATTACCTGGACGATGGTCGCGGACCCATCACATCATCACGGTCAGAATCTACTCATACAATATCATAGAGGTTTTGCGTTTGCTCTATTTAAATCAGCCCAAAAATCCGTTGAGGTTTGCGGTACAGGTGACCTTTATGTTACCGAATTCATTCTCAACACTCACTCTCCAGGAGTTGCTGTTTGCTATATTATATGAATGATACATATTTCATTCTAATTATGGCCATGGGAAAATTTCAAAAAATTATTTTTGTATTTTGTGACAAAAATTTAACACTCATTTTACGTACTTTATTTTTAGTATTTACTTTGAATTGCAACCATATAAGTATACTATTATACAATTTGGTAAACAAAGCAATTGTTGTTATGTGATAAACTAAAACTGTCGAATGGTTAAATGTGTGAATTTTTTAATATTTAAAAAATTATTAAAAAAAATTATTTTGAAGAAATTGATGGTCCTAAATAGAGTAAAAAAATTCCTGAGCCAAGTAAAAATTCATTTAAATCAAGAAAAATTTCTTTGTTCAAGAATTTTTCAATTTGACTCAAGATCATCTAATTCTTCAAAATGATTTTCTTGATATAATTTTCTTCACTAAGCCAATAACTGTTTGATATACAACAATGTTAATTGACGAATTCTTCTCTAGAAAAAATAAAAAATTGAATAACTATATTAAATTGTTTGTTTACCCTTATATAAAGCCCGATACGATCATATCAGTTATATGCGACTATATATGAAAATTAGCCACTTTATCCCGGATCCACTAGTCTAATCTATTTCTAATGTATTTTAATCTCAAATTTGTGATAAATTACCACAAATTGATATCAAGTAGCAAGTAGGAAATTTCCTACGAATTACCACTTCCTGATCCCCTGAGATGTCTCTAACATGTCCCTAACATGTCCCAGTACGTCCCAGCACGCGACTATATATGAAAATTAGCCACTTTATCCCGGATCCACTAGTCTAATCTATTTCTAATGTATTTTAATCTCAAATTTGTGATAAATTACCACAAATTGATATCAAGTAGCAAGTAGGAAATTTCCTACGAATTACCACTTCCTGATCCCCTGAGATGTCTCTAACATGTCCCTAACATGTCCCAGTACGTCAGCATAGGTTCATTTCATGAATTTTTCATTTCTAAAACCTGCTTGATATTTCTAAGAGAGATTAATTGAGTTTATTTTTATTTACCCTAAAGAAGTCGCGAATAATAGATAAGATATTCCGAAGCTTCAAAATATTCCAATTTTTTTTGTCTCACCTAAAACTGATATTTCTTTCGAATTTTCTCAAATTTTCGATGCAGTGATTTTTTTTTTCAATCAATGAATGCAAAAGGTGATTTTCTTGATTTAAGTGAGTCTACTTTTCAATATATTTCAACGGTCACCGTTTGAATTCTGCCAGTTACACCATCAAGGCTCTATAAGCCCAACCGACGTGTATATGTATCGTTGTTTATTATTAAAAAATTATACAATGAATAATTTAAATAGAGCAACGGATAACGGACAATCCCCTACTCCTCTAGCACCTCTGCAAACTGACCATTTGGACATTAGTTAAGCACGTCTGCGGTCAAGTCTTGACAGTCCCTTAACTAATATCATACCTTCTCTGTTAAAAACCTTCTAAGACCTGCCCACGGCCCTTGAATCATTTTTCGGCCAATGAGCTCACTTTGCTCTGATTTTCGTTTACTCATAGATATACGTTAACCCATCAGAGATTAACTGGTCAGATCTTTTTTTGTATTATTATTATTTTGTTATTATTCAAAAAACGTTTTCCGTTGGAACAACTTAAACTTTTTATTAAAGTATTCAGTTTACTAAAGTAGAGCGAAAGGACGGTTGGATTTGCTGGTCGTGCCATACCACTCGACAATCAACATTTTCATTTGCATCGATCCTTTTGTTCGACACTAACGTTTTCGTGTAAAATGAGTTTAAATATACTCAGAAACAGATTTTTTCACATAAATAATGATAAAGTTACTAATTTTTAAACATGTTTAAATAATTTTACATTTGACTAGTTATAGATTCTCTCTAGCACGCTTATAAAAAATCAGAATGTAAGACTATAAAAAGAGCATATATGTTCGTGCAAAATAATTTATCAACCTTGTTACAAAGGTAAGAGTTGAAAGGAAGAGCTATCAATAAATAAATATGTTGCTATAATTCAAAGTATTAGCACATTTTTTTAATTTAAGAGATGTGCCAGCTATTATTAATTTAATTGAAATAACTGCAATTCAATAAATTAATAATAATAAAGAAATTAAAATATTATTACTTTGACAGGATGAATTTTCAATAATTTAATTAAAAATTAAGAGACTATTCAAAACACCTCCGAAAACGTAACATAAAAAAACTAACCATCACCAAAAAATACATGAAACCTTGAAAAGGCGGAAATTCAGGTCAAGACCTTTTCAATTATACTAAAGTTAACTATAAAACCTATTTTATCTTTTAAATACACAAGCGACAAAATTTTTCTTATTCCCCTAATTGAATAGATTTTAGTATTCCGTCTATATCTGTATATTATGATTCAAAATTAATCTAAAAGTTAGCCTAGCATTCAAATTCGAAGATTTTTTTTATTTCATGAAAAAATTCATGTCAATTGTGAGTGTAGTCGATTAGTTACAATAGAACAAAGATAAAAAATTACAAATTTATATGTATTAGTAGATACTGATTTAATAAAAAAAATTTTTTTAGGTACGCTATTTTACCTTTCCCTCTCCCTACACCTATATGTAACAAATGAAGGACAGAATTATATTACGGTCGTTTTTATCGAGCATATGCAACGAGACCGTTACTGAAATTTAGCAACTAAGCAAATTTCCTACCTAAACATCCAAGCTCGTAGTCTTAGTGACCGACCATGAAACATATCCTGGGCTTTTTTCCGATCCGGGACCTTCCGTGTATCTTTGTCCACTCTTATCCTATTCAAAATTAAAGCATTTAAATAAGCCTCCAAAAAGGTGATGTACCTGCGTGACCCTTGGTCGTCGACGATTCACCCATCGGGCCATGACCCACTCACCTTATACTTCTCTTTTTATTAATTTTAGTTCCTTCTCTGGGGCCAAAAACCTTTTTTTCTCTCTCAACTTACATCAATAACACCATCCCTCATTCCCCTACGGGACATAATACGTCTTTTGTAGTTAAATATCCGTAAGTAAAAACCGGACGATCAGGTTCTATAGACGGGCACCGGAACACACCATCCGGATGATGACGCTAGCAGTGGACCTGATGGACGCGTGCGCAGGTGATCCTTGGGAACGTGCAGATATGACCTCATGATACTCGAGATTGTGAATCTTGTTATTCGCGAGACCTGTGCTAATTTTTCATCAAACAAATTTATTGCGATATTTTAGTTTCTCGTGCATGTGTAGACAATCTTGATACAAAGGCTTAGAGACTTAAATTACATGCTTTGCAAGTATGGGTAAAAATTTACCGATAAATTATTCGCGAGATGAATAAAAGATGCGTGGGTCGACGGGAGGCTGCGCAAGCGTTGGATAAATGTTCCTCATTGGTGTCTTGGGTCCAGCCAATCGTCAAGGATCATTCCCTTCTCCGTAGAATAAAGAGAAGGTTCAGCCTATAATCTCTTTTATTCACTTTATTCATCTTTCAATCCTGAAATTTATTGATAAACACATACTTACAGTTGTTGCAAATGCACGGGTTAAAAAAGTAGACGTAGACCTGATCTATTATCTTCAAATTTGCAGTAAAAAATTATAAACATAAACAGTATATATATTTTCTTGAGAAAAAAATATTTTTTTCAAGTTCTGACCCATGAAAACATTTTCTGATGTATAAGAAATTTTCATACATAGCCACATATTAGCGCAATAATCTGGTGATATATGGCCATATTAGGATATATATAAGAATAAAAAAATAAATTATCGTAATTTTTTAGTTATTTACTTTTTCTAGAAAAGTTTATGTCATATTAAACATAAACTGGTTTAGTGTTTGATTAAACTGAAAACCAAGGATAGATGGGCTCCTTAAAAGAGTCAAAAAAATGATTTTTATTTTACAACTTAACACCCCAAAGAACTCTCTTGCAAAGAGACTATCGAACAATCATGCAGCCTCTGTCAAAGATTTTTAACACTATCTTTGGTCGAAAAATTACGCATAAGTATACATGACCATGTCTAGCCTTATCAAGCGTATGAGGTCATATCAAAAAATTTTTTCGTGCTAAGAAATCCTTCCAAATGATTTTCTTGATTCAAGATTTTTTTGTTAAAATCAAACTGATTTTTCTGTAAGTGTTAATATTCATATAAAATAGTTAACATATATTTTTAGTAATATTTATTAGTTAATTATGTTTCTACACATAACTCCGTAATTAAGGTCATTAAAAATTAGTGTGTTGTTCTTTTCTTCACCTCAATTTTTTCAGTTATCTCATCTACACTGATGTACTACAGTTTATTTTGAGTGGTGATTTCTCCATTCAAAAATGAATAATTTCAACTTATTCTTGGAAAAAAAATTGAGATAGCGGGTTGAAGCTTTCAAGAAAGTCTTAATAGCATACTTTGTACTTGAAAATATAATATATCTTTAGAATAAATTATACTCCGAAACCACTTAACTTATTTTGCCTCACTAACAATATTGATTTTTGCTCCACTAAATACTTATCAACAGTAGTATAATTAATTAATATTTGTGAAATAAAAATATTTTTCATAAATTTCGAAGCTGATGACTGATTATTTTTCTACCGTACATCTGTAAAAAAATTGATAAAAAATAGAATATTTTTAAACTTATCTTCTAATATTAATCTTTGTCTATTAATATAATTTTTATTATTGTTATCAAACAAAAACTCTAACTTATAATGATTGTAGAGTTGTCTGAAGTCGACATTCTTGGAAACGCTTACATACATAGTACACAAAAAAAAAACTCGTGTCAATTAGTCAATATGGTATGTATATTAAAACAAGAGTTAAGTAACTGAAAGTTCCTCGTTAATAAGAGTTCTTATCGTAAACGACGCATGCCAACTACCCAAGAAAAAACAACAGTAATAATTTCAATTTATTAATAGATAATTTAGTAATTATTTACCTCAACTCTACAATAACAAATACCATATATTTGTATTTATTTATTTATAAGTTATTAAATTTTGGTATAAAACACATGTTTCCTGAAATGTAAAATGAATTATTGATAAATAAACCATGTAAATATTTAGCTTTTTTGAACTAATAAAGTAAATTTGTATATCTCAAATGTGAGATAGTATCGATAAATACACTACATAAAATGGTGAATAGTGGGCATGATGTTAGGACAACTAGAAAGTAAAATACTTTTAGGTAAGAGCGTGTAGTGAAGCTCTTAAGCCAAAGTCAGAGTAGAGTGCTTAGTCAATTATT
This sequence comes from Cotesia congregata, assembly GCA_905319865.3. NCBI lineage: Eukaryota > Metazoa > Arthropoda > Insecta > Hymenoptera > Braconidae > Cotesia > Cotesia congregata. Next base: position 6,627,404 of record CAJNRD030001118.1, on the reverse strand, counting down.
GATAACTTAGGGGCTCACGTCGTTCCACAGTAGCTAGCACTTAATTGTAATATCTATCGTACCATAAAACACTTGTCTGGGTCACCTTGGTATCAACTTTATAAATATATATGGAGTTCCGTACTTTTCAATCAATTCTTCAGACACGGAAAAAAGTATGTCTTGAAACAATGAGGAATTTTTTTATCTGATTTTTATTTCAAATATTTTGCGGGATTTTTTTTAGGTTACAGAGGGCGTATAGACGTGAAATTCTTTCCTCGGTAGAAAGTTAAATCAAATGTTGTATTCTCTCAATAAAATGACCATGAAAATTACTATCAGAGTATTATCTCTACACACTACACGGTGAAAAATTAATTATACTACCTACAATACAAAAATAGTAACTCCTACTATCTAAAATGGTAATAAAATTAATTAGTAACAAAATAATAAGTGGTATCATTGACAATTGTAATAGTTACTATTAATAATTGTAATTATTATAAATTATAACTGTTACAATCAAAGATGGTAACTGTAACCATCTCAGATTGTAAAAATTCTGAAAGAAAAAATTTAATATAAATTTATTTAATTAAATCCTTTATTTACATCCATATTTTAGCTAATGTACATTTTTTTTCTTTGAAATATTAAAATATTTTAAAATCCCTTCAAAATTTTTTTTTGAAAATTTGATTTTATTGAGGATTAAATTTTTTTTTTTTTAAATTTTAACAATTCTTTTTAATTTGAATTTTATTGAAAATTTGGATTTTCTTGGAAATTTCTAATTTTTTTTGAAAAATTTGGCTTTGAAACTTGCTTTATACAAATAAAAATTTATAAATATAATTTCAATCCTAATTTAATCCCGATTTTTTGTGCACTACACTGCACTACAGCTGCTTTTAGTTTATTCAGAAATGCATCCACAGTAACGCAGATTCTTAATTTTTTTAATATTTTTTACTAGCTTAGATAGTAGTTATTATTATTACTGATGGTGACTGCAACCATCAGGTTATATTAGGAATTACGATTTTGATAATAGTAGTAACTAATTAAAATAATAACAGTTATTATTACTGATTACCATCATAATAGTAGTAGTTACCATCAGGATAGTAAATACTACAATTCAGATGGTTTACTTAATTATTTAAATAATATTTACTACTATCGAATTCAGTTAATAGATTTTAACATAACTAGATAACAAACTCTACTATAAAATTTTCTCCGTGTAGTATGAATGCTTTATTACATCATATTTTTATTACATCAAATCAATTTTTTAACATATTAAAATAACATTTTAATTAATCATGCACCATGGTTCGATGAACTAATAAAAGTATGACAATAAAAATAGTTGAAGAAAAAATCAAAAGTACTTTGTAATACTAAAGCATTCTTTAACATTTCACAATTAATATTCAATAAAAATTTTTTAGACAAAAAAGAATCATATTTTCCGTGACAAAACAGATTAGTTTAATAAAGATTACGGTTATCAAATATGATAAAGTGTCGCCTGTTATGAAACAGGACTTTTATGCAAATTATAAAAAACCCAACGGACTTCGGGATGCTATATAAAATATTACTCTCTATAGAGATATACATGCCTTGGCAGTAACGAAATGCTGTAGCATCAAATGTATTTTTTTATTCACGTAAAAAGAGATAGATTGAAAGGGGCTGGCCGTTAGCTACCCTCTCAAGTTTGGCCCAGATTCAAAGACGCCAGCCGAGCAACCCAAACTTCTCTCTCCCTATTGGTCGATAAACTGGAACAGCGCGAAAGGGTGGATCCAATTCCGAGAAGTTTTTTATATTTTCACTTCGTACCTTTTCGAATCTCTAAGGGATATAGATCACGAGTACATCTGGCTACTTTAGCACCTCTCAGTCTCATGCGATCAGATGCTTAGTGACCTTCTTTAGAGCATCGTAGCTATATAAAATATTCTTTAAGTTTTATCATCGACCAGTTAAGAAGATAGCTGAAACAAGATTTATACTCTCGGAGGTTTCTCAGATTTTCTTCAAATCAGTAAGTAATTTTTTGAATATTTTTTTAATTATCAATTAAATGAATGTGTAATAGTTATAGTTTATGGTGATAATTACGGATAATTAATTAATATTTGCTTGTGTTATTTTTGAACATTCGAATGAATGTAAATGATATCTCGAGGTCATGTATATAATGAAAATCTTGAAGATAAAAAATAAGAAAATATCTTATCGCGATCAGATGAGTGTTTTCATTTTGTTTTAAAGTTAACAAATTAAATGTGATACAGTTTATTGTGATATTGGGGGATTCCGATGACAATTATTAATTAATTCTTCATTCTTAACTACCTTTTACGATAGAAATTTAATTCAATGAATTGAAGTGTAGACTGTAGACATTCAAGTGCTTTACCTGTTTTTAAGAACTACGAGCAGAACCTGCTCACTTCGTGAAGAATGAACAAGTAATTCTACCTTTTTAATTATAAGGATATTTTTTTTTTTCATTTTAGACATACAAAATTGAATTTAAATGACTAGAATTAAAAAAAAACTTTTTTTATTTCTTCCATCATTTCTCAAATTTTTTATTAATGGTTTCGAAGTTGAGTGTTTTTTTTAGAATATTATTAGGAGAATAAGATAAATATGTGATAAAAATTTTTAGTCATATATGTCGATCATATAAATAATTAATTAGTTAATACAGAATGTTCATGGCAGTAATTGAACACATTTAGGTAGACCCGTAAAAAAATTTTCTGATAAGGCCATATGTACTCATATATGATCATATTGATCATATTAAATTTAATATATAATTAAAAAAGTAATTAAATAAAAAAAAATTTTTTTTTTAGAATACGTTAATTAACATCTCAATAATTAGTCAAAGATTGGTGTATTATGTGATTAAATTAAAAATCAATGTCAGATAAGCTCCTTAGGAGAGTTAAAAAAATGATTTTTATTTTTTATAATTTAACTTTCTTGTAAGGAGACGATTCAGCGATCATGCGACCTCTGTTGGAGATTTTCAACACTAACTTTGGTTGAAAAATTACATGTGAGCATATCAAGTCATATCAGAACATATAAAGCCAGATACTTCCGGGTATTGCCTGATATGGCTAATTTTCATACCCAGAAAACAAAATTAACTTGAATCAAGAAAATAATTTTGAAGAACTTTTTCGCTTTGATTTGAGTCGAAAAATTTTTAAACTAAGTAAATCTTACTTGATTTAAGAATCTTTCGCCTTGATTCAAGACAATGAATCTCTTAAAAATTATTTTCTTGGTTAAAAAATTTTTCTTTTGATTCAAGTAAATTTTTCTTCATATATATAAATCAACATAAGGGAATAATAGGTTATATTAAAAATTTTTTTCATGACGAGTAAAATATCGTTTGAAAAGTAATTTTATCATTAATTATTTTATCAATAATTATTCAGCAGAACACTACTGGAATTGTCGTAGAACTAAAAGTAAGATATGTAAAATGAATTCGTTAGTTTAAAATTTAGTGAGTCATATGTATAAAATATAAGAGTATTGTATCATTGGTTTTAACTTAGCTTCAAGGTGTATATTATGTGAACACACGAATCTTTCTTCTGCTATATATATATATATATATATATATATATATATATATGCAGACACGCTGTCTAGGAGACATATGATTCATTCAACACTCAATACAACGAATATAAAAGTCTGTGTATATAAAATTAAAAAGTTGTCTTCTCAGAACCCTAATAATTTTAAAACTACTCGATATAATGTGGACATGGGTCTTTGACCCTTCGTTGCAAAATTTAAAAAGTGTTTTTGTCTATCTGTGAGGGGCTCAAAATCGAGTGTCGTTACTGTGAATTATATATTTAGCCTGAATGGTTGGAGCCAATAATTGAATTTAAAAAAAGTTAATAAAAAATTTGAATTAGCTAAGGAATAGTAAAATAATTTATTCTTTGAATTATTAATAATTTGAAAAATTACTCTTAGATATTCTCCATTTAAGAATTTAACTGAAAATTATTATTATAAAAGTATAGATTTTTGTTTTAAATGACTAGCTAGTCATGGAAGCCTTACTTGGACAAAAAAAAATACCTTGGCTCATGAACAATATTTTTGCTTCCAGGACATTTAAAAAAAACGTCGAATATCTTGATTTAAGTAAATAAATTTTTGGATATTAAAAATTTTCAAGTAATTGAATGAAGTGAAAGTATTTTTCAATAAATTTTTTATTTTTCCATTTAAACATAAATCTGTGTACAGTATATATATTTTACTTATTCAAAAACTTAGAGAATAGTTTTCTAAACTAAAAAGTCCTCCCGAGTCGAAAAATAACTACGGTTTTGGGTCTTAAAATGCTATAAAATGAGGTTTGTCTCAGTTTAAGCCTCACCATTTAAAACTCATGTCAGGAAAAACCTCATTTAGTGCGTAATATTCCGGATTGAGACAAAATATGAGACATTTCTAAAGGAAATATAAATTGAATATGAGGTTAAAATGAGGTTTATCTAGTATACCGAATTTTCTTACTCCAGGGCCTAAAGTGAGATATGTCTCATATTCGGGCTCAACATATGACTGTAGACCGATAGAGGCATGTCTCACACACGTGTCTTAATTTTAATGACGTATACCTGAGACAAATTTCATTTTTGGTCAAACTGAAAAATTTTGTATTATATATATATATATATATATATATATATATATATATATATATATATATA
>CAJNRD030001118.1:6592783-6622501 GCA_905319865.3 Cotesia congregata | reverse complement strand
TATATTTTATTTATTTTATATATTATATTGTATATACATAGTTTTATTTTATTTAAATTAGATTTACATTTATAAAATGAAAAGTTCGAGTTTAATTCAATTGAAAAAAAATTTTATTTATTAATAATAAATCAATACCAATACATACTAGAATGAATACAAATTAATTTAATTTAATAACTGATTAAGTACATTACTGAATTTTGTAAAATTCTATATAAGTATCTATTACATATTGAAAAATGGTCCGTTGCGCTAAAACAGTTCCTAAAAACGCTTTTGTTGTTACATCCAGGATTTCGACCAGTATTTTCACCAACAGAAATATTGTCCGGCAGATCTTTATCTTCTGGAATAACATTATTATAATTTTTCTTAATTCAAAAATAGTTTGGTTTTGTACCGTCCAAATTTACATTTATGTAGTTACTTACCACTTATTTTCAAAATTTTAGAATCTAACACTTCAAATAATTTTGATCGTTCATTTTTCCACTTTAATTTTACACTAGCGTTTTCATATCGTGAATGGACAGGTATGTATGAAATTTTAATTGTCTGTAAGTGTTTTGATTCTTAGTTCAAAAAATAAAAGCATATATTTCAGACATTTTTACAAAAATTTTTCACTTTAGTCAGAAAATCAACAATAAAGTTAAAAATAACAAACTGATCACAATTAGTTTATTTGAACTTTTCACTATATAGAATATGAGAAGTGCTCAATATGAAAGCCTAAGAAGTACTAACCGGGATATTCTTGAGATTGTTTAACTATGCTCGATTTTACTTGGTATGTATACATTGTTGTAGATGTATACATGTTGTTCATAGCCAGACATATGGCCAAATTTTTTTTGAAATTAGTGTAGACAAATAAAATTTTTATAGTTCTTTAAAGTATTAGAGTCGTAAAAGTTGAAAGGCTTTCTTTGTATTTTAGTTTTTTTCAAGGGTACAAAATTTTTAAGTATACGGGTTTCGAAAAAAATTTTTCCAATATTTAAACATTGTGTTTATTGCTTATAAAAATTTATTATTTACATAAACAAATTTATATAAACAAATATATTTATATGAGTTATATATACAAACGTTTCTAACTCATTATGCATATTTTTTAAATTAAATTTTGTACTTATTAATGTATTAATCAATAAATGTTTTCAAAAAATATAACTAAACCAATTGTTATTTTTGTAAATATTTTTTTTAAGATTTCATATTTATTCGATTGTAATTTCTAGAAATTTTGTACAAATCCGAAAATTTTATTAAAACAGAGAATTCTTTCAAGTCTAAAAAGATAAAAATATTTCTAAGTTCCAAATTATACCTTCTATCAAAAGAGAAAATTTTTCTAAGTGTATAAATGTGGAAATATGTCTAAGTTCCACATTATATATCTCATTTACTTCTCACTTCAAAATATTTGGATTGAGACCGAAATGAGACTTTACTCATAGACCGAAGCGTTTGAGGTCTACTTGAGACTTTTCCGAAAAATAATGACTATTTGAGACATGAATGAGACTAAAACTCACATTTGAGACCTAAAACCGTAGTTATTTTTCGACTCGGGCTGTAATTTTGACTGAAACTGTTTTTAGCTTAATTTGAGATAAATTGCATAACAAAAAAGCTTAATTTAAGTTCTATAATAATAATACTACTAACTACTAATTTACAAAAAAAAATTTACTGAATTAAATAAGAGCTTATGCAGTCCAAGAACAAATTTTTTTTATTTAATTTAACTTTTTTTTCTGTTTGTACAACCCATGGGTCTATTTAGTAGGAGAAAAATAAAAACTCTCAGCGCAAATACGAAGAAAAATTAACCCTCAGTCATCAGTAAGACGGGTCGACAAAACACTATTGATTCACCTACAAATTCTGTTGATGATGTTTTATACTTGTCAAGCTCTAGATATGCTTAAATACATTAATTATTGATACTATAATTTGAGTTGTGTCCGTACGGTAGTCTCCTCCTTCAAAGATCCCTCCCTAAGATATATTAGAGTTATGGTTAAATTTTCAAGAATTAATTCTTACGAATCGTATAAACGAATAATTTTATGAGCCCAAACACCACCTTCTTTAAAATTTAATCTATAACGCTTCATACAAACTCTTTTATTCATTTTCCAAAGTGATAAATTTTATAAGATAAAAGTTGTGATAAAAAATAGTCACAACTATTTCGAACTAACTTATGATCATTTTTCCATTAATGCTATCGAATTGAAAGCTCAATTTCATGGTGAAAACATAGACACAGATGTATGTTAGACCTATAAAGTAAACGTGTATGCTACACACAACAATTCTGAAAAGATAGTTACTGTTAAATATATACATGAATATTTTTATCTATGCACATACATTACATAGTCTTAGTTATATAACCTCTTTTTAAGCCCAAAAAAATACAATCAACATGTGGCAGATATTTATGGCCCTTTCATCACATATAAGTGTAGTGTGATATGAATGAAATTAAAAAACCAGCTGAAGAAGGAGAAAACTTTTATTCGACTTTTGACAGATGAAAAAATAAATTGCTAAAAAAAGAAATAACAATGTCAGCTTTTTTTATCAGCATCACATGGATGTAGATTAATGTTTGTTTTATTTCTTCGGAGGACGGCGAAGAGAAATAAAAAACACGATACGACTACAAGAAGTTATCTTGCCGATCGAATAACCACCAAAGAACATCAGGTAGTGTGTTTAGTTGTTACATGTAGAAGCTTGTAAAAAAAAACATATACAAGACATAATAAAAAAATGCAATAAATAAACAAACAAGAGCAAAGAAAGGTCATAGCACGCATGTTCCTTTAATATGTCTCGTTGAAGTAGGCTCACATATCTCTCGTAATCTTTGTCATATTACACCATTTTATCTTTCGATACAATGAGTAGACGTTTTCTTTGGACTTTTATTCATATAACACCCAGGGCGTTTTTATTTTACGGTAGTTTTATTGTGTCACTGAATTATTCCTGATTGTTCCTTCATCAAGTTATTGTTTTAATTGCACCTCGAAAAAGTTAAATAATCTCAAAATTCACGCCTGAAATGTTCATATTAGTTTTTTTGTGTGAAATTTTGTTTAATAATTAGGAATAGTAATAGTGATGGTAATCATGTACTATATTATATAAAGTAACATTTTTGATCATCCGTAAAAAATTTTCCGATTTATCCATATATGACCACATCAAAAAGTTTGATATGTCCAATCAGGCCGGATTTGGTCATATACCCTATAGGGTAGAAGTACCGTTTGTGGCCATTTATTGTTCAAATAAACGATAGAAATGAATTTATATTAATAAACCATTACAAACTCAATTTGTTTTAATATAAATTTCTTAAAACTCAACAAAAATATGGTTATAATATTATAATTTTTTATAAATTAATTCAAATGTTAACTGGCCAAAAACGGTGCTAAGGTGGCCAAAAGCGGTACTTCTACCCTATATAATTTTTCGACCCAAATTAATGTTGAAAATTTCGGATGAAGAGCGCATAATCACCTAATCTTCTCATCACAAGAAAGTTAAACTTGAGGTGTTAAGTTCTGAAATGAAAATAATTTTTATATTTTTCTCAGGAGCTTATCTGACGTGGATCTAAGTTTATTAAACTGCCCAATGAATTTTTGTGCAATGAAACATATTTATCGACCGACAAATTTATAGCAAGAGTTTAAATATGATGTGGATTTCTAAATGCCCTGCGTTTTGAGTGGTGCACAATGTATGCATTGTGGATGATGAAAGTACGTTAATGAAGATGTATCTTATCATTATCATTGGCTAGTGAATATTTTAATATGATAAAACCGGATGTTTTATCAACTGAGAGTTAAATATAGATCTGGAAACACACATCTGATTTATTATTATTCAAATCGATATTATACGTAATATCAAAAGATCTGTGTACATACATCTGAATTTTATTGATACAGCTTCAACTTTTTGATGAGTGTAAACTTTACATCAAACTTATGTGTAGTTACAATAAAAGTTATCATTTATCAACTCTTATTCAATGGTTATTAATATTTTATCACAGTGAATTTTTTTTCATCAATTTAATTTTACTCGCTACATTCTTAACTTTTACTCATTGTTCTTTCTCCATCACACATTACATATTTTTTAGGTGCTTATTTACACCGTTTTTAAGAATTATAAAACTTATACAACACAAGGATATAAAGATAGAATCGGCTAATTCCGTGGAGAAATTTACTGATATGGCCTGATATAATCTGATACGTCAATACATAACTTTTCTGTCCATATGACCAGATTTGATCATATTTATGCACCCATCGATAATTTGTTGACCAAATATAGTGTTTAGAATCTCCAACAGAGAGCGCATTGTCGCTAAATTGTCTCCTTACAAGAGAGTTAATTTTGAGGAGTTAAGTTATGAAATAAAAATCATTTTTTGACTTTCTCAAGGTACTTATCTAACATTAATTTTTAGTTTAAATTAATCAACAAGCTAATTTTCGTTTTATAAAACATGTTAATTGACTTACAGATTTTTCAAAGATATAAAAATTAAAACTTAACAATTAATTTTTTCATTCTTATATAAAGCTTGATATGGCCATAATACATAAACCAAATAACAAAACATACGGCAAAATATCTGATCATATATAGCCATCTATAAAAATTGACCATATCAGAAATTTTTGTTGTGTTTTTATGTAATTCTCAGTAACGGTCATTGAAAATATTTTTGACCCAGTCAAATTTTCGGCATGAACTGTTTATATAAAATTTTTTTTCTAATTTCGAATTAAAAAAATTTCAATTCTTAATTTTAAAATCATAAAGTCACTAAAATATAATATAATTAAATAATTCCAAGAAATCAGAAGGAAAAAGAAATAATAAATACGATAACTTGTAAAGATAATGAGTTTAGTAGATGCCTGCATTAATATAAATAATAACAAAACGGAACGGTATCTTTCAGCAATAATCGAAAGTTTGTTAAGAGAATTTATAACATATATAATACGGAAAAGATTCTCTTGTACTCGGTAAATACACGATGCAGGAAGAGAGAGGCTGAGAGATATAGAAGAGCACTGAAGCTAGTCGGTTGGCGATTTATATGTGCAATATATTCATGTAGATATTCTCTACTCGGACACTCAACTTTCATGATTCACGCATTATGTGCAACGCGTACCGTCTTACATTCGTGCTTGTAAGTTGTAAAGGAGAGTAAGTAATAAGCATTTCTCTCCAGTTAGCTGTTGTTTTTCATACACACTATGTACTATGTCCAGTTTGCCAGTACATACTGTATTACGTAAAAATTAGACGCCTCTACCTTTATTGCGCACGGCAAACTTTTGCTAATTATAGTAGGAGAGAAAACGACGACCAGCGGCCCGAGATACAATAACTCTGATTCTCTTATATGATATTTAATTAATTCTTACATATTATACACAAACAATAACTCTTCATTTATAAATTTTTCATGCCTTCGAATAGAACCTCCTAGTTTTATTTATTAATGCCCCTATTAAACCCAATTTTTATTAATTAATTTCTTCAAATCGAACATAAAAGGTATATTATCATTATTATTATTATTATTATTATTACTGTTACATTTATTTAGTTTTTTTGGAGTAGATATCATACGATCTTATTACACGTTTACGTAAGATAATTTACTTGAATTCCAGTTATTTTGCTGCAGAACCGCACGCAGGGTAGTTCATTAGAGGGGAACTGTAGGAAAGTCTTATGTGTTCTAAAACACTTCATATAATTATTTATGTTATTGTTTTACCTTTGCTTTACTTTTATTTATTGAACCCATTGATACCTTCGCATGTTTTAGTTGATATCAACTTTATTTTAAGACATCATAACTTTATTTTAAGTCATTAATTTAAGACAAAAAAAATTATTTTGCAAAATTTGATCCATTTGAATCAAGTAAAAAAATTCGTGAAGTAAAACATTTTTCTTAATTTAAGTAAATTTTACATAATTTCTAAAATTTTTCTGTTTATGAGTTACACGTGAGAGAACTTTTTAAAAATTTTTTTTATTTGAGATTTTTTTATCTCGACATTAAAATTAACAGAAATATTTATCACTACATAAAGTTTATTAAAATTTTTTTTCTAAATTAGATATTCTATAAAATGATAACAGAAATATTAATTTTCGTAAAACTGTAATTTTTTTATTATCATCATTACTACAATTTAATTTTGGTTTTTAGACATGTCAATGATTTTAATATTTTATTAAAATAAATCATCTCGCTCATGTCTGAGAGAAATTACGACAGTGTCAATAAAAATTTTGATTTTACATAGTGCTATTTTTATTTTTCATCAGGATTGTGATGTAGAGAAATCTTAATAATTTTAGATATTTGTTTTGTTATACAAAAGATCAAAATTTACTTTTTCGTACTGAGTAAAAGTAAATATTGCTTATTTTCATTAATCAATTATGGAAGTCTTCAATGATAACAGAAAAAGTAGGTTACCGGAATAATATGACAAAGATAATGAAGTTTATTGTTATAGTCTTTCCAATATTTTTTCTAACGTATTTCTGTATTATATAATTGAAATAAAATTTTATGACAAATGATGATTATTATTTTATATTATTTTCTCAGTCCCATGTTTGTTTAGTTATCTAAAAAAACTTTTAATAATTTCATAAGAGAGAGAATCTTACACCAAAAAATTTTTGAACAATAAAATCTTCTACTTGCTAAAACTAAAAATGTTATAAGCTTATTCATAATTTAATAGCAACCGCTAGTGCTTCAGTGTAAGGAGATAGCAGTTGCAAATAGTTGCAAAATAAACAAAAAAAAAAAAAAACCCTGAGATAAGAAATTTTACTCTCGTGGTAAAGATTTCTTCCTCCAAAACTCCAATTAAACGAATAAAAGAAGACCATCAGTGTGAGCTACTTGATACGACAGTCTCACGCTCCAGAATTTGACACTGGTCTGAGCAGAGATCAAAGCAGTATAGTGTTATACACTCATAAATTCACACATATGAATAATTATACACAGCGATATAATATTTTTATATGAAAGACAAGTTTAGTTTCTTAATTCCTAAAATACTTTTAGTTGCTTCGCACTTGCATTCTCTTGGTTTATTCAGATGGAATGAAGGAAAAACTCTTTGTCGTGTCAGCAGCGTGAAGAATCGATTGCGAAGCTTATATTTTTGTGCCACTTGACATGATCGGTTCATTTTTCACGCTTTACCACGTATCGAATCCTCGTACCACACACATATCATGTACTATAAATTTACGTCTGTATACACCAATATACATAAGTATGTCCTCAATGCATGTTTAAACACACCAATGCAAAATTTACTCGGCAACGGAATTCATCGTGTCAATGATCTTAAATTGTTATTACAAAAATTTTTGTCTTTCACGATAGCTTTGAAATCAATTCTGTTAACCTTTCGTGAAAAAATTTCCATATATGCATCAATATAACCCATTTATGGTTTAATTTGGTCATTTATCGGATTTTCAACATATCTACACTTAAAAAAAAAATCTTCTATTAAAGTCTGAAAAATTTTCTTGTCTAAAGAATTGGTCGAATTGATTAAAGATTAAAATAATTTTTATTAAATTCAAGTGAAGCTATTCGTTTGTTTTCTTACAATAATGAAAACAAATATTGATATTCTTCTGTTGAAAAATTAATATATTGAATTGTTCAATTTAAAAAATTCTCGCATCAAGAAATACTTCTCCGGACATATTTTTTTTATTTTTTCACAGTTTACGAGAATAAAAAAGTTTTTAGTAATTTATCGATAAATGTCTACGTCAATTAATATGCCATATTAAACAAAAATCGGAATAGTGGTTGATTAAACCAAAACCGAATGTCAAATAAGCTTCTTATAGAATCAAAAAAATGATTTTTACATCATAAATTAACACATCAAAGTTAATTCTCTCGTAAGGAGACGATTCAGCGATCATGCGCCCTTCGTCGGAGATTTTCAACATTACTTTTGGTCTAATATTTATATGTGAGCATATCAAGTCTTATCAGAACATGTCTATGTATGTGGACATTTTCGTAGGTAGTCAAAATAACTCGTCAAAAAATTAACGTAACCAGACCAACTTTTTTTCGTTAGCTTCAAAATTACAGTAAGTGGTTTCTTATTTAGATAGCTGTAGTATTTCGTCGTGTCGTTCAATTATAATAATAAAAAACAATAATTGAATGGTCTTCTGTGCACTAAATAAAGTTTAGCCTTAAGCTACGCATGTGCACTTGCAGCATATTTTCCTGATATGAGATGAAAACGCCACAAAACATTAGAATTTCAAATTAAAGTGCAGTTTATTGAATCTTCCTGATAACATGAATAAGTACTGTAGATGTAAACTCCTCATTATTTTTTTTGTTTATATATACCAGTCATTTAAAGTGAATTTTTTCTTTTTAACTTTATTTAAAACATTATTAATAATACAATATATTCTTTGATAAAAAATTAAATCAACGTTATGAGGTGTGAACTTTTTGATTTTCCAACTTTTTTTTAACTTTTAACAACAAATAATCCTGGCAGGAAAATTTAATATAGAATTTATCGATTCACAGTATACAATTAAAAAAAAAAAAAATAAGAAAGGCTGAAATTATCTCGAATGAAGTATCGGACATAAACAGTACAGTTTCAGTCTTGATAAAGAATTTTTTTCTCGTAATAAGAGTCTTATTTTACAAACTCAAACTGGTAATAGAGTACTTCTAAAAATTAATGAATCATCGTAATGACAGTATGAAATCTATCAATAACTCTGCATACAAATGTAGGGATACTATACACAGTTAATGCATATAATATTGTATATAACTTTGTTGGTTATTATTTTCACTGAAAGGATCAGAGGTCAGGTCGGGCAATGGCTTGTCGACGGTGTGATGTCGTAAAACACGTGGCGTTTGACCACTGGTACCATCAAGCGTAAGCCACATCCTGTTCTCGACATCTAAGTTACCTCTTGTCCATACTCTCCGTGTGTCATGTATTAGTGTCTCTTATATTCGTTAAGAGTACAGAAGCTCTCCTCGTACTCGAGCTCGTGTCTCTTCCCATGTCTTCCTGTGTTTTCTTTCTTCCTCCTTCGAGTTTTCTCATTGCCAGGAGAAGAGTCACTTCGTACAGAAAAGAAGGAAATGACGTTCTGTGCATAACAAGGTGTTTGTATACTTGGCTAACTTAAGAGGATAAGTTGCTCTTCAGGTCACGCTTCATGCTATCACATAAACAAAAAAAAAAAAAACTCGAGAAAGTGTTAAAACTTGTTGACCTTAAAATCATTTCAAAATTCTTGTATTGAGCTTCTAATGTATACCTACTTAGTTTTACTTATTCTTCTATTCTTGAAGTATATATTAAAACGCACACATAAGAAAAATTTTATCGAAGCTTAATTTAATAATTTCTATAATTTTTATCAACTGAAATGAAATTTTTTTTCTAATATTTTTTTGAAAATTAAAACAAATTTATGTTAAATAAGGTAAGAGCCCCAGTAGCTGCTCATGTACCAGTACATGCACGGAAAAAAGAAAACTCGAAAAATTACATTATAAATAGTAATAAGTGTCTCGTCGTATTCAAAACTAAAAAAATTACAGTTCAAAATAACATTTTTTTAAATTCAAACTTTTCAAAAATTCATTTCAAAATATTACACAGTAAAAAATATTGTGTAAAATCAACACAGTTTGTGTGTTAAAAATGGTTGACACAAAATATGTGTTGAAATTTCAACACAAATTTTGTGTAACCCCTTTTTAACACAAAGATTATGTTGAAATATCGCCACAAGAGGGCGCAGAGAATCATACACTTCTACAGTGTCAATCTTAACACAAAATAAATGTTAAATAAATTTATTTATTTTCATCAACTGTTTGATGCCTATAACATAACCTATAAAATAATTTTTTTTTATTTTCTCAACTGCAGTAAATAATATTTATTTAAAAATGTTTTTTTTTTTTATCATTTACATTTTAACGAAACATTAACAATTTCCGACTATAAATAATTGGAAGGAAGAAAGTATGAATTATCAAAAAATAATTTATAGGTTTTAAAAGTGAAGCAGTAGAGTTATAAATTTATGAAAATGAAGTTAACCGACATTTTAAAACTTTTAGAAATTTTTTATTGAAAAAATTTCAATTTAACAATTAAATGGAAAAAAAATGTCACATCTAAAAAACTTTAAAAACTAGAAGTGCAATTTTTTAGAAATATCTTTTTAGTTGTAATTTATTTAATAAAAAAAATTAAAAATTTTTAGATGTCTGCTAACTTCAGTGTCATATAAATTTAATTGTCTTTATTATTTAATATTTATTATATTTTCGTGAAAATGTTTGCTGCGTAAAGTGAAGAATCGACGGGCTGTCAACACAAAGTTGATGTTATATTAATGGAGAATTTGACACAAACTTTGTGTTTATTCCCCAGTAACATACAAAATATGTTAATAAAGAGTATATAACACATTTTTTGTTACAAAATAAAATGACACAAGCTTTGTGTTATTTTAACACACTGTAATTTTTAACACAAACCGTTTCCGACACAAATACACAATATTTTTTACTGTGCAACCTTTTTTTATGGTTCAATTCATAATACTTATATAGTAAGAGTTTTAAACGTAATTGAAAATAAGAAACTACTAACAATGTTATATTTACTAGAGCTGTAATTACGAGATAAATATATGTTCTAAATGCATTTATATTAATTTTACTCGAAATATAATTTTGGATTACGAAATTATTATCATTTTCATGTGTTTTTTATTACTATTGTCAAAACTTATTCAAATGAACGAAAATTTTCCGGTAAAGCCAATTTTTATGACTATAACCATATGTAATCTGATCTGGTCATATGTGGCTATATAGGACTATATATGATAGTAAAAAAAAAAGTTATAAAAATATTTCAATTTTTTATTTTTTTAGAAATTAATTCGTCAATTAACATACCATATTAAACAAAAATTTTAGGAAGTATAGTCAAAATACGCTTGATAAACCTTGCTGAATAAACTAAGACTTAAGAGACGATTATTCATACAGTTTGATTTTTTTTTCGTTGTGGGTTTTGAAAAAGGATTTATTTGCAATAATTTATAAAAACTTGAACTATAATACGGATTTAGATTTAGTGTGTCATCCATAATGATCTTATATTAAAAAACTTTATCTCAAATTACGCCAATTTGTCATTATCGTTATAATATTATTCATGAATATATTTTTTATGATAAAAAGTTAAATAAAATTACACTTTTCTATTTTTGACAGCTACTTTTTCATGGAAAATACATACTTTTTAACTTTAGGTCCTCAAATAGCGAAAAAAGAGATGATTTGATTAGCAAAAACCATCAGAAAAATGTAAAGAATTTTCATTTCGTAGAATGACACAATAACTGCTTAATTTCATTTTAAATTCAATATTCATCAATAAATTAACAGCAACATTTCTGTTGTTATCATTTTTCACAATAATTTTATTAATTCAGATGAGTGAATAGAAGTCCAAATTTTTGAAACTATTATTAAATTTGATATACCTATTGTAACTAATGAGATTGAATCTCCTATTTAACGGATTTAAATATAACGTTCATGCAATTTGGAAATTAATTATTAAATGATTATCTAACAACTCGACCTAACACTGTACAGAGGAAAACATTTAATTTATAAACGACTTGAAAAAAAATTACATAATTTTTTCTCTTACGGAACTAAAAAATAATCAAATAGATGTAATATTTTTTTTTTAATATTAAATATAAAATGATTTTATGTTATTGAATCAGAACTTTTTAAGACAAAGAAAAGTAATAAACATAAATTATTGAGTTCGAATAAAGGAATCAATAAATTGGGTATAATGAAAATGACTTTAAGATTATTTCAATACAGGAAATGTCAAGTAGTTGCACGTAGAGTTGAACGCACGCGCGAATGTACGACTCAAATGACATTTTAAAACATCTCTCCGGAAGTAGGTATGAAGATATTTTTGTCCTTATCTTTTGCAATGCTATACCTATATGATACTTGGATGCATAATCGCGAGCGAGGAATCATATGTTAAACAAGAAGCACTGTAATCACATCCTTTTAAATTAATAAATAATAAATAAAACAATATACATACCATATATGTTTATGAATTATGCATAGTAACAAGGGATCCGGAGTAAAATGTGACACCTTTTTTCTGGCGAAAAAATGTTTAGTCTGTACAATTAAAAATTTCTAGTGAAATAATTTCATCAATGTATTATTATGATTCATTAATTATCTCAGTTGTATTATTTTATTGACAAGATTTTGTAGTACCAAAAAAAAATTCTTTTAATGAATAATGATATAGTGTTCAAAACACTATAACTTTAATTCTACTGAATATTTTTAGCTAAAAATTTAACTGTATACTCTAGAAATATGTATAAATAAATGGTAAAAAGTTCAAAGTTCTATCTTTTCATTGGTCTTTACAAAAAAATCCCAAAAAAAATGCTAAAAAATCAGGGTGTCAAACCAGAAGACCCGATCAGAATCCTATGACCTATGACAAATCGGTCGAAGTAAAGAAGTTAATTTAACTTCTTTTACACATTAAAAAATTTTTGATCATTACGTTAAAAAAATTTATCAATATAACGATGTAATTATTATCGAAAATAAAATACATTTTCTATATCAGTTAATCCATCAAAAATTTAAGCGGAATAATAAATATAATTAACGCTAAATATTATTACTAGTAATTGATTTGCTTGTAAATATTTTAGAGTCAGAGGATCTTCAAACGTCTTCGCGTGAGAGTAGTGGGGAGAGCGCAAATCCATAGTAAGACCCAAGAGTGGGGTTTCAAGGTCAGACTCTAAAGGGTTAAAGAATTAAATTATATAGATTAATTTATTTGTAAAAAATTAAGTTCAACTCAAATAAAATTATTAATCAATTAGTAAAATGGTTTATTATAACAATAAGCCATTGAAATATTATTTTTATTAGTGGACAATTTTATTTTTATTAGCGAAATAACTTAAAGATTTTATGCATTTATATTTTTACAAGATCTCACATTTGAGTGTCGTATTTAACGTAGCGTCTGATGGTTTTGCGGAGTCATTTGGTGCAAGCAACGCAAATATTAAAAAAGAATAATGTTTGACATCAGACGAAAAATACTTTAATTGCATTCTTTATTAACAAAACGATTGCCTCTAATATTTCACTTTTATTTATAGCGATTCATTATTATACATTATTTAGAAGAGTTTAATATTAAAATATTCACTTGCTTTATGCTACTCTTGACTTATTTTTTTCCATTATTAATTTTTATTACTTTATGTCTTAACTTTGAATATTTCTTACTAGATATTAGAGATAAAAGTTTTTAGTTAAAAAAATATATTTTAAATCTTGCAGAAGGCTGTCGGGAATTTTACTTTAGTGGTCTATGACGAAACGGAAATAAATATGTGATTTATCCTTGTAATTTTTATCTCAATTTTTATATTTAACCTTATTTTAAGAATTTATAATCTATTAATATAAATTCATAGACCAATTAAATTCTTGACTAAAGATTAAATTGGAGATCAATTTTCTTAATTAAGTATATTGTTATTTATAGATTATATTATGAATTTAGATACTAATTATAACTACAGCTAATTCAAAATTTAGAAATAATGCAATGAAATATTTATGCAAATAAATTGTTGCATCTTAATGGTCTGTTGAGCAGCAATCGAGGCTGAGCTTTCAATTTATTATTTCATTCACTATCTCTTTTTGTCATGCAGTTATTCATATATATCGTATGTTTGTGTTAAAAAAAACTCGGGCAATAAGACGAAATATTTTGTTAGACGCTCGAGGCAAATCAAAATACCAAAAAATTTTAAATAATTAACAAAAAATAACTATTATGTAGACAAACAACATCGTATTAAGTAGATATTTAAAAGTAATCAAATAAATCAGATGATTTTAGTATTCATGTACTCTCTATTATACTTATTTATATACAATACAATAAAACATTCATATAAAAAACTGCCTATACTTTTACATCATTTTATACAGTTCAAAAATAAAATAAAAAAGAATTATTTTTTTCCATAACGTATTCTTAATATATTAAACTGCTCATATCTTCAAAATTATACATCTCAGAAATATAAACCTAAAAATCATTTTTGTAGAGGATTACATTTTCTTCAACTTATTTATTTGTATCTTTTCGGTAGGATGAGCTGATCTCTTAATATCTTGAAAAGTATACAGAAGAAATCGAAAAAATTACTTTTAGAGCTACACTGTTAAAAATTTTTGTAAAATTACAATCATATTACAAAACAAATGATATGTAAAATTACAAATCAGTGTATAGCAATGCGAAATAAAATACAATTCATATAATTTTCCAACACCTGTCAAGAAATCTACTAAGATGTATTGTAATTTTACAATCTTCTTGTATAAACCCAACACGCATTTTAATATTACAGAACTGTTCGTCAATTTTCAAGAAAGAGCTTTTTAATTTTGCAAACATTATTTGTAATCTGATTCGGCATAATTGTATGTAAAATCATAAAAAAATATTGTAATTTATATTACAATAATCTCATAAAAAATTTAAAAAGCTTTTTTTTATTTTTAACAATTTTCATTGTAAAATTACACAGTGCAATGTAATGTTACCAGAAAATTTTATTTATATTACGCGAATTGTTATTCTACTTCACTTTTTTCCAATTTTAAAAATAATACTTTTCAGTTTTACAAAAATGAGACTGATGTATAAAAAAACAACAATGTCCTTCATATTTATTTTACCTAATTTTTAGTCTATGGTTGCGTTTATTTGTAATAATAAATTCGAGACATAATTTATCTTTCATAAATTTTAATATTATGCTCAAACGATCATTTCGAAATCAATATATTTGAATGAGTATATGTTAAACTTTTTCATCAATAAACAGCATAAAATAACACAAATAATGTAAATAATAAATAATAAGCCGTAATGCTCAATCACCACATAGGATTAGCTTATAAGAATAATAAGATGTTAAACCACCTATCGGTCGTACGGCGTAGGGCGTTAGGTATCAGTCTGGCAAGCGCGCGGCTCAGGTTCGGTTCTTAGTTAGGGTATATATATTATTTTCACTTTAAATCATCTGAATTGTACAAATTAGGTCTACGTGAGATACAAATCTAGTCAGCGCTTCATAACAATAAAATAACAACAGATATTAAATCAAATCTTTCTTTTTTATTATTTCAATTCAAGTAAAATTCAAAGAAAGTATTGTAATTTTACAAACTTAGCTAATCTAAAAATATTTGTAAAATTACAAAACCGTTTTGTAAAATTAGTAACCTCACTGAGCTATATATGTCTTGTAATTTTACTATACCCGATTGTAATTTTAAATAAATGTTTTGCCTATTAGCTTCCAATAAATTTCTTGTAAAATTACAATAGAAATTTTTAACAGTACAGAAGACGGAAACATCTACAAGATTACTAAATCTTAAATTAAAAAGTTAGTTTGCGCTATTAATCAAGAGCGCGTAAACTTTTAAAAATATAAAGTTAAGCCCCATTATCAGTTTTTAGTTAAAGTACATTACAATATAGCAAATACAAGTTATTTGCCGTGATATTTTTAGACAGGTACTTTGTCTTGGATAGTTCCATCACCGTCTCGAGCCAACAGAACTAAAAGACTCGAGACAGCTACTTATTTTTATTTATATTTTTACTCTAGCTCTCCTCTGAAACAACATTTTTTCTCCTTTCATTTTTATCTTGTTCATTTTTAAAAAGTTTTGTTCTATTCATCTTGTTCTTCCGAAGCAGAACCTCTGCTATACCTATAACCTTCCACCTTCTTTAAAATGATCCTTTTATTTCCTGTCTATATAACTTCAGTCTCTTTTAGAGTTTTCTTGCCCAGTTTATTTTACACTCCAGCACATGGTTCACTCTACTGTACTCTGCTCTTCCTCTTCCTCTTCCTCTTTACTCTTTTATACGACGTCATATCAATGATAGGACAGTATTGCTACTGATGGAGATAGAGACACCAGAGATCGAAAACCAACCACCGACTGAGAGGCGAGATAAGATGTATCTAGTTGCCGAAAGGAAAGACCGGTAATAAAGTCTGATAAAATGGAAGAAATAAAAGAACGAGGCTCTTTCTGGTTTATAGGTACCGACATCCAAGCAAAAGAATGACCAACGTCGGTATTTAGAACCAATATTCAACCAAAAGTGCCAAAGTAACAACGAAATTATCGAGTTTTAGCTTTTTAGGATTTTGATAGCCGCCATTTTGAATTTAATCGACCGATTTTATTTATTTTGAAAGACAACTTCAAGAACATCTCAAAGAAGAAGCCTCTTCAGTTTTGTAAACTTCCCTTCAATATTGTGGGTAATATGGCCATTACATTAATTTTTGAAAATGAGAGATGATCAATTTTAAAACTATTGAGAGCGTTATTTATTTTTTTTATGGTTCAGATTGTACTGGAGCAACACTAGCGCTTATATCTGTAGATATGAATAAATAAAGAAGATGTTGTACGTCTATTGAATCACTGCGGAACTATTAATGACACAAGTGTGCATGCTTATAGTGAAACTTGAGTACAGATAGAAAGCCATTAGCGCCTTTGCAATTAAGTGAACACTTTGAGCGTGCACGATACCTTTTCGATATCCGCATAAACTTGATGAGGGTGCTGTAAATTAATTAACTGTAATGGTACATGGTACATTCACCGGTTTCATTACAAGCGCTCAAGCAAAAGGGAATATTATTGGAATTATTTATTAGTTACTTTGTGTACTAATACTGCGCTTTGTTTCTTTGAAGTGTAATAGTCTCTCGACGGGAAAAACATTAAAACAAGAGATAGTTTTTATTTTAAATATTAAATGTCTGCTTCTTCATCAATGCTAACGATACTATTTTTATTATCGTACTCTCATTTTACTTTACAATCAATTTTTTTATCAATTTAAAAAACGTAGTCATAAATTTTTTCTCTTTCAACATTTTAATAATACCCGCCATTTTGAAACTAATCGACCGATTTTGATCAAACTCAAACTTAAGCTCAAAGACACCTCAACGAAGAACTCCCTTCAGTTTCATTAAGATTTCTTCAAAATTGTGGGCAATACGGTCATAGATACTCAAAAAATCGTCTGATTTTTTTTAACCAAAGGTTTTTTTTTTTAACAAACTCGGAATAAACAACAGAACAGACGAATTTTAATTGTAGTAAGAGTATTAACAGTTTAATTCAATAAAACAGATGGAGATAAAGCGATTAGGATGAAATAGAAGCGCAAAAGCAAACAGTTTAATGAATTTGATTTAAATGATGATCTATTAATAGTATTTGCAGATGAATTAAACGGTAAATGTTGTAAACGAAATAAATGGTTGGCAAACAACAACAGTCGACAGGAGAGAAAATACAGAAGATGGAAGATGGAAGAAGCTGTCGAAATAGCCAAAACAAATTATAATAAAACCATTTATGCCGGAGTTTCTGATAACGCTCCAGTTATGACAGCAATGGGTAAAGCTGTAAATTTATGGCATGCAGGATGCAGCAGTCATCATGGAAATTTACTTGCTAAGGACCTTATTGATAAATCATTTGCAGAATCTATAAATACCATTTTACGTACATTCAAAGCTTCTAATTTAGAACGAGAGATAATAGAAAACGGAGGAACAAAAATTAAATTAGCTTGCGAAACTCGTTGGTGCAGTTATCGTGATGCGTTTCGGTGTTGCTTAAAAAATTTAGATATGATGAAAAAAATTATCAGTAATAAATTAAACAAGCCGTCTTTTATAAAATCAAAAAAAACAAGAGAAAGAAAAATTGATTACTTTGAATGATCAGATTTCCGATGATTCTTTAATAATAAAATTACAAGATTTCATCGTTTTATCTGATTCAGTTTGTTCATTAATTAATAAATGTCAACAGTCAAATTTTACTATACCTGATGCAGCTGAAGAGTGGATGAAATTAAACGTTCCGATTGAGGATGAAAAAATCCAAGAAATTGTCCAAAAGCGCATTGACAAAGTATTGACTCCAATTTTATTAGCAGCGAATTTATTGCATCCACATTATCAAGGAAAACAATTTCGTCATAACGATAAATATTATTCTCAAGCTATTGAATTTATAAGGAATGAATTAAATGAATCTTATCATGAAATGGAAGCTTATGAAAATAAAGTTGGAATTTTTGAATCATTACTGAAAAAAGGAAATATCCCTCCAAAATTATTTTGGCAAATGGCCGAAAACTCATACCCAGTACTTTCTCAATTAGCTCAACGATTGATTAACATTCCATCGTCATCAGCACAAATTGAAAGATTATTTTCAAACTGGTCATTTGTTCATTCTTGTCTTAGAAATCGTTTAACACCCGAACGTTCAGAAAAGTTAATCGACATTTATTATACATTGAAAATAAGTTCTGAAAATTCAAAATGAGTATTTAAAATATATATATGTATATTGTGTAATGTGTATGTATTATTATAAAATTTACAATGATAATTAATTTAGTTATATACTTGAAGTATATAATAAAAATAAAAATTTTTGTACTTGAAAATTGTATTAAAAATAATTTTATTGTTGTGTTTATTAGTAAAGTTGAAATTCACATCAAATATTTTTTTTAATAAAAATTTTCCAGAATAATGATTTCTTAATTATAAATTATCAGTAAAAGGATGAAATGAATTCGTAAAATATCATGTATCCAGAACAAAGTTTATTTCTACTTTCTATGAAAATTTTTATAATAAAAACAAATCAAATACATAAGTAAATAATTACCATATTTAAATGGGTATTTATTGATTATTATTACATATTTGTTTCAATATTATTGTTACATAACGTTTAGAATTTGTTTTAATTTGATCATAAACTGAGATCAATAAATTAATCTAATCACAGAAATTAGTAAGAACTCAAATCTCAGTTATTTATTTATCAAATTTTGAAAATTTTTAAAAAATAATTAAAATTTGATTATAAGCTAATTTAACAAATAGAATAACTTTTTTAATTTACCACAGTAAAATAATTATAATAATAAGTTACTTAGATCATAGATTTTCATTCATTTAATTTTAATAATTTTTAAGTAACATTTAAAATTTGCTTATAAGCTAATTTAATAAATAGAATAACTTTTTTAATTTACCACAGTAATAGTATATTACATACCTAGGCCAGTAAAATAAGAAAAGTCTCAGACTATATGTAATTGTTGGCCGAGGCGAAGCCGAGTTGGCTTTACTTTTTACTGGCCAAGGTGTGTATACTATTTTTCTGCTCGACGTAGCCGGAATGTGGCAACTTTGTTTAGCGCAGCGGCCAGAAAGTTGCCACTTTCCGGCCGGAGGGCAGAAAAGATATTTCACAGCTTGCATCTACACCTGCCAGGGTGCGCTGGAATTATTTTTACATAAACTGTAGCTTTAAGGGAATAGTTTGCTATAAAAAATGCAGTCAACGCGAGATTTAAGTTGGTACCAATTGTAATTTTTTATTTTAATTACAAAAAATACTAAAATCCGAACAAAAACAGTTTTACTGTAAAAAAATCGCGCCAAGTCCACGTTTATAAGACTATTAAGAAAAAAAAATTAGTTTTTTCTTTACAAAAAGATGTAAAATAAAAAAATTAAAAAATCCAAGTAACTGATATGATTGTTTATGATTTTCGGAAATTAAAAAAAATTTTGTAAATTTAAAAATTAAAAAAACAATTTTGGAACGTATTTAGTGTGCGCGGTTGCAAAATATTTTACTTTTAACTAAATTCGTAAAATCTATTTACTAGGACTTTAAAAAAATTGAAATACACAATATGACGCATTTTAATCATAGCTAAAAGCCATTTATCATGAAGTTTGTTATTTCTTGCAATTAAGTTTCTTAAATGCGAAGATTAAATTAACGAGTTTACTTTTAAGTGACTTATTAAATCACTCATACCTATTTAAAAAATAATATTAAGAGACTTCTAATTAAAACTAATTACAATCAGCAAGTATAAATCAGTTACCGCTAAAAATAGTGCACATTAAATTATCTATTAATTATCATAACTTGTATTGTACTCGACATATAATACTAATGCACTATTTTGTCTTTATATTTAACATGAAGTTGAATCATCATCAAGTCG
Organism: Cotesia congregata; assembly: GCA_905319865.3. Lineage (NCBI taxonomy): Eukaryota > Metazoa > Arthropoda > Insecta > Hymenoptera > Braconidae > Cotesia > Cotesia congregata. The sequence continues at coordinate 6,602,060 of CAJNRD030001118.1, read as the reverse complement.
TTCCTTCACATGATACCTACATATAAAAATACTACAACACACACGCTCACCTTTTGAATAATAAATCCAATAAGTCTATTCATCTCTTGGCGACTAACACATCGATAAAATCATTTTCTCAGTACTGTCATGCGGAGAAACTTGATAAGATAGCTCCTTTACACATACACATCTCTTTTAAACTCATTCTATATCCAGCTCAACACACTGCATCTTACCCAATAAAAAAATCACACAAATAAAAAATAAAACGATGAAAGAAGTAAAATATTACACATTATATCCATATCCTACGAAAGTTATTCTTCAGGGAGAAAATTATAAAAGTACGTCATGGAATTCTCTCCTAACTTCCCCTTCTTCTCAGATTATCTCGAATAAATTTGCACGATAAGTCAATGCCTCAAGGTTGTCAATGATCATACACATGTGTCATTAATCAGTTCAAATAAATGTAACATATATATATATGAACGAAATAAAAAAAAATATATATTTATATATTTAGCTAAAATATACATGTAGCTCATATCGTACCCACCTGTTTAACTTTTTTCCGTTTCCAAAGAGTTTTATCTCTTTTGTCCATTTCTAATGAAAAGGAATACTTTTATATACATTTACATACTAGCATACATACCTTACTTTCAGACAATAACAATAATGGTCGCGAGTTTGACGAAAATATGAATTATTCCGATTGTTTCCATATGCCTTGCGCAGATGACGTTATATGCCATGCTTTATAACTTGTCACTAAATAATGAGATCTTGTTAAATAGATGGATGTAAAGGTTCAGTACTATACATACGTTTACATATACATGTATCACTCATTACTTATACACCAACAATAGCTCGACTCGGATAGCATCGTCAACCGGAAGTTAAGCTACCTGTCTCCCACGTCTGACGCAGCCTCCGAAAGCAACTCTAAACTCTACAATGAATCCCACACGCGCCTTACCTGTCTTAAAAAAGAGAAAAAAAAAACGACCAGACGGCTCGTTTACACGTCGATCTTTTACATATATGTGTTTACATTTTTATATACTCTCGAGATAGTCAATGTACCTGTAAATGTTTGCATTGTTACTGACTATACATTGACATTCGTATACATTTTAGTTAAAATACACAAAAAAGACAATCAAACCCCAGAAACACAATAAAATGTTATTTTTTTTATGGTCTTCATGTTTTTTCAAAAGATGTGTCTCCCTCATCCTAATCTGGAAAGAAATGGACGCGACTGAATTATTAATGAGGAGCAAACGTTAACATTTTTGAAATATATATATATATTTTCTCAGACAAAATACTTTTTCAATTCTCAGTTGTTTTAGAATAAATAAACAATTAAAATGAAAATATATTCAAGCATGTTTAATTGATGGAAGATGAAATAGTTTTTAAAGTAAGATAATGGCTTACGTTTTTTATTTGATGTTATATATGTTATAAAATCTAGTATTTTATTTTATTATATTTAAATAAAACGAGTTATACATATACATCCACACGTGGAACGATATATAGATATAAATATAACATAATGCACCCCATGTTCCGTAGTTCATTGATGAGCATATAATAGGTCAGAGGACAGGCTAAGGTGCTATTCTAACCATATAGGGATCTGGGGACAGGTATATTTACACGACTGTCTAACATCTGCTTTCATATACACGCCAGATAATGTCCATTGTCAGTTTTTAAAATATTTAATAGAAGTAGAAATAGTTGTACATCGCTCAGATAATTTTATTATGTAGGTTACATACTTTTTATATAATAACTATTATCGTTTTAACTAGATCGATTGGTTATGGTCTTTTTTTTTATCTTCAAACGTACTCGAAAAATTATTGCTAAACTTTTTAATATTTATTAATTAATAATAATATATTAAATTAATATTAATTGATTGTTTATTATGCATTTTGAGCGAGTAAAAATTTTTAATAAGAGATTAAATTATTTCGATTTATTTTTCAAAATTATAATTTAATTTTGATTCAATAGAATATCTAGAATTTTTCGATTACTGAGCATAAATCTAAAAAAATTACCAAAATTTTATTTGTATTCTGAAACTATGATGAAAATAATATTTGGACCAGAAAAAGGATTTTTTATACTTTGATCGTATTTTTGAAGGTTTTCAGTTACTTCATCATGAAAAAGAGAAAGCTTCATTGAAAAGCAAAAAATTATTTACTTGAAGAACTGTGTTCGCAATTTTATTAAAATTCCTTTTGTTTGCATAAAATTACTGAAAAAATAAAAATTTTCAGAGATTTTTTTTTAAATATAGAACACTTTTACAAAATTTTCAAACAATTGGTAAGAACTACCCCGTGAAAATAATATTATTTATGGTGAAATAATGACCCATATATTTTAGAAAAATCAAAACTTTTAATTATAATTCTCACACTCATATCACTTAATTTCGTTCTCAGTAGTCAAATATACATTAGTGAATCAGAAAACTAACCACAATTGCAGAAACTTAGCTAATGCGTTATGAAGTTATAAACTGATAAAACAATTAACTTGATTCAAGAGAAAAATTCTTAAACGGAGAACATAATTTTGAAGAATTTTAATATCTTCAATCAAGTATATAGAAAAATTATTAAATTGAATAAAATTTACTTCAATCAAGAATAATTTCTTAGATTACGAATTTTTCAACTTGATTCAAATTTATCAAGCTCTTCGAAATGATGTTCTTGGCTCTAGAATTTTTCTCTTGAATCAAATTAATTTTTTATCACTGTACAAATTAAAATTATGATAAACTAAATTTAATACGACTCAAGCTTTACTTGAAGATTTTTAGCTCCAATTTTTGACCTAATTTTATAAGCTCGTAAATTAATTTATAAATTTTTAAAAATGACCTAACTTTGGTGAGTTTTGATAAAATTTAATCATAAAAAATATATGAAGAAAAATGTTTAATTTTCATGAAATAAATATAAAAATCAAAAAATTAAAAATAATTACGAGACATTCGTAAACAGTACCAACTTACATTTGACGAGTTTTTTTTTTTTTTTAAATAATAAATATAACAAATAATGTAAGCCCATGGTAATAGAGGAGAGAGAGCATATCCTGCGGAACTTATTAAAAGCAGGTAGCAGATACAAACATATATACGTTGACATGGGAGTCGCGACGACGACGAATAAGTGAAGTTACACGTCCAATCGTCGTCAGTGATACTATAACGGATAACCTACATTGGAACGTGTAGAGTGATACACCCACAAGTGGCCCCGTGAGAGAGTATAGATATAATACCTATTGGTCTGTTTCGTATGCAACCTTCGTAAAGTCGTTCTTCCGCGTGTCGCGCTCTCATATACACACACACAACTGTATATACATAGATACTCAGATGTAACGTGTAACCACAGAGCATTCATTAGTGTAGAGCATTCATACAGAGACAAATACATATAAGTAAGTAGATGTATGCAAATAATAGTGAGTCGATTGAAGCATGCGTGTGCATGTACTTACTCTTTATGTTTATACGTGTATTATGTATATATATCAATGCGAGACCAAAATCCATAAGTGGGTCAATCCATTTGACCGCAAAGTCACGATCACGTTGATGTTGACAAACCTACTTTTATTTATTTATTTTTTTGTTCAACAATAAGCCAAAAATTATTTTAAGATAAATTATTTCAAGTAAAACATCTTTAGAAAAATTAAATATATAGTATAAGATTTAACGAGAGGATAAAAGCTTATCTTTATAAAAAATCTCTTGAGCTCGAGGTTTATTTTTATTATCAGAGTGAATTTCGTTGAGCTGAAAAAATAAGATGAAAAAGAATAAATATGGAACATTATTGTAGTTTTTGGATCTAATGTTGATGGTTGATATATATATATAAATGTGAGTAAATATATATATATGTATGAGAATAACCGGATGGACCAATGTTATATGACATCATTGATCAAACATGGGTGAGGACAAGTACGAGTTGAAGCAAATAAAAACGATCTAATCACTAAGTTACTTTATCAGTAACGTTCTCACTTCTCGAGTAGAGCTTATTATTGACACTACAGCATCACGGCTCAACTGACGACGTGTTGTGCTGCTCTGACTCATGTCGAAGTCAGGTTGATCGATTTTTTTAATTTTAATGAAAAAAAAAAAAAAAAAAACAGAATAAAATAAAATACAAATATTATTTTAATATGTCCAAGATATGTTATTATTTTTTGCAAGTCAGGTTGAAAGATAATTGCCGGATAATTTACAAGTGTTGTTTGAGCGTGTGTATGTTACATATGTATTATTGTATGTATGTATTATAAGTAGAGAAATATCGAGAGTGTACATCAGTAGTAAGGACAAAGCTGTAGACTTATCGCTTAAGCATAATGTCTTTAACAAACATTAACGATCAGGCATGTGTCGTGGACAATTTTCCGTCTTAATTTTCAGAGCACGAGGACAAAATGATAACGTTAGTAACTATCGATAGCACAACTTATGTCTAAATGTTAATTGTTAGTTTGTTTATTTTCTTTTTTTATATTTATGCACAATCGAAAATTTAACGCTAAAAATTGTTTTCTTCAAAATTCTTTCACTGCCGTCTCCGAACATTTGAATTTTTTAATTAGAACAATTAACTCGTGAATTATGAAATTTTAACAATTGGATGAAGAGCGGAAAATTTTTTCGTATTTTTTGACGAAAGACTTTTTTTCGAATAAGATATACATTCATATTTCTTCAAAGAGACTCTTAACCAATCATGAGATAATTGAAATCAACGATAGCATTTATATATTATTACAATCCAAGTATAATTTTTTAAAATACTACTCCAAAGATTAATGTTATAGTTTTTAAATAATGTATTTATGTATTTAATGTACAGAGCTTGCCAAAATTCAATTTTGGAACTTTAATTTTTCCAGTTTTTGCTCTGGACACTTAGCGTCTACAATTTGTACTGTAGTCTGTAATATTAAAACTATTTTTTTTCTTTTTTATTTTCTAAAATTCATTGAAACAAAAACTTTAAACGCTGGTTTTATTTTTTTCTTAAACCTGATTACGTTTTGAACGGAAAAACTACTACTGAAAATGAAAATATAAAATTAAAAAAAAAAAAGAAATTATTTGTAAATAAAAAGCATTGTCGAATAAAAAATTGGATTTATCGATTGCAGATATATTTTTTAATTAAATGACAATATTTATCAATCAAAGATACAAAAATTTTAGTTCAAAAATATAAACTAAAAAAATAATATCTTGAATCGAGACGGTTTTCTTAAAACTGATTTTTTTCGTTTAAAATTATTCTTCTGTTATCAAATTATGGTTTTTTGTTTTTTCTGTAAGTCGAAAGACATTTCGGATGTTTTTAAATAGAATATAAATTTTGAGATCATATTGATTCGAATTATCATTACTCATTTTTATAAAAATATAAACTATTAACACAATAACGCTTATACCCATTGAACGAATGTTTCGTCACCAAAAGATACTTACGTTAACTTATTTGGAGATAGGTTCGTTAGAGTTTGTACATCATTAGTTCAGTGCATTTAGTTGTAATTTATTTTTCATTATAAAAAAAAAAAAAAATAGAATTCTTCAAAAAGATAAGACGTAAGTGTGTAAAGATGAGACTTTTACAATAGATAATATCATAATGACACTCATTTTTATGACCTTAAAAAAATAACTCTACGCACTTAGAGTTACAATTTCTAATGCATGAGCACATTATCGTCTAACACATCATCGGTCAGTGGAAAAGATATTACACATAACACACAACTTCAAAAAAAAAATATTCTCGGAAATAGCTCGTTTACGTTAACGATCTTCAATTATAATTATCAATCATTAAAAAAGTTTTTGTATCAATGTTTTATGTTGAGTTCGATTTTGAGCTTACAAATATTTTTTTTTCTACAGTATATATATATTTATTAATGGCTATTAAAAATAATAAATTATTTTTTGTGGATCTTTTTAAAACAAATATTTTGTCTGTTAATTATTAGCTCCAGCACTATGTGTAATGTATTTCTTAATGAATTCTCTTAAAGAGAATAATTACGTGAAAAAAGACTTAGTGACTCAATACGAACAATGATTGGAACTAATTTCCGGTAAATGCTCACTGATTGCCAGAATATTTTTCACACTAATTTTAAAAGAACTGGAAGACAAAATCTCGTTTTAATTTTGTCTTAAATTTGTTTTTACTAATTATACAATATTTAGTAATATTAAAAAATATCCTAATTTTCTAAGAAATATTTTTCAGGAATTTTTTTTAATAAAAAATGTACTCTCACGAAATGTTTTTACATTAAATTAAAATCGAAATATCTTTCAAAAATTTTTGATTTATCTTTTAAGTATCAAACTTGTATATATTATAAAGAGTTTGATCACTTAATCTTAAATTGAACTTTTTAGCAAAACAAAAAATTTTTTTTGCACAAAAAATAAAATTATTTCGGTTTTTATTTTTCTACCATTCTTCTTCATATACATAAAAAAGAACAATTTTTGAAACAAAACTTCAGTTTATGAAGTAAGGCACAAAGTTATTCAATCAAACAAAAAGAAAAAAATGTATTTCTAAATCACATAAAAATATTGTAGATTAAAAGACTAAATTTTGGTAAGAAAGTTTTTTTAAATCAAGAGAAAAACATTTTTCTGTGTGTATTAATGACCTAAATAAATTTCTTATCCCCAGCATCCAAAAGACGCACACAATAACAGGGTTTTATGCAAATTCAAAAGTTTAAAAATGAATAAATTTACTGAAAATAAAGAAGTTACTTATTAAGAAAATATACGTAGACGTTTCTCAATTGAACTAACCTAAATCTTTGAATGTCAAATTCACATATTATATCATGACTCATGACTTACAAAACCCTGAGGTCTCTTTGTGTGGTCCGGCATCTGCTGAATGCTCCAAGCCCTACCCGATTCAAACAATAGACTTATCTTTCTTTAAAATAATAGTATATTCAAAAATATCCGAAATATCAGAGAGTAATAAAGGGATTATCGGTCATTCTACTATAAATATTCGAGTTTCTGTAAGTAAGATAAATAATATAATAAAATAAAGTCCATCATATTGTCATATAGTCATAAATTTAAGGATCTGTGAAAAAACAATGACTGAAGTATAATAGAACTGGATTTTGTCCGCTCATGGACCTTCCAATAGGTACTTAAAAATCAATTTCCCTTGCAATAGATACCTTTTACAGATAGAACTGGATTTTGTCCGCTCATGGACCTTTCAATAGGTACTTAAAAATCAATTTCCCTTGCAATAGATACTTTTTACAGATATGATGAAAAATTTTACACTTGAAATTGAATAATAACAAAATTAGCCTCAAGGTTACATTCGTAGTTGAAGCTTTTCACTCACTAATAAAAGAAAAATAAGATAAAGCTCGTCTAAAAGTCATTAAAAGAGGAAAAAAAAATTATTTTTCTCATATTTAAGTATCTTTAAGTTAATCTTTTAGTATGTGCTGTGCATCTCGAGTGGACAATTATTAACGGAATAGAGAATAATACAGGGACTTCCGGATTAAACAACCGAACCGTTGAAAGTCAAAACTGCCCTGTAATTCCAGGCTAAAATTTTTTCCTTTCTTGGGTCTCTGTAGGCTCCTTCTAATGACGGGAAACAGTCATAAAGGATTTATGTATGATGATATATATTTATACTCCCTACACTAGACTATGCCAGCGAATGGACCCACCGGTCCATCTGCAGACTTCAGGTCAGTATTATCAAATTAATATGCAGGCTACTTTATCGCTATTCTCTTTTTCAGAGTAACTTCTTTAATTTTACCTTCAGGTAAACAGAATTAACATAAGTATCAAAGCAACCGTTTTATGCGTGATGGCACACGTGATTCACTATAATAATGAATATATATTTTATATAAGTAATCTCAATGCATCATGTCCTTTTTGGTTTTTACAGTCCGGCTGAAGCTGACTTTTGCGAGATCTTTTGTGCTTTGTTCGTAAATTTATGACAGTAATTTTTCATCTTAAGTTCAACATTTAGAGATTTTAAAGTTTATAATTTTGTTGTAATTACAGTTAAATTATTTACAAATAATTAAAAAAATATTATTAGTGTGGTTAATGTGTTGATGCGCCACACTTAATACTTAAGTGATGTACGAAGTAATTACATAATTTTAAAATATCTACGTTTCTACTATATGCGTAATTGCTCAAACTATTTAAGACCCATATCTTCTTCAGTCGTGTCAAAATTAGGGGATAGTAATGGAGTGTCGTTTAAATATGCGCTTAAGATATTTATTTTTCAATTATTAAAAATCCGGAAAGGTGACAAACTTCTTCTTTTGCATTGTAAAAAATTTTAAGGCGTTATATTGAAGAGAATTTAAAATACAATCGGATTAGTTTTCATGAACGAAAAAAAATTTTTTTCAAATACATGAATTTATTTCTTAAGAAACTCTTAAATTTATTTTTTAAAAATTTATCATACCTTTAAAATTTTTTATTTTTTGTATTTTATTTGAAATTTTCTAATTTTAAGTGCTTCGAAAAATTTTTGGCTCTACGTAATTTTAGTCTTCTCGTTGAAAAAATAATTTTTTCTTTCTGTACATAAATTTTCTTGGTTTCAAAACATTTCTGTTTGATTAGAAATTGTTGTATTCTTCGAAATAATTATCTTGGTTTGAAATTAATTCCGTTGAATTGAATTAATTTTCTTTTTCATCTACTGTGTAGATATTTACTTGAAACGAGAAAGTTATTATTTCGACCAATTATATTCCTCTTTTTTCGATATTTTTTTGAATCAAGAAAATTTCAACTTTGACTAAGAATTTTTTTTGCAGAATGTATCTTTTACACATAATATCAGAAAGTGCGACTCCAAGATTTGTTAAAATTTAATCATTGAATTATTAATCTCAATACATCGTGTGTGAGGAAAAACTGCTCAATTCGATTTTTATCGATGAACGATGATGAAAAAAAAAGTTAAATTTATAAATAAATATAACATATATATGGGGCATTTCACGCCAAATCGACCACTTTTGACCCTGACCCCTTTTGATTTGGCTGAAAGTTTACCATCCTTTTCTACCCTATCAAAAACGTCTCTCATAATTTTTTCAAATTTTTTTACCCAACCAAAAAAAAGTTCCGAATTTTTCAAAAAAA
>CAJNRD030001118.1:6552549-6591433 GCA_905319865.3 Cotesia congregata | reverse complement strand
ATTACGCTTCACGTAATAATTATCCGTAACTTCTATTCTTTCCCGCTTCACAGCATTATTTATATTTGTTAAAAAATGTGAGAATACCAAGAAAATACCACTAAGAATACCAAATGGTATTCATCAAAAAATTCGGAGTTTTTTCTGAAAATTTTAAAAATAACGATGAAGATAGCTTTGAATAATTTTTTTATATTTTTTTCCAAAAAGAGCATTTAATAACAAAAATTTTGAAAAAAAAAACGTCCCGATAAGCCAATTTTTGAAAAAGTTATGGCAATTTAAAAATAAAAAAGCGGTTTTTTTGAAAAATTCGGAACTTTTTTTTGGTTGGGTAAAAAAATTTGAAAAAATTATGAGAGACGTTTTTGATAGGGTAGAAAAGGATGGTAAACTTTCAGCCAAATCAAAAGCGGTCAGGGTCAAAAGTGGTTGATTTGGCGTGGAATGCCCCATATAAAATAAAATATTTATCTCTCTAGTTAAAAGTATTTTTACTGATATATAAGAGAGTAAAATACATAATAAAATAAGTCTTTTAAAAATAAGTTTTTTCCCTCTTTTGCATTTTTCTGCGCTATTTTACTGATTTATAACTTTTCAATGTTTTCATGAAGTAAAACATTACTTATTTACTTGAATACTGTAAGTGTTGTTCTAAAAGCGAGTGAAAAATAGTAGAATATTTTTATAATCTATGTTATAGTACTAAAGTAAATATAAATGCTTTTAAATTTTTATCAATGTATACAACAAAAAAAATTTTTTTTTGAAAAAACTAAATTCGAAAAATTTAAATACGTGTTTCTCAATTTTATGATCAACCAAGATCAAACAAAATTAATTATATATAAATCTTACAGTTATTGTTTATCTCAAAAAATAATTTATACATATCAAAAATGCGGAAATGCATTTTACGCGTATATATTGAAAGTAATAAGATATACACATATATATATATATATATATATATATATATATATATAATAAAAAATCACGCTTCTTCCGTCTACTTATCATAAAAATCAATAATTATCTCTGGGTGTATTACATGAACAAAGCGAGTGAGCCATATATAATAATAATAATGAGAAAGAGAGAGTATACGTCTATATATAAATATACATAAAAACAGTGAAACTATAAAACCGTTAAAAAATATATCTTTAGCCATATCAAACATAAAATAACTATAATAAATCTTCAAAAAGATTTTCTCCTTACTCCTATATTTTTACATCACTTGCTATTTGCAAATTAATCTTTATCAAATTCAAAATAATTATACATCCATATTACTATCTTATTTATGAGGAAAATCTCACTTCAAAGAAATTATAAATTATCATATTTTAGCAGATGAGTAAAATGAATTGACAAAAAAAGTAGATTTTTTTAGTCTCAAAGTTTAATTAATCAGATTAACACTTGAGCAATGAATATATGTTATATTTTCGTAGTCGTAATTGAAGAATCTACATTTTTAGAAATTCTAAAAATGTTTTTCATTTCGGTACATTAAAGAAAAAATTCGAAGTGAACAAGTGAAACGAAATTTATACAGAGAGAAAAATTTCTTGACTGGAGAACAAAATTCTTGGCTCAAGAAAATTTTCAGGTGCCTGAAGGAAGACCGAAGTTGTGTTGGCCGAAGTAAAAATTTTTCTTGAAATTCTATTCTTGGTGGAAGTAATTTTTTCTTAATTCAAATTATCATAAATACTTGATACAATAAATTTTTATACTTGATCAAGATTTTTAGGTACTTTAGGGAAGCAGCGCCACCTACTTCAGCTGAGAAAAAAATTTCCTCACCTTGAGAAAATTTTTCTCTTGAATATTTGATACCCATTTTATATTATTTTAGCATGCAATTATACATATTGAATGAAAAAAAAAATGATTCAATATTATTTGATCTTCCCATTTGACATTTTAATCAATAAAAATATTAATGAAAATTTACTCTCTATCTCTATATTTAATTTTTTGGAGCAAGAGGCTGAATTTTTTCAAAACAAGAAGATTTTCTTGACTTAAATAAATTTTCTTGGATCAAGTTACGTATTTCTTAAAGCAACAGTATTAATTTTGTTGGAAAAAGTAAAATTTCTTGTGTCAAAAAAAAAAAATGTTTTTTTTTTCGCTCAAGAAAATAATTTGGAAGAAAAATATTTTCTTGACTCAAGTGAACCTTTTTTTTTTGTGTAATTTTCGTTGAATAAAAATGAGAAAAAATAAAAAATAAAATATCTCTTAAATATGTATATTGTCATCCAATCTTTTGATTTGTAAAGTATCAGTGTGTTTTAAAATACATGGTTTGTTCCTTGCACGGAGTAATTGGATGGTTCAAGGCGACGTTTTGACAAAAAATCGTCAAGATGATTTTTTTCAAGATTGTCAATTTCGGCTTGATTTATGACAAATTAGAACAGTATTAGAAAAATACTGTGAAAAATTGACCACAGACAAAGCAGTTCAATTAGAAAGAGACAACGTTACTAAAGGCAGGTGAAAAGTAGTTGATACTTGAAGAAGCTGGGCGTAGTAAGCACGTTTGCCTAATTATTATTTAGTTACCTAAATATTTTTGTAAGAATTCTATTTTGAAAAACTATTTACACCTGTTTATTAATTATATCATAACCAAGGAATACTTTATTTTGTGTAAGATAATTTCCTCAGGAATATTTTCTTGAATTAAAAATATTTATTCTTCAGCCAAAATATAAAAAAAACGATTCTTAAAACAAAGTAAAAACTGAAATTTAAGCAAAGAGTTATACTGTAATAAACGTAAGGAATTATTACAGTTAATTATATCACATACGTGATATAATAGCCGATAATAAACAAAAACTTTTGTACAAGCATTAGAAGACTAAAATTTGTAGTAGCAAGGATTTTTTTTTCTTTATCATGTTATTACTTCAGACATGAAACTTGTTCCAGAATTGAATCCAAATCTTTAATAGTCTCGAGGTCGTTTAACAAAGTTGAGTTTGATTTTTTAAAAGATTTGCGTCTTATCTCGTTGTATAAAAAATGGAAAAAAAAAACTGATTTAATTCGTCAAGAGAAGAAATTTTGATTTACTGTAATTACTCTCAGGAAATTGTCTTGAATCACGCGGAAAAGTTTTTATCTTATTGTTCTTGAAAATTATTTTCTTTATTTTTTCGTGAAAAATTAAACAAAAATTTTTCTAAAAGTAGAATTTAACTCAAGAAAGATTTTTCAGTTCAAAAACTTTTTTGATTGATTCAAGATAAATATTTGGAAGGATCTTCTCGGTTCAAAATTCTTTCACTAGATTTGATTCAATTTTTGAATCAGTGCAAACAGTACACTGAAAAAAAAAATTAATTTGATTCGAGAGAAAAATTCTTGAAACAAGAAAATAATTTTGAAGAGAGTAATTGTCTTAAATAAAGACGAAAAATTCTTGAATCAAGTAAAATTTCCTTAAATTAAATAAAAATTTATTAAGGTAAAGTACCCAGTAGTTGAACAGGTTTCAAAGCAAAACGTATTTGACTCTACTTTTAATATATAAATATGTAATTAGTGATATCATAAATACTTGATACAATAAATTTTTATACTTGATCAAGATTTTTAGGTACTTTAGGGAAGCAGCGCCACCTACTTCAGCTGAGAAAAAAATTTCCTCACCTTGAGAAAATTTTTCTCTTGAATATTTGATACCCATTTTATATTATTTTAGCATGCAATTATACATATTGAATGAAAAAAAAAATGATTCAATATTATTTGATCTTCCCATTTGACATTTTAATCAATAAAAATATTAATGAAAATTTACTCTCTATCTCTATATTTAATTTTTTGGAGCAAGAGGCTGAATTTTTTCAAAACAAGAAGATTTTCTTGACTTAAATAAATTTTCTTGGATCAAGTTACGTATTTCTTAAAGCAACAGTATTAATTTTGTTGGAAAAAGTAAAATTTCTTGTGTCAAAAAAAAAAATGTTTTTTTTTTTCGCTCAAGAAAATAATTTGGAAGAAAAATATTTTCTTGACTCAAGTGAACCTTTTTTTTTTGTGTAATTTTCGTTGAATAAAAATGAGAAAAAATAAAAAATAAAATATCTCTTAAATATGTATATTGTCATCCAATCTTTTGATTTGTAAAGTATCAGTGTGTTTTAAAATACATGGTTTGTTCCTTGCACGGAGTAATTGGATGGTTCAAGGCGACGTTTTGACAAAAAATCGTCAAGATGATTTTTTTCAAGATTGTCAATTTCGGCTTGATTTATGACAAATTAGAACAGTATTAGAAAAATACTGTGAAAAATTGACCACAGACAAAGCAGTTCAATTAGAAAGAGACAACGTTACTAAAGGCAGGTGAAAAGTAGTTGATACTTGAAGAAGCTGGGCGTAGTAAGCACGTTTGCCTAATTATTATTTAGTTACCTAAATATTTTTGTAAGAATTCTATTTTGAAAAACTATTTACACCTGTTTATTAATTATATCATAACCAAGGAATACTTTATTTTGTGTAAGATAATTTCCTCAGGAATATTTTCTTGAATTAAAAATATTTATTCTTCAGCCAAAATATAAAAAAAACGATTCTTAAAACAAAGTAAAAACTGAAATTTAAGCAAAGAGTTATACTGTAATAAACGTAAGGAATTATTACAGTTAATTATATCACATACGTGATATAATAGCCGATAATAAACAAAAACTTTTGTACAAGCATTAGAAGACTAAAATTTGTAGTAGCAAGGATTTTTTTTTCTTTATCATGTTATTACTTCAGACATGAAACTTGTTCCAGAATTGAATCCAAATCTTTAATAGTCTCGAGGTCGTTTAACAAAGTTGAGTTTGATTTTTTAAAAGATTTGCGTCTTATCTCGTTGTATAAAAAATGGAAAAAAAAAACTGATTTAATTCGTCAAGAGAAGAAATTTTGATTTACTGTAATTACTCTCAGGAAATTGTCTTGAATCACGCGGAAAAGTTTTTATCTTATTGTTCTTGAAAATTATTTTCTTTATTTTTTCGTGAAAAATTAAACAAAAATTTTTCTAAAAGTAGAATTTAACTCAAGAAAGATTTTTCAGTTCAAAAACTTTTTTGATTGATTCAAGATAAATATTTGGAAGGATCTTCTCGGTTCAAAATTCTTTCACTAGATTTGATTCAATTTTTGAATCAGTGCAAACAGTACACTGAAAAAAAAAATTAATTTGATTCGAGAGAAAAATTCTTGAAACAAGAAAATAATTTTGAAGAGAGTAATTGTCTTAAATAAAGACGAAAAATTCTTGAATCAAGTAAAATTTCCTTAAATTAAATAAAAATTTATTAAGGTAAAGTACCCAGTAGTTGAACAGGTTTCAAAGCAAAACGTATTTGACTCTACTTTTAATATATAAATATGTAATTAGTGATTTTTATGCAAATATTAATAATTTTGAATTGATTGAAGCGCAAAATAATAAAAATAATTGAATATTTATAATTTGACAACGTTTTTAAGATAGACTATGAAAGGAGTAGTAGTTGAACAATAAATTCTGACAAGCCGCAGTAGTTGAACACTCCGGGAGCAGTAGTTAAACTAATAAAAGTTTGGAAAATCCAAAAGTGCACGCCTCATAATCTCATTTTTCACACTAAAATTGATTAAAATAAAATTTAAAAAGCAAAATAATAAAAAACAGAAAACACTGCTACGGTTTAGTGGCGCCATAACTCCAAGGTGAGAAAAAAAATACTATAATAAAATGTATAGATAGATATACAAAAAAATCCACAGTCATATATTAGTTTTTTATGAATAATAAATTAACGACAGTGAATTGAATGCTCATATTAACTAAGAAATTCCGTCGTGTGTTACTTTAGATAATAAAAAAAAAATTATTCCGGTACGATCATTTTTTCGACTAATTTTGAAGCCACATACACCCATCCATACACGGACGTCCAGAAAAGATTATGTTTAATGTTATTATTTATTATGTCAAACAAAAAAATTGTTATTGAAATATATTTTATGTGACTGATAAATTATTTGACTTAATATTAGTGTACTAAAATTAACCTGCAAGTGCAATATAAATAACAAAAAATCAATTTCAGTTTCGAGAAATCTGCTTTTTTTGAAATTTCGAGAGTAGAGCACAACCTCAACGCTTCGCTTATGAGGCGTGCAAAATATATGGCAATAGGCACACTAAAATTTTTTAACGTTTAATTGAAATATTCAAAGATTTATAATATATTATTGAATAATATTAAAAATAACACTGTGAATGACAAAGTAAATTTTCAATTATAAATCAAAAAAACTCAATTCAAAACGTTCAATAGTTTTTAACTATACTAATTTTTCCAACATAACTAATTTTTAGTTATAAAACTTATTTAATTTGCAGTAATTAATACAAATCACAATACTGATCACTAGTCTATAAACCTATTAAAGGTTAGAGTGCTGTTAAAATTATACGGTCCCAGCTTGTTCAAGTTCTGGGTACCGCTTTGAAAATTGGGAGGTAGGGGAACCTGGGGCACGACGGCCCCCCTCAAAAATTAGGTAAAAATTTTTTTTTTCAATTTCCCTCAAGTTATGACCTCTATGATGTTTTTATGATATTTTGGGCCAATATGTAATATATGGGGCATAATGGACCACTAAAAAAAAAATGACAAATTTGACCGAAATCACCGCTGTCCATCTTACAGCAACAAAGAAAGTTAATTTCTAATGTATATACATCAAATTTGTGAGACTATTACAAATTGATAGAAAATAGATATTTAAACGAATTATAAAAAAATTCTCAAAATTTCCCAGAAATTTTTTGTGGATACTAGCAATCTCAAAAATTAAGAAAATAAAAAAAAATGTTTCAAACCATCGGGTTTGGCGTGGAATGCCCCATATGCTATGATTAGTGATGCGAAATGACGGTCATTTTCAACTTTGGTCAAATCACGAGCAATTGACGAGCAAATAGTCGTCAATTGACGTCATTTTTTTTTTTAGCCAAGTAGAATTTTTAACGGCGCGCATTCGCGTGCCCCCTATCGGAATTCTAGAATAAATTTATTCTGTTCGATTTATATCGATATATTGATATGTTCACGTACCAGGAGATTGACCAATAGTAACTGAGGAGGGTTTATATTCTACCAATAAGGAATCAGGTCCCATTTTTTCGACTATTGACTAACTTCAAACTGTCATGTATTTTTATTGTAGGGATCACAAAAATTTATGAGGATTTTTTTTTTTTTTTTTTTTTTTTTACTAAAATTTCTCTTAAAAAAAAATCAAACTAATCTATTTCAGATGCAATTTCAATATTTTAAATATTTAAAACAAAATTTATCTAAAAATTCTGACGGTAGTAAACAAATCTGGCTTGCTCAACTACTTAGATGGAAAATGACCGTCAAAAATTTTTCGGTCATTTTTTGGTCAAGTTTAAAAATTTTTTTTATTTAGCTTTTAAATTAAAATCGGTCATTTTTTTTCAGTTGGTCAATTGACGAGCAATTGACGAGCATTTGACGAGCACATGCTTTGCTTCACATCACTACTCATAATATATATAGAGATTTTGTATTACAGCAATTCTAAAAGTCTGTTCAACTACTGGTCCCATTTTTAGAAGTGTTCAAGTACTGGGTAGTTTACCTTATTTCAAGAATTTTTTTACTCAAATCAAAAAGATTTAAAATTTAAGCTCTTCAAAATTATATACACTTATTTGAAGAAAATTTTTTTTTCTCTATAAAGAAGAAATTTCCTAAATTAATTGAAGAAATCGATTAAATTAAAAGAACTAATAGAAATTTATTATATAGTCTGCAAGAGAAAATAAAAACAAGAATATAGTTAAAAAAAAAAAAAAAGAAGCTACAGATGTCCGTTTGTGCAGTAATACACAGAAAGGTCAGGCACACTGTTCGAAGGCTGTTTGTTCTGTGGCTGCTGTTTCTCCTGCTGTTGCTTGTTGCTGCCGCTGGATCCCTGAGCTGATCAGACTAGCGGCGAGTCCAGGTAACCGGAGTAGGGACAGGGATGAAACATCAGAGCAAATGTGAGCGAGGTAGAGGGAGTCACTAAGTCTAACACAACTATACTATATCCTTCTTACTTATACAACCAGATGGGACGTTATTATTATGTGTATGTATATAAAATATACTTACATATTATATAGAGTTAACACAACATCACAAGTGTAGATCGTGGCAGTGTAGTGTAGTGGAAGTGGTAAGGGGTTTACTAACTCGTCGATCTATCGGCAGAGCCAGAGCCAGCGGCAGAGAGCCAAGCTGGTCGTTCATTTGGTTGCAATACAGCTCGCCAGAAAAGAGTGGGGATTTTACCTCGACCGATAGCGGAGAGTAGACGGCAGACTGGAGGGAGAGATGAGGTCTGAATCGAATCGAGGCAGGTTGAGAGAAATTGTCAGGAGAGTCACTTCTCGTCAGAGAGTTGTGTGAAAGACATCTCCCGTCTTCTCAACATTTACTCTCCTATTACATATATATATTATATATAACTAAAATTTTTGTGACTTGTGATCAAGTTTATTCATCATCATTAATTGTTCGTGCAACTTGTGGATTTTTTTTCAGTGATTATTATTATTATTATTATTTAGTGATTGTGCAATTGCATATTTTTATTTTTTAAATAAATCCCGAAAACTGTGTAAACTCACAATGCACTGTGTATTTATGAGTTGAAAAAAGGATTAATTGTCCGTGTGTTTGCACCGGCATGGATTGCGCTACTAAGGGTAAGTTTCAATTATTTATTTTTTATTTCTTAAATATTTTATTTCAATTTAACTATTATTTTATACACAGATGTAGAAGGTAAGGTGGTATACGGTGACGAAAGAATTGGGTATCAATATTTGATGTCCCGCAGCGATTATTGATAACGAAACAATGAGATCAGTCTTAAGTACACGGTTTTAAGACTTAAATAATTATTTTTTTGATACTGGGTTTTAACATCAGGGAATAACAATATCTTGAGATTTTCTCAGATTTTACTTTTTAAAGTAAGTTTATTGTTTGGTGATACATATCATCTGTTGTTGAAATTTTTATTCTAACTTTCGGCAACTACTTCTAGATACTCAAATTGTAAATAAGTATTTTAATCTCTTTATTATACAAGCAGTTATTCTTTTGTATTTATTCTGAGAAATTCTGACGAGATGAAATAACTTGATGTGTGTATCATCAGATTTAGTGACAAAACAAAACAAAATAAAATCTACTGCATTGAGATTTATTTTGTTATTATTATTATTATTATTATTATCTCAAGATGTTTGGCTACTTTTTTTTTACAAGCAAAAATAAATGAGATGCATGATCGTTTTACATAATAAGATGAGAGTTTTTTTTAAACATTCTTACAAATTATCTGAAAATGCACGTACAAATTTTTTTTTAGAATGTATGATAGTTAAATGAAATTTTTTTGTTAAGAAATAAATTTTTTTATTGAAATTAGACAGCTGTCAAATTAAAGATTTTTTGTGAATAATTAATTATTAAGAAGAAATTTTATAAAATTAATTTTTATATTTTCATTGTAAATTATTTATCTAAAAACAAAATAATTCTCAGATTATTTATATGAATTTGAAATTATGACAATTGATTTAAAAAAATTTTAAACTAAATAATTGTAATGAAAATATTTTAATTGCACTGAGAGTTTTTTTTTAATTTCAAAGTACATTTTTATTATTACAATCATTTTAATTTCAAAAAGTATACAGTAGAAAATTTTTTGTCATTGTGTATAGAGTGTAAAAATTTGGGTAGAATATTACACTCTAGTGTGTAAAATTTTACATTTTAGTGTGTTAGATCAACACATGAGAATGTTAAATTCTACACACAAATTTTTACACTCTATACAATGACGAAAAATTTTTTACAGTGTGTGCTATGATATTGAAATTAGCAGACATCTGAAAATTTTCTTCTTCTTCGAAGAAATTATGAAAGTAAAAATAAATGAAAATGAAGTTAGCCGACATTTCAAAATTTTTTATTGAAAAAATTTCAATTAAACTATTAAAAAAAAAAAATTGTCACATGTAAAAAAGTTGAAAAACTGTAAGTGCAATTTTTTATAAATATCTTTTTAGTTGTAATTTAATTAATAAAAAAAAAACAAAAATTTTTACACGTCTTCTAACTTCAGTGTCATAAAAATAAAATATAAACTCTTCATGTAGAAATGAAAATATGAATGTATTTTTTCAAAAGTATTGTCTTAATATTAAATATAAATTGTCAAGGTATCTGCTAATTACGGTATCATAATATATATTTTTTTAAAAAATATAAAAATCTTTGAAAAATGAGATGAAATGATAAGTAAAGGCGTGGCTTTACTTAAAATCCAAAACAAACCACTCCCTACTTTGAACCCCCGTTAGAAATGAGATTTCTAACCCACATCAATACAGAAAAAACTGACGTGTCTAGTTTTTTACACAAACTTTTGTAAGTTGATAGTTCCCGGCACGTGTCGAAAGTTGACACCACGTAACATATTATATCCGAGTACCGCAAATTCATTATCGGGCCCACCGTTCATGATATTAATTTTGAAATAAAGAACTTGTTGATTGAACATGAACATCTTTTGGGTTTTTAAAGTCCACGTATCGAATAGTTGCATTTTATATTAGATAAAATTAAGTTATAAAGTTGGCTTTAGACAAAGCATCAATTTTAAGCACTTACAGTCTAGAGTGTAGAGCAAGTACTTTTTGATTCAGGTACATATGTGGAAACACTCGGTTGGGCCACGTATGCCTCCGTGGTACTTAAAGCTCTTCAACTTGGAGCTTTGTAACAGAATATAACTACCAATGCGCTACGTCCACATTTCTGCATTTGATAACATATGACCTGTACTATTGTTATATATTTATATTTATATCCCAGTATAGGTGTGTATGTATATATACCATATTTTTAATGTATAATATGGTACTATACTCTACTTCATCTACTTATATACCCTTCAACCTCTAACATAACTATGTCATCTTCTGACATTTTCAGTGCTATTACCCTATCAATCTTGATGCCAAGATAAAAATAATTATTTATGTCTAAAAATATTTATCAGACTATGATACTTTTCACTTTTTGATAATTGAGCTCATTGGACTCTGATGAGATTAATTTTATTTAAGTCAAAAGATCTCAATATTGCACTGAAATTAGTCAAGATGTAATAATTTTTTTTAATCCAACAAAAATTTATTAATTTTTTATAAATTGGAGCAATGTTAGTTTTTTTTTTAATTATTTATTAACTGATGAAAAAAATTAACTTAATTTGAGAGAAAAAAATCATAAATCAAAGTTCTAACTACCACTATATTGAAGAAATAAACTTTATTCAAAGAAAATATCTTAAACCAAGACCATTTAACAGAAATTAATAATCTTGAATTAAGCAAAAATTCTTCAGAATGCTGATCATAGTTTATTTCTCTAACTATGAAGAATTATATATTATCTTGAAGCAAGCAGAATAAATTTTTCTTGGCTTAAGTAATTTATCTTGCTTCAATAATTTTTCTGCTTAGTTCAAGGCCAAGAAATTTTTAAAAATAATTTTCTTTCTTAAAGACATTATCTTTTATTGAGAAAAAAATTAATTTTTTTTCACTTTATAAATAAAGCAAAATTGTCGTCTGCTAATAAAAGGATTATAAAAATGCAAATGAATACACAAAAAAAAATATTCTTGAATCAAGTATATAATTTTAAAGAATTTAATCTTCTTAATTTGAGTAGAAAAATTCTTGAACTAATAAATTTTTCTTGATTTAAGGAAATTTTATTTGATTGAAGAATTTTTCCTCTTGATTCAAGACAATTCAAAATTATTCTTGATTTTTCTCTCGAATCAAGTTAATTTTTTTTTTTTTTTCAGTGTACTTTAGATGATTTTTCAACTATTCTCAAAATTACAAAAGGTCAAATTAACAATTTATTCATTGCTGAGTTAAATAAGAAAATTAATAATATATTAATACAAATAAAAAGCATGGTAGTGATAAATAGATAACACAATAAATTATATAGAAAACTCTTGTTTATGTTGCTTATTAAAAATTCAAATTTCATTTCAGATTTGACTTATTAATTTAGAAATCAAAAAAGTGTCTGGTTCATTAAAATTAATTCAATATCATGAAATTGTCGAAAAGTAGATACTTTTATCGATAAGAGTAAAAAACATTTTTTTTTTGTAAATCTAATTATAATAAAAAGAGGGTCAATATTATTATAATCATAGTTTTTTTCGTAAGAATATTAGATTATAAAGTGTAGTAGCTAGTAGCTGTATACATTTATTAGAAAAAAAAAAATACATATTATTTCGTGGGATCTTTACGGTCATAAAGATGTCTGAGGTAGACTTGTTAAATTGTACGAGGGATGGACGGGGGTTCCAGGTGGGTAAGTCCAAGGTTGTCAGGGTTACAGCTCTCGAAACACACGGGCCAATCGCCATTTTTATTTCCATCTCACTCGTGTCATGTGGGTGTAACCGCCCGAGCAGAGAGCTCAGAGAAGAGAGAAAGAATTGCCTAGGGTGGGGAAAGAGGACAGAGCTAATATGTAATATAATGTAATGCATATGGAGTAAAGAGAGAAAAAGATAACCCGAGCATGAAGAAGAAAATAACAAAATAAAAGTGGGAATCCCAGGCAAGTGTATGAGTGAGACCAAGATAAACTACTCATCGAGCGGATAGGAGGACGATGGTGAGTTTTCAACAAGAACGACTGGGTAGGGGAGGCTGTCAGGTCGTGAGAGAAAAAGACGAGTCATGGATAATGATAATGAGGATGATGATGATGATGATGATGATGAGGATGAGGGGAACATACGAGGGCAAAATGATTGGCGGAAATACGCGGCATTGGCGGGATATTTGAACGACTAATGGTCGCTTATATTGAGATGAAAAAGGTGAAAGATCCTGATAAACCAATGAGAGTTGCTATTCAGGGTGACGCCCTCTTATATATTTATCCCTACTTTGCTTGATACAGCGCAGCATCTTTCATTGCAAGTGCGCGCATGTATTTCTGACATAAAATTGACCGAAGTCAATTCTTGAACAAATTCAAGGGAAAAAAATAAAAATTAAGTTAGCAGACATTTAAAAATTTTTAGACTTTTTTTTTATTGAAAAAATGATTACAAAAAAATAAAAAAAAAAATTTCACTTGTAAAAAACTTCAAAAACTGTAAGTGCAATTTTATAAAAATATTTTTTTGTTCTAATTTAATGATTAAAAAAAAATTTTTTTAAATCACTTCGGCTAACTTTAATATTATGAGAAAAAATTTTTAATCAAAAAATTTGTTTTCAAGAATTAAAACAATGTTATTGGATCAAAATTTTTTTCTCTTTAATAATTTTAAATTTTTTATTTGTGCATTAGTCTTGACTTTTGTCGAACTTGAAAAGTTTTTAATTGCAATAAAAAACTTTTTTATATTAATGAAATGTGTACCATTGAAGTCTAACATGCTACTGCTATTATCAGTATCATAATAAATTTTGAAAACAATGCAGTATTAATAATAATCTTACCATAAAGATTTTTTAATGGAATATTTGCACACTGATAAGAAAGTAAATTTCATTCAAGAAAAATAATTGTAAACTAAGAAAATGATTTTAAAGAACTTTATTGTATTGAACTTTTCTCATTATTCTTAATATTAATATAAATCACCTGTTGTAAATTAAATATATTAATTACACTCAAATTATATCTGAAGATAAACAATTTTTGTAATTTATTGAATTAAAAAAATAACTAGAACTCTTATGAGTTTCAGAATCTCAAATAACAAACATATGTGTGTACACATTTATTATTTCGTAAAAGATTATTATTGTAATGTAAAGTTAATTGCAAAAAATCTCCTTTTTTATAACAACAACAAAAAAAAAAGTAATGCTGTGTTATAAGGAATTTTTTTTTTTTACAACTTGAGAACTTTAGTATGGGAATATGGCGAGAACGTCGAAGATGCTCTCCGGTGATGAAGATGGAGATTTCATGTTACAAAGGCCTTTCTTGAATTATACCCACGTGTGTGAGCAATCTTTTAGTAAATGTAATGTATATAACTTATATATATAAAGACACAAGACGTTTCTCTTCCTGCGAGAGACAACAACTCGAGTTCCACTTTCAAGGTTCTCCATATTACCAAGCGCAGGGTTACCAACAAGATCCTCTAAGATGATAATCATCCAAGGTTATTGCTGTATTTAATCGCTAAATTCAGTTATTAATTTTGTCGTTGAGCTAATACGTAAATATTTTCTATCAATACCATTATCAACCAAAATTATAATTAAATATATAGAGAGACGCATTATGCGTAATAACTTACGTAAAATCGTAGTACGGGAGTTCGCACGAGTTAGGCATCTAATCCTCAGTACCATAACATCATCATCATGAATCATGATGTATCAAGAATGTATGTGGTACATTCAGTAGAATAAGAATATATATTTATATATTCATATGTACATGTGTGTTGTGTTATTACTCGTGCCAAACCCGTTTCCCATCATCATAATCCTTCGTATCAAAAGAATTGTGTTGAGCTTTGAGCAGACTAAGCTACATATATATATGTACTCCGTACACTTGACTACACTGGTAATGTAGTGTAAGAATGCATATAAAATCACCTGTCAGTACAATTATATTACACCTGTGACGCCGGAGAGTTGAATTCATGAGATTATTGTTTAGTTCTCTGCTCATTAAACTTTTTTAAGCTATTGTATTTTTTATGCTATTAATAATTTCCAATGAAATTATTTTATAAATATATATATAACATGATTTCTTCGTAATTCTGTAATTTTTCACTTATATTTACAACTAATCGATCTCTTCTTACCGTACATGATATACCATTCATCTATTACAATTCTTAAGAACAATGTTAAATTGTAATATTTAGTCTGCGCCTTAATTCTCAGCAATACAATCGATAATATTATTAATTATATTTATTATTTATGATTATAATAATTAAAATAGCAATTCATATTATATTTTTTTTTATTTCATTATAATTTTATTGTTTGTTATTTAAAGTAGACATTAAAAAATAGGTCAGTTGAGTTTTTATGTAAATATTATTAAATTGAAGAAATTTATGTGAAATATTATTGAATCTAATCCGAATGAGATTTTTTTTTTCGTGTAATCAAACTCGAAAAATTTAACGCACTACAAAAAAATAAACAAAAGAAAAAAAATACCGCGACGTGTATCCGTTTGTGGTTAAAAAAAAAGTAAAGCCTGAGGTTATAATAACGATATACTGATAAAATGTAATATTATATTGTCCCGGATTTAGCCATCTCCGTTTTAGCTTCCGGACTGCGTAAAAGACTTTTCTCATATTTATAATTGTTATTTTTATTTAAATTTCGGTATATTTATTATTTATATAATAGTAACTATTAATTATCGATAAAGAAATTTTATAAACTAAAAATACTATATACGCATTGATAAATTTTATGAAATAAATATCTATCACGATGAAGTAAGTAGTAAACAAGTTTCTCTCATAGATACTGAAAAAAAATAATATCCCAACGACATTGGGAGTTATTAATTTTTTTATATACCAATATACGATAATTTGTTATTGTGTTATAGGAGATAACAGAGTGATGATCGTAAGAAGCTTGAAGAGAAATATCCGTCATGTCTTATCGTAAAACCTATAATATGTTATCGTAAATGACAATAAATTGGTTATTATTATACTACTTCTAACGTTCTTTATATTTAATAGCAATTACAAATTCCCCTAAAGCTATTTAGTCATCTCTCTGTTCACGATATCCATCTGGAAGTTTTAATAATCATCACTGGTATCGATTGTAAATGGTTTTTATTTGGAAGCCAATCTATTACATTTTAAAAGCTGTCATTAAATAATTTATGTGATTATGCTATATTAATGTTGGGAATACCAGTGTCATAATGCGAGGGAATTTTAGAGTTTTTTATATTACTTACTACAAGATAAATCTTGAACACATTTTGCATCCTAAAAAGTTGTTCATACTATGATGATACTAATCTCTTTTTTATTTTTTTTGATTGCAGTGACCATTGAAAGTGAACCAGATCAAAGACTTGAAAAAAATCAAACTGATGCAGCATCATCGTCATCGGTAATTATTATTATTAATTACTATTAATATTATTATCAATTATAAATTATAAACTATAAATTACAATAAATATTTGTTTTTAACAGCTTGAGCAGTCAGACGGATTCAATTCATCCCGTGATTTGACAAACCACTTGCGTGATCAAAACTCTCCTCGTAGCATTACAGATTACAGCGGCGAAGAAGACTACTCTTGTCGCGTTTGCCACAAAGTATTGAGCTCAGCAAGTTCATTGGACAGACACGTGCTGGTACATTCGGGCGAACGGCCATTCAAGTGTAAATACTGCGAGATGGCATTCACCACCAGCGGTAACATGAATCGTCATTTGAGGAACATCCACCGCGATGTGGTAGCATCACCACCACCAAACAGTTGCACCGATTCTGAGGGTAGCAGTGACTCAGAGCGACCTTTATCCCGGCGTCGTCACGCTGTTGATGAGTACAACAATAATAATATTGCCAAAATAAACAACACTGATGATGATGATGACGAGGATGATAATGTTAATAATAAATCATCTGTATTTCGCAGTAAAAGAAAGCGAGCTGATGGTAAAATCGAAAATAGCATCGCTGAAAGTAATATTAAGAAACAAAAATTAATTATCAATAATACATCAGTAATAAATGATTCCAAAGATGACGACAACGATGATCATCACAGCAATGATGATAACGAGCAAGATAATGAAGAAGACGAGGATGGTGATGATGAAATGACCGCTGTTGACCAAAATTCACTTAATTGTCCGCTTTGTGAAGCCAGTAATTTTACTTCAGCTGCATCAATGGATTTGCACATTGAAAAGTATCATCCAGATTACAAAAATTCACGGGTTATTAATTTGCATCGGCTTATGAGTCAACGTTACAAGGAAAACAATTCATCAGCGACAATTACAACACCGTTAGCATTATCAGCAAATAAACATTTACAAGATTCAATAGTTGGCTTCAATGATTTAACATTTGTTGATTTTTCATCCGGTAAATTTCCAACAATAGCACGTGCTGTTTGTGAACAATTAGTGCATCGCCCGGCTTCTGGTGAAAGTGCTACATTTTTATGCTCAAAATGTCTACGTGCATTTCCATGTAAATCGGCATTAGATTCACATGAAATCGATTGTGGTAATTCTAATTACCAACAGGCTCATAAATTGCGAGAAGATAAAGCCAAAGGTAATGATTTTTTTGCTGGATTAGATTTACAAAATAAATCTGCTCTTGTTAATAACAACAATAACAACAACAACAACAACAATAACAATAACAACTCTGAGTTTAAAGAAGGCAGCAAGGACCTCGCTGATATTCAGAGTATCATTTCTGTAACATCAGGACCGATATTGCCTCGCTCAGATACAAGTACGCCAGACCATCAAGTAAAACTTAATTCAGCAGCAATTTGTTCATCTGGTTCATCAGGCACCGCTAACTCGGAGTACCATGGCGAAGAGGAGGCCCAGGATGCATTCGCTGCTGAATTTCGTCGTATGAAATCGAAGGGTGAATTTCCCTGTCGGCTTTGCACCGCTATTTTTCCAAATTTAAGAGCCTTAAAGGGACACAATCGCGCGCACATGGGTGTTGGACCAGGTATGCCTTATCCGTGTAACATGTGTCCCTACACTTCAACTGATAAAGCAACACTGGTTCGTCATTTGCGATCACACAATGGCGATCGTCCTTACGAATGCGCGATTTGTAACTATGCATTTACAACGAAAGCCAACTGCGAAAGACACGTGAGAAATCGTCACAATAAGTTGACTCGGGAAGAAATAAAGAGTGTGTTGATTTATCATCCAAACGAAGACTCGACAAATGAAAACATTGATAGAACATCACCGCGTGTTATCAGAGATGAAACACGAAAATCATTAATTTATTCAACATCATTGTCCAATGACAGAGATGATTATTATAATTCTCATCATCTTCACCATAATGGCAATAGTAATAATAATAGTCATCACCATCAGCGTGAACATCAACACCATCATCACCATCATCACCATCAGCAATTGCATTATTCAATGGAAAATAAAGCACAAGATTTGCTGTTGTCTGAAGAGACATTGAGACTTCGTCAAATGGGAATTCCTACAATGATACCAAATCCAATGAACCATTACGACAAATCTGATTTATATTCACGTTCACCAGTTGCTGCGGCAATTCATCATCAGCATGCATTGGAATTAACCCACAGGTTAGCAGACAACACGCCTGTTAATCCACGTGATTATTTAATAAAGTCAGATTTTATAAAAATGAACGACCAGGATTCTAGATCTTCCGATGGTAGCGTATCATTACACACGAGTAATAACAATAATAACAGTACTAATAATAATAATAATAATAATAATAATAATAATAATATTAATAATAATAAAAATACCAATAACAATCAGTCTCTAGTCAGTGAAACCAAATCCGCTGGCGGTGCTGCTGATATACACCAAAGAATTCAGGCTAGTCCAATAGACTTAAAGCGTCAAGATGTAACTAACACAACAGATGATGCGCCTTTGGATTTATCAATGGATGTTCTGGATCTTAGCAAAAAATCACGAGATATGTCTTCGGATTTAACATCAAGCATATCATCTGATGACAACAATAAAAACACCAAAGATCTGTTTGATGCTAATCAATTTTTACTGACACAAGCATTGCTGAAAGCCGGACAAACAGGTAATTCACCGAGCTCCATCGAAGCTATGTATGCAAACGCCCAGCAGTTGCTTTATAGAAATTACGCTGGGTTTCCAACTCCACCAGCTAGCATTTTATCACCATTTATATTCAACGCTCATTTATTCAATCAAGATCTTGCTATGAGGGAAAATTTACAAAAGGAATTGGTGCGTGGATTGCAAACCAGCGGAGGTAATTTGATAGAATCACGCTTAAACAAACCACCCTCTAGTTTTCCGGGCACTGCTGCTGCGTATCCTCAGAACCGTGACATATTAACCGGCCAATCGATGAATGATTCAGCAAATGATTACTCAAGATTGGCAGCAACACCATCAACCAGCGCTGCTAGTGTCATCAGTTCACGTGACCGTTTGATAGACAATAACGGAAGTTCTTCAAATTCTGTAAAAATGGTTATTAAAAACGGCGTATTGGTGAGAAAACAAAAACAACGCCGATATCGTACCGAGCGGCCATTCATTTGCGATCATTGCACAGCTAGATTTACACTAAGAAGCAACATGGAGAGACACGTTAAGCAACAGCATCCACAATTTTGGTGTCAGAAGCCTCGTGGTGGGCATTCGACGCGTGGAAGACCTCCAAGTTATCCACCAACTATGCTAAGGACTAAACGGTACTCTGTTAGACAGTCGACACATCCTTATCCCACCGCTAGATTGCCCAAAGTAAGACAGTCATCTCCTAACGCTGACGACAAACGTCCCATTTCTGATCGCGTAAAGTATGCGATTCTTGCACAGCAGTTGAAGGGCAACCACAATGAAGAAAATGATACGGATGAAGAGTTGATAATTGATGAAAATGCTGCGGATAAAGACAATGTTGAGCATCGGAATGATGAGCGGTCTACCAGCTTGTTGAGGGGAAAATTGGAGGAAAGTATTGAGAAAAATAGTTCTAACACTGCCAATGCTGAAGAATCTGTTGTGGAGAATGGTGGTCTTGAGTCTTTGGTTGAGTGCAAAATCGAGCCTGAGGATGATGATGATGATGAAGACGGTGATGAAGATGAAGAAGATGAAGATAAAGATGTTGACAATCGAAAGATAAAGAATGAAGATGGTAACGCTGACTTGGCAAGTGTTTCCGAATTACTGGACAATGCTTCGCAACAGTACCAACAGTTCAGACCGCAAGATATGAGCGACGAAGAAGGATTGATTGCATCAACAAGCGACTGCAATAATTCCGGTAGCGATGAAAAATCAGACTCTGTTAATTCGAACAACTCTTCGTCATCTAAGTCTATTAAGAAGAAGAAGAAAAAGAAGAAGAAGAAATCGGCTTACTCTATGGCACCCAATCGTGTACATTGTCCGTACTGCGAGCGTCCGTTTCCTTGGTCATCGTCATTGAGAAGACATATACTGACTCATACTGGACAGAAACCATACCGATGTGATTATTGTCCGCTTTTATTCACTACTAAATCAAACTGCGACCGTCATTTGCTCAGAAAACATAAATCAAACGCTAGTATTAATAATTTACAATATAACAGCGGAAGTGGTGGTACTAGTAGCGTAACTAGAAATTTATCCTCACCAGAAGCTCAAGAAGTAACGACTATTAATAATAATAATACATTTGCGACGAGAAATGTACCAGAGAGACCCTACAAGTGCAATCTCTGTCCGAGTTCTACATTCTCGACACTTGGAAACCTAAAGAAACACAAGGCCACCAAGCATTCGCACGACGATAATAATAAATTATCATCAAGACCCGATACTCCGACTAGCGAAATTAATTCGGATCATCCAAACAGCCCTGCACCCTGCAATGAACAAAATGAACGCAGTGACTACGAGAGCCATTCGTCAAGTGTCTCGGACACCATGGAGACAAATACCCCGGCTGTACCCACATCAACTTCAACTCCGATTTCAAATGCTGCGTCGATCCTTGACGTAAAACCTAATTCAAACAGTGTCATCAATTCTTTGATTAATGACGCATCAAAATCTCGCAGACCTTCACCTAGGTCATCACCAGGACCTTCGGATTCGCCATTCAAGTGTCATCTCTGCGACAGCGGGTATGCTGATCGACAGGATTGTCTTGATCATATTAAGGACAATCATCGCGAGTCTTGGGACTTGCTGGTTGCCAAAGGCGCCCTTGATATGGACACTGAGAATATTGATGAGCACCATCTTCAGCACCAGCATCTCAGTGATGGTGAAGAAAAACGTGGAAGATTTCCTGATTATACCAATAGAAAGGTAAATATTTTTCTTTTTTATATTTTTGATTTGGAAATTTTTATTTCAAAGAGAACTTTTTTTTTTTTTTTTTTTAAAGAGTTGAAAATTTTCATTCAGTTTTTTACAATTTTAGCTTGTAAAATTTTGTTTCTTATTGATTTTGTGAAAAAAATCAAAAGAATTATCAAATATTTATTTAAAGTAAAAAATGTAAATTTAAAAAATTAAAAAATCCGTTGTCACATTTTTTAAAATGATTGATTAATTTATTTATAATTAAAAAATTGTTTTATGTCTTCTCCAATCTTAATCATGTTATTTTCAATAAGATTATTTTTACAATTATTTATTTTACTAAAAGATATTTTTTATGATACTGAAATCTGCAGACTTATTAATTTTTTTTTAAATTAATTAGTGAAAATTTTTTTTTTTATAATTATTGATTTTTAAGAAAATTAAAAAATTAAATTTTTTTATTTTAATTAAAAAATGAATAGATAAAAATACAAAAAGTATCTCTTTGAATCACATTTCTTTAAATAAATTATAAATATTGATAGAATAATTGATTGATCGAATAACTAATCATCTTTAATTTATTGCAGGTGATGTGCGTATTTTGTATGCGTCGATTTTGGTCAGCAGAGGATCTAAGACGTCACATGAGAACTCATACGGGAGAACGACCGTACTCGTGCGACATATGCTGTCGTAGATTCACTCTCAAACACAGTATGCTACGTCACCGTAAAAAACACGAGTCTACTGATTCAATAATCTATGTTGGAACAAGTGGCGACGAAGAGACGAATCCAATTCAACCACCAACAATAACACCACGTAGTCATCAACAGCAACAGTTGATGATGGCATCGCCAGTTATCGGTGACACGACACGTCTACAAGACAGAATGTCATTGCCAAGTGTCGGGTCAGTGGCTACCGGTGATGCTGCACCAAGCAGACTTATGAGTAGATTTAATCCTTATGAGTCATTGACAACATTGACTGGTAAATTAACAAATAGTCAACACAATAATATTAATAATTGCGAATCAACTCCGGATACAGAAAATGACTTGATATCTAATTTACTTGGAATTAGAGACAAAAGTATAATTGATAAAGTTCTTCAAGCATCTGCTGATGATGCTGCTAAATTACTTGGGGTTAATAGAAGCCACGATTGAACTTAATATTACGATTATTAATTGCTAGTTTATATATTTAATGAGTTATCATTTTGTACAAAATAATAATTATTATTATAATTATAATCATATTATTTATTAGATTTAATTGGGTTGAATTCAGGTTTCCCATTGCGTTCACAATTGTGCCTTATGAATAATATTTAAAGAATCTCAATGTTACGATAAAAAAATGTTTTTTTATCTACTTGAGAATTTGGCATTTAAAATTCATAAATATTAATGTTCGTAGGTATATAATTATAGATAAATTAGGTTTCATAAGATTTTTACATAGAAAAAAGATAATTAACTATTTTATTGATAGCTTAATTTTTTTGAGAAACTGATGTGAAAAATTTTTTTGTTTTATATTTATAAATATTTTTTTTTTTTTAATTGCAAGATTAGCGATTTTGTATTGTAATTATATTACTATAATTAAGGGAGTTGGTGCACTTTACGGGTTGATTAATTGTTTTCTTGATTGGTTGTGTCTAGCATTTCGTTTAATTATGAATATTTTAAAAGCGATTGTAAATTTAATCTAAATATTTTTTGTGTATATAAAATAAGTAGCCATAAAAATTAAATGAACTATTCGGATAATTATGTTCGTAGGTATATAATTATAGATAAATTAGGTTTCATAAGATTTTTACATAGAAAAAAGATAATTAACTATTTTATTGATAGCTTAATTTTTTTGAGAAACTGATGTGAAAAATTTTTTTGTTTTATATTTATAAATATTTTTTTTTTTAATTGCAAGATTAGCGATTTTGTATTGTAATTATATTACTATAATTAAGGGAGTTGGTGCACTTTACGGGTTGATTAATTGTTTTCTTGATTGGTTGTGTCTAGCATTTCGTTTAATTATGAATATTTTAAAAGCGATTGTAAATTTAATCTAAATATTTTTTGTGTATATAAAATAAGTAGCCATAAAAATTAAATGAACTATTCGGATAATTATAATTAATTTTACTTTGTTTAAATGCAAAATTTTTTATGTACAATATTTAGTAATAAATACTGAAAATTAGTAAATTTAAAAACTAAAGTCAGAAAAATTGTTTTTGATTGAAAGATAAAAATATATAGGAGAAAAAAATATCTGTAAACAATTTTTACTAATTCGAAAAGAACGACTTGACTTTTAGAATTAGTAAATAAAATTGTATTTGTGATTTAATAACTATTATTTAGGGTATTAATATTATTTATCAGGTAATGACGTTAAGTGATTGTCGATTTATTTCTACGATTTATTAACGTCATACAGTTAATTATTATAATGATAATAAGTGTCTGAAAGGTGGATCTAGAATTCCCAAAGATAAAATTAAACTATTTAAATTAAATAACAAAAACTATTTAGCCATATATATTTTTTTTTAACTTAATGTTTACAATTATTATCGCGTACTGACTGCAGGAAATAATAACACGAATGTAATAGACAGTTTAGTGGTTAATTATTCAATTATAATTAAGATTTGTATAAAGAGACATAAAAATAGTGAGACATCAAGTGTGAATGAAAAAGTATCTCCACTAATTATAATAGAATATAATTATTAATATTATACTAGTTGATTTAAAAATTTGACAACTAAAAATTGTGTAAAATGAGGATTTAAAAATATGTGGAGCAATATATGGTTAAGAAATCTGTAATCGATAATTTAATTTATATTTTACAGTCTAGGTAGATTTTTGAATGTAAATATACATATATATTAACGTATGTCATAATTATAAATTAAATAATAATAGTATGGTGTTATTTAAATTGTTAATTTTCCTTTATGGGAAATAAGAATAATTGAATGCAATTATACCAAATAATGTAACGGCTTGATAAAAGATCGTATAAAATGTAAACTTCAGCTAGATCTAAGGAATAGAGAAGAAAACCGTAAAAGTATTTGCTAATTTGTCTTTATCTCTTACTATCTCTATTTTTTATTTCTCAATTCAAGTAATTTCTTTATTTTTTTTTTTTTTTTTTTCAATCTATTAATTAATTTTATTATTATTATTATTATTATTTATTCTTTTTTATATAAATAATATACAACTTATAAAAAATATATTTAATAATTATATCTATTTATTATTATAAGCAAGTGGATCTTACGGTCAGTAAATAGTTATTTTTGCCTGAGAATATTTTTCTTGTGCATACTTACATCAATAAAGTTCATTAAATCTTCAAATAATTAAATACAATCATGGTTTATTTAATTTATCAAATAAATATCGTGACCGTTAATCAATTATTTAAGCGTATTCCATTTAAAATAAAAATTATGTACATCAATACATACATTATTGTATGAAACCGAGACTTGGGTGTCTCTTTTACGTAATAGATAAAAAAAATTAAATTTCATATTTAGTGCTACAAAATAAATATTGTAATTTGTGCATAAATGATTGTATTGCATCTTTGTTTGACTTTTCAGTATATATAAGTAAATAAAAGCAATGTAAACCTTTTAAAACTTTATCTTATTTATTTATTAACCGAAATTATAATAATTTTCTCAATAAGTTATTTGTAGATAAATTACAATAAATTTAATCTTGGGTATAGTTATAACAAATATAGAATTATAAAAAACTGAATTAGTGTTTTTTTATAATAATAATAATAAAAAAAAAGAAGAAGAACAGTCTACAGTCAGAAGTAAGTAATTTATTCAGTTAGTAAAAATGGCATGATTTGTCAATGCTGAAAATTGTTAAAATTAACAAAATTTTCCGTTCAATCACATTAAATTAAATCCAGCAATTAAAATTTAATTATACTAATTTAAATAGTAAACAATGGCTTAAAAATTTTAATGTCAGAAAAAAGATCAAGATTTTAAAATGGCTTACCATAAAAATTTAACTTTACCCGATAACTCAACCAAAATATCAAAATTAATTCCCCCTGAAAAATTGACTGATAACTTTGAATTAAATACCATCAAAAGTCACCCAGATATTAATCATGTTGCTGAATATATAAATAATAAATTTTACTTTGCAATTTTGACAGAAGGTAAAAATCTACCAAAGAGTATAGCTGACGTGCATTTTTTCAGTATTGACGATGAATTAATTTATCAAAATTTTTTCAACGATTTTGGACCATTAAATCTCAGCTGCTTATACAAGTAAAATATTTCATTGTAAACCATTATTAATATTATTACTTAAATAAATTAAAAAATTTATAGAAATTAATATTTTATTTTAATTTAATACTTTGAATAAATTTAATTTTTTTTTTAATATTGAAGAGAATAAAATAATATATTAATATATTTTTAGATATTGTTGGATGGTTAGTAAAAAACTGAACAATCCGCGTTATTGCGACAAACAAATAGTTCACTACTGTATAAAAAGTAATGAAAAAAAAGCTAACGCTGCATTTTTGATTGCTTCTTTTGCTGTTTTATGTCTAAATAAATCTCCTAAAGATGCGTATAAACCATTACTGGACGCTAATATATCACTTAAACCTTTTCAAGATGTGTCGATAGGACACTCTATTTATCATATACGATTACAAGGTAGGTGATTAATAATTAATAATTATAATTATAATTATTCATGAACTGAGAAAAAAAAATTATTTTGAAAAAAATTGGCAATGTTTTAATAAGAAATTAATTTGTTGAAAATTTTCAACAATTTATTTTTTAGCTGAAGAAATAAAAATTTTTCTCACAGTAACTTTAATGCCGAAAAAAATTTTTTTTTGATTTAGAAAAAAAAATTTGTAATAAAAAATTTGCGAATTTTCATCCAAAATTTTTTTTTCTAAAATCTACGAAACTTTTTTTTAACATTAAAGTTATTGTGAAAAAAATATTGATTTTTTTTAACTAAGAAATAAGATTTTTGAAAATTTTCAACAAACTAATTTTTCATCACAACATTGCTCATTTTTTTTCTCTTTTCTGATGAGTTTAAATATTGTAGATTGTTTGAATGCGCTGTTGAAGGCTGTAGCTTTCGGATTCTTAAATTTGAATGATTTTGATGTAAGTGAATATGAAAAATATGAAAAAGTCAAATACGGCGATATGAATTGGATAGTACCAGAAAAATTCTTAGCGTTTTCGGGGCCAAGTACTGAGCCAGGAACTCTATATCATGCACCTGAACGTTACCATGAATATTTTAAAGAAAATAATATAAGTACAGTCATAAGACTAAATAAAGAATCTTATGACTCGTCAAGGTTTAAAATTTTTTTAAGTTGTTTATATTTTAAAAATTTATAATATATTATAAATGTAAATTATGAAATAGGTTTACTAAGATTGGTATCAATCATTATGATATTTATTTACCGGACGGAAGTGTGCCATCACGTAAAGTTCTCTATCGATTTTTGTACATCAGTGAGGTAACAAATGGACCGATTGCAGTTCATTGCAAGGTAAGAAAATAATTTAATTATTTATATATTTTAAAAAATTTATATTCGAACTAATGTGAACGTAATAGACTTAATAAAATTTGATAATTATGCAGAAATGGGTCGCTAATTTTTTCAAGATTTGTTCAGTTTTTTATTTGAACTTTCAAAGTACTGTTTTTTTTTTTTTTTTTTCATAGTGTCACAGTGTACCAGGATCTTAATATTTTTTTTATGAATTTTGCCTCACAAAGATTAATATTTAAAATTGAAAAATTAGTGCATCACTTTCAAATTATTGATAAAAATTAAAAAATCTATCAATTGTATCACATTGATATCATATCAAGACATCTAGCTATAAGAATAATTTATCAGACGAATTACTGTATGGAAAAATTTGAAAAACATTTTGAGAAATTATCAGTGCTATTTTACAAAAAAATTTTTTGAGTTTTAATTTATTTGTTAAAAAAAATCAAAAATGACCAAATGTCTGCTAATTTCATTATCATGATCTCATATACCGCTTATTTGCTAATTAGTTCAGATTTTTGTGCTCTTTAAGAAAAAAATAATTCATCAGATATTCTCAAAAATTTTCAATAAAAAACTAGACAAATTGCATTTTAAAAATTTTCAATTGGATAAACTTATTCTTCACCTTTTTAAAAATTTCATGCACGAATCCACTGCGAAGAATAAAATGAAAAACTTGATAAGTTAATTCTTTGATTATTTATAGCTAAAAATAAGTACTCTCTACTGCATAATTACTTCTTTTTGATTCCCTCTATTTTACCGTATTGTCCTTTTCTGAGAATTAAGTAGGGTAAAGGAACTAAATATTAACCAGGCAGCATAACAACTTGATTTAAAAAAATTTTGTAATTTAATTTTATAATCAGTACATAATTATCAATTTTTCATTATACTTTAAATAGAAATTTGCGCATGCTTATAAATATATGTAGTTGTTTTAATAAAAAAAAATAAGTTTGTGTACAAATGTCAGAAAGTTGTGAAAATTTTGTCATTAAAACTCGAGCTCAAATAAGTATTTGTCCAAACAATTGAACATCGAAGATTAATTATCAATAATTTTTGTTAGAAAAACCACGTTAATAATTGAAATAATACCCTGGTCAACAATTGGTGTTGTAAATTATCCCAATGTACCTAATATTAGTATGACTTCAGTCATTGATTTAAATATGAGTACTGAAGATAATATTGAAACAGAATACAAAAAAAACTAATAACAATACTGAATTATGAACACGCAGTGAATAGATTACCTAATGTCGAAACTATTATAAATAAAAAATAAAAGTTATTTATCAATCTAGTAAGCATAATGCTATTGATCAGTATTTGAAAGATAGGCGGTTAATATTTATTAAGTGCATAATGGTCAATTTTCAAAATAATCGATTGTAACGTTTATTATTTATACAATTTAATGTATAATATTATATATTTTATAAACAAAAATATTATAATTTGTAAGTTAAAAATATAAAAAAAGCATAACAATATAATTATATAATATATATTATGTTTATTTTATCTAAACTGGTCAATATTTGGAGCCTTTACCCTAAGATATCTGTAATGTAAGAATTATTATCATTATTATTGTTGATTTTTCTGCATTATCATCAAAAACACTATTAATTTCAGGCAGGATTAGGACGAACCGGGTCATTAATTTGTGCTTATTTGATAAAACATTACAAAATGACAGCCAAAGAAGCTATAGCGTGGACACGAATTTGTCGGCCTGGTTCAGTAATAGGTCCTCAACAAACATGGTTAGAAAGTATGCAGAAAGAATTACTTTTTAGTGGCCAGCAATATCGGATGAAGCACTTTGGTGAAGTTGATAAAATTTTTCACCATAAATATGGAGTGTACTCAATAGTCCAAAAAATTGAGCGAAAAAATAATAGTGTGAAATTACCAAAAAATTTAACTTTCCGGCAATACTTCAAACGTAATAGCTATTCAATTATTTGTCAATAAATAACGATTGCTTACTTATCTTTTATTTACAGTTGATAGCGTTGAAAAAAATAAAAGTGATGATGATTTATCATGGAAACGTAAACTATCTAATAATGATATGTCGATAAAAAATAAACAGCTCAAATTTATTAATTTCTTCGGTACCAATGGTTCTATTTGTGATTACATAGGTAGAGTTACTTTTAGACATTCATTATAATAATATTTATTTTAGCGTTTTGATTGAAATTAAAATTTACTTTTCATTTATTGTACTTTTTTACAGTGAGAAAATTTGGTGGTTCATCGGAAAGAGAATCAACGTCATCTGAAAAGCAAACTGACAAATCGCCTGATTCAAAGTTGGGAAAACGAAATTCAACGGATGAATTGACAGCCGTTAATCATCAAATGAATAAGTCTTCTGACATATTAACTCAAGGCGACCTTTTGAAAAAAATTAAAATGAATAAAAATTAAATTCTTTATTTTAAAAGATTATAATTAGCGGTTTTTTTATATTATTTATAATTAAACTTTAATTTTATAAAAAAAATTTGATTTTCAAGAATCAAAATAATTATACTTATGCCGGTGTTATTATTCATAAAGCTGACTAAATTAGATGATTTAAAGTATGAAATTTCTCAGTTTTTAATACATTTTTTTAACGTCTAAAAACTTATTTGCAAAAATTTTCAGTTCCAACTTCTCGCTTTGAAAATGGATAATTTTCACAAGTAGAAAGTCATTAATTTCGATTTGATTTTGAGTATGCGAGTTTTTATCATACCTCCATGTTTTGAGGTTTTAGGAAGCCGTTCCGACTATTTACG
Source organism: Cotesia congregata (assembly GCA_905319865.3). Classification (NCBI taxonomy): domain Eukaryota; kingdom Metazoa; phylum Arthropoda; class Insecta; order Hymenoptera; family Braconidae; genus Cotesia; species Cotesia congregata. The sequence goes on along the minus strand of CAJNRD030001118.1, from coordinate 6,561,710 downwards.
ACTGGACGTAAAATTTTTTCGTATGATATCTTTAATTAAAGCGAATCAAACGATGGAAATAAACGAAAGGGCATTTGAAAGTGTTCATTGAAACTTTGATTTGAATAAATTTTGAAGTCGATCGGTCGATTCGTTTAATTAAATATATTCAAAAAGTTAAAACCCAAGAAATCGACTACAGACATCAGAGACACTTTTTGTACTTAAAAAACTGCATCGAATTCTACCAAGAAATTCAAAATCGAACGACGCGTTCAAAAGATATAGCCATTAAAAAATTTCTAAATAATCGTTTTTTTGATGGAATTTCTGAATTTTTTTATTCCAAAAATCAACCAATAGAAAGATTTTCGAGCGTTTTGAGCTCGAAAAAAGAAGGAAGTTTCAGCAATGTCCTGCTTTAATAATTTATTTTCTTCTAATGCATAATTTCACCTAAATTGTACATTTTTAAGATAAATGAGAGTTGTTACCCTGAATTCTATTTTATGTAATCGAATTTTTAGTAAATGTCAGAAATTCGAAGTCTCAATAAGTTATCGACACACTGAAAATTTTCATCTTATTTAATTTCAAGTTAGCGATAAGTTGGTGTGAATCTATAAGAAAAATTTAATGGCAAGATAAATGAAAAATTTTTAAATAAACTTATAGATAATCTTCAGTTTATTTAAATCAAATTGATTGCAATTATCTCAAATGTTGATTACGACAGTAGATACATATCAACATTTCGATTGTTGCTATGTATTAAAGTAGAATGCAAATGATTATATCAACTGCTTGAACTAGAAAATTAAAATTTTTTTATGAATCTGACTTTAATTATCAGCTATTTTTATAGTTTGACGGAGGTGTGCTTTTTTGCAGCTAATTTAAGTTCAATTTACTCAGAAACTTGGAGTTAAGTTACTGCTGGAATAAAACAAAAAGTTGCTTATAAAATTGTACTCAAGTTGATGGTAGGTTTACGTCCATTTGATGCCATTTGTGCGAACTGGGTATCCGATGTAAAAGAATTTTCCAACAATTGATACGCTAGAAATTACTTGAACAATATTTCACAATAATTATCAGTTACATTAATTATTCCTGAGAACCTCAATTTCTGTGCAAGAACATGTATAGTTCAGTATATTTTAGTAATGTTATCCTAAAGTTTACGGAAAGTCTTTTTGGATTAAAGTTACAAACAATTTGATAAAAATCTACGGCTGGAATCGGAATGCAAGTTAACATAAGTTGGTTGCCGAATCCGGACGTAGATCAACGGCAACTTTCAATTAGCATGACGATCGGGGCGGAAATAAAAATTTCTATGCAAAGATATAATTATCTTAAGGTTCAACCAGAATATCAATCTACATTCAGTTCATTAACAACTGTTGTTTCTTCAATCTATGTATCCCAATTGATATCATCCTGCTGAGTATTTTAACGTCATTTTGGCATCTCCTGATTATATTGGGGTGTTTATAATAATAAAATGATTTGGGCACAATATTATCATAAAATTAATCAATTATATATTACAAATAGAAAATTAGTTGTTTGATTTATTCACCTATTTATAAAAAAAAATTATAAAAAAACTTCGATGAAAATAAGAAATTACGGAATCGATTTAATAATCACGAGTCACTATTCATTTTGGCTAAGCGTTCTCGAAGTAGAATTTCTTCTCGATTTAATTCTTCTTCACTCATTTCAGATCTTTTAAAAGCTCTGAAATAAAACGTTACATTTTTACTGTTTGGTAAAAATTAAGCTATGATAATAATTAAAATAAATTACTCATTGGCTCACTTACAAATGCGAAATTAACTGTTTAAGATGGTGGGGAATAATAAAACGGGCATGCGGTGATAAATCTACAAAAGGATCTTCTTGAGAATTTTCGTAACAGTATCCTTCTAATCTGTAAAAAAAAAAATTATTAAAAATTTATTTACTAAAATAAAAAATATTTCGCGTTACTAAAACCAAAAGTGCGTATAAAAAATTTTTTTTTCTCCCATCAACTAGGGAATGTATAAAAGTAAAAATCTAGTTGAAAAACGCAAAAAATTTTTTCCGGCATAAGTCCTTTTGACTTTAAGAAAAAAAAAATTTTAACAGCCGGTCCTGGACAAAGAAGAATTTTGAAAAAAATGCTCTGCTACGTAATAGATTTTTCAATTATCTATTTCGTAGCAGAGCGTTTTTTTTTTCAAAATTCTCATTTGTTTAAAAGAAAAATATAAAACTGCAATAGCTTTATAATCATGAGTGCAACAAGGATAGTACCGTTTCTTGCAGTGAGTGCGACGTGAGAAAAAGAGGGAATCGACTGTTATTAAAGCCGAAAAGGCGTACATGAAAAAATAGTAAAATTAGCTTCTAAAGACCTTAAAACGTCGAAATCTAACGAAAAATTGATTTTCGAAAGTGAGACTGAAAACACTAACACATCCTAATTTCTTTAAATTTTCAATTTTTTGTATTTTGCGAATATTCACTGAAAAAAAATTAAAATAAAATTTTCAACTTCGAACATAAATTGACAATTCCAAAAATTCGGCTGTGATAGTATTTTCAGTTTAATTTTAAAAAATCATTTTTTCATTCAATCTCGACGTTGGGATGTTCTTAGACGTTGCTTTGACTATTTTTTCATGTACGCTCTTTTGGCTTTGAAAATTTTTTTTCTTAAAGTTAAAAGTTTTTCAACCAGATTTTTACTTTTATACATTCCCTAGTTGATTGAAGGAAAAAAAATTTTGATACACCTTTTTGGTTTTAGTAACGCGATTTATTTAATTAATGGACTCACCGTACTATAAAATGTTTCGTATATTGCAACTCAATATTTCGTTTAACGCAATCAAGAATTGGAGCAAAAGCTAAGTCACGAAAATCACTTATTGAATCAATGTTCAATCGGTCATCATGAAAATTGTTAACTGAGTTTTTAATATTAATTAACGATCTGGTAGCTGGAGTATCAATCCAAATGACACGATAATTATTTTTAAATAAATTATTAGCCCAATCAAAAGCACCGACTTTAGCAACTGAATTCCATTCATTGGGAGCATACCAATCATAAACCTACAAGGAAAAAGTATTATAACTAAAAAACAAAATACGCTGAGAACAAATAGTTAACGAAATAATAAATTATAACTTACATGGCAGTTGCAGAAATATTCAATAATTTCTCTAAGATAAACCATAAATTTAATGAAAATTTCTGATTCTCGTGCATAGAAAATAACAATCGCTTTACAATCATTTTCTTGTTTTTTTAATTTTTCATTGGCATCGTCAGTATCAACAGAATCAATTTCACAATTCGTACTTTTGAGATCACTTAAAGTTGCATTTAAATATTGATTTTGTCGACTGCTACGTAAACGTTGACGACAAATGCATACAACTGTACCGCTTATAACTAATATTAAAATAATTATTCCTGCGGCTATTGGTAATAATAAATTAATATCACTCATAACAGTTTTATTTCCTGAGAGCTCTCCATTATATTCAATAGCTTGTCGTGATTTAGTTACTCTCATACATGCTGTAAAATAAGTTTATATTTTATTTATTTATTGTTTAGAGTTCCCAGTTTTAACTTCTCAGAAATTTTATTTTAATAAAATTTCTTAGAATAAATTTTTTAAAGAAATGTTTTATTCAAGAAACCAAAAAATTGTTATTTGAAAAAATAAGAATGATTAAACTTTAGTAACAATAAAAAATTTATTGAAAATTATATTCACAATAATTTTCAACAACAAATTTTTCGATTTATTTATTCTTCATTTAAAAAAAAGAATTTAGTTCTCCTTATAATTTATAAGTCAACTGTTAATAAATTAACAGAGAAATGTTATTGATAGGAAATATTTTTTTCTGGTTGAAAAAATTCAAGTATCAATTTATCACAACTATTATTAATTTGAAATAAATTAGTATTAAAGTATTTACAAATCAAAATCTTACGTGCTATCCATGTACACGGTAAACTTATTTCGTCTTGAACTGGTGGTGGTTTCCACACAGTTTGTTTTACACACCGGTCATCATTTAGAGTTAATAAAAAACAATAACTCTGATTATACAAAACTGGAAGAATGAAAATACACTCTATGTCTTCTGTCAAGTTTCCATTTGAATCGTGAACCTTTTAACGATAACAATTCGTTAGATTATTCTAAAAAAGATTTTTTTGATTTTTCTTAAAATTTCTTATTTAACCCTCGGAGTACACACGGGGTCAAATTGAACCAACTTGACTTTCGAAGAATTATATGCACTTTATCAGGATTCAGGTTATTACATTTTTGCTAGGTAAAACAATTCTCTTTTAAATACAATCATTATTACTCAAAATTCAATAATTTTTAATGTTGGAAAAATTAATTAAAAACGAACCTATTTTCGAGAAATATTTTAGGATAAAAAAAATTTGGGGATCAAAATGACCCACAGTGTACTCCGAGGGTTAATTATATCGTGTCAAAGCGCAAAATTTCAATGTAAAAATATACTTTTAATGACAAATAAATTATTCTATTTTATAATTTTTGTTTAATCATAATTTAATACTTTAACAATACTTTAATTGAAATTGTAATATTTTTATCGTCACTCCACATTCCCATTTTAATTGCAATAATATCGAATTGAAATTTGAAAGAAACTTTTTGATATTAACAACACGATATACTATTAATAAAAAAAAAAAAAAAAACTTACCATCGCTATGCTGCAGTTGTTGGTTGATAAACTTGATCCGTACTAAAAGCAAATGATTTTATTATTCAAACTAATATTACAAATAAATAAGATCTGGCTTTCAAAACGTAAAGAGCATTTTTTAAAAATTCAATTTACTTTAAATTAAATAAAATTTTGATTATTTATGATATTTTTATTAAATTAAAACTATTATAAGTTGATGCTAATTGTTGTATAAATTTATTTTTTCTGTGCTCGTAAAATTTTTCTTCTTAACGTTTTGACGTATATTATCTACAATTACAAGTATTCAATGTTCAATCTAAAATTAATAAACATAAATAATAAAGATTTTACAATTCAATGACAATCAATAGAAAAAAATATTACTGATCATGCACATTCTCATAAGCAAACACGATATTGTTAAGTCTCTAAACCTATTTTTAAGAGTAAAAAAAAAATTTTAAGAAAAATAATATAAATAAAAATGAAAGAAAAACTAAAATTACCAAACTAATTTCCCAAGGCTCAAGAGGTATTTTACCATATTTAACACATGCCTCTCCTTTACTTTCATCTTCAATTGACAGTGGAATTAATTGCAATACCAAACTCGAAGAACCAGAAAGTATTGACACGCCGAATCTAAATGTTACTAAATTCCTACTAAAAAAAGTTCACTGTATTTGTCAAGACCGAAAAAAAAAATAATAAATAAATAAAAATTGCAGCAGTATAGTTATTTTTTTCAAGCTTTTTCTTCATTCATAATATCTAAAAACTTAAAAGATCTAAACTACTTTGTTAACTCTGAGTTATTATTGTCAAATTAAATATTCATTTATGGGGGTAAAAAATTTTTTTTAACGTATAATGATAAATGTAATAAAATTTTTAATTACGAAGAAATCTCATCATTAAAAATAAAAAAAATAAACACATTGAAAAACAAAAAAAAAACAGTTAAAAGTAGAATAACTGTTCAGAACTTGATAAAATTTGATATGTACACGGGAAAAAAGGGAAAAATTACAATATACATAATTACAAGTGTCGCTTCAAATTTAAAAATAAAAAAACTGCAGTTCGAATTAACATTTTTAAAGTTAAGTTTTACATCTTTAAATGTTATATTTACATTTTACAATGGGACTCTTACAAAATCTGTAAAAAATTAGAATCTGAAACTGCAATTGTTCTAGTTTTTTGTATGAAGCGTCTCGTAACATTATACAATGCAATTTTTCCCTTTCTCTTTTTTCTGTGCAGATAATTAACATATTCAATATATTTTATAATTGACAGTACAGATTCAGAGCTTGTGATATTAATAATTAATAGAAAGCTATCAAAAATGATCTTTTTCTCGCTTTCTCAAATACGACGAAGCATAGGTTAACAGTACAATTTTGAATTTAATTTTTTAGTGTTTCTTTACTCTATAATTTTTTTTAATGAAATAAAAATTTAAAGAAGGAAAGTCAAGAAAACTTACACTAAGCATGCTAAGCAAATAAATTTAAATATATGTAAATAATTACTATTTCTAGTTTAATTTTTTTCAATACCTTTCGTTATCGTTATTATTACCGATTCCATCGTCATAATAACAATGAGATAATGGTTCCTTAACTTCACTACGTTGATAAGTTGTTGTAATGTACTTTTTCGAGCGTATTGCATAAAGTTTATCATCGATTGTAAAGCGTAAAGCGTAACAACCTGCATAGACGTGCTCAAAATAAAGAGCAATATTATTATCCTACAAAAAATAATGTGATATAGGAAATAAGTAAATAAATTTCAAAGAAAAAAAAAGAGTAAGGTAAGAGCCTCAGAAGCTGCTCAGGAACCAGTACCTCCTCACTTCATGTATTTGTTTATCTACATAAATCCGTATAAATATAGATATACAAATACATGGAGTTAACAGGTACTGGTTCCTGAGCAGCTGCTGGGGCTTTTACCTTATATCATGTTGACAATAAATGAAAAAAAAGTAAATTCAAAATTTTAAATTACCTGGCATTTGTTAAGAAATCCATTATTTTGGTGCAGACTGTCGTGATTTTGTTCAGTATTAGAATTATATGGACAAATTGTTTGGTCGACTGAATGTAACTCAGAATGTAAAATATTTGTAAATTCATGTTTATGGCAATCGGTATTATTTTTAATTGTGCTATTGACTAGTAGGGCAACTTTATAAATGCAGTTGGCACTGGGTAGTGTAATATTTACTTTTATTATACCTGAAATCGTTAGATGAGAATTAAATTCAATTTAATTGTATTATAATATAATTATCATATACAACATTACTTATGTGGATAAGAAATCTATTATCGTCATTATCGATCATTTGATTTATATTTTACAGTCTGGGTCGATTTTTAAATGTAAATATACATATATGTTAACGTATATAATAAATTAAATAATAATAGTACAGTGTTATTTAAGTTGTCAATTTTCCTTTATAAGAAATGAAAATAATTGAAAGCAATAATACCAACTAATGTTACGGCTTGATGAAAGATCGTATAAAATGTAGACTTAAGTTAGATCTAAGGAATAGAGAAGAAAAACCTGAAGTATTTGCTAATTTGTCTTTATCTCTTACTATCTCTATTTTTTATTTCTCAATTCAAGTATAAGAGAGTGCTTTACGATCGAAAAATTTTTTTCGCCTCATTTCGACAACTATTTTTTATTATTCTACCCTCGTTAGTTCACGGAATCAAGATATTTTGCATACTATTGTCAAGATAATTTAATGGAAATTAATCCCCATACTTTTCAAAAATTTATTAAGTGCAATAGAAGCGGAAGAAACATCAAAATAATTATATAAAGTTAATAGTTAATAAAAAATTTTCCTGTCCGTCATGTATGAAACCCTGAAAACACTGTAACTTGCGAAAAAATCCATTGATTGAGTCAAATTTTTTTTTGAAAAATTCTTTGAAATAATTGTAAATCACCGAATGGGAATGGCTCGGTAACTTAGAGTCGTTTATTTGCAATTAATAAAATTTAAAAAAAGACGAAGGACTGTATATCTATATCTATATAGAGGCACGTGTGCACTATCATCCTATTTAAGCTGTTTGATATTTTTTACATTCGCTTTATTTTATTATTTCATAATTAAATGAGCATCATGTGTCGTACACTTTTGGATTTTCCAAATTTTTTTTTTTTTTAATCTAAATAATGAGGAGGTCCAGTTCTCAGGCCCACGAGATGCATGATTTTTTTAAACGATAATTCGCAATTTTTTAGCTTCATATTAATTTATTAATGACTTTTCATTATTTCAATTAATAGAACACTTCGAAAGTGTAACCCTGATTAGAAAAAGAGATTTGAAGATTCAAAATGGCTCAAAACGATTAAAAAAGATTCAACGTGACAAATCCCGTGTAAAAAAAAATTGTCCCAAAATTGTCCCAAGCTTGGGACACCCAAACGTGACACAATTTGGGACATTTTTGGGACATTTTAAAAATAAACAGAAATTTTAAAATTGTGCATTTAAGTAATTTTTCGTCAATTTTATGTATTTTTTTAAAAGATTTTTAGAATACTTTCCCAAATTTATGACACTTTTACAACAATTTTATACTTTTATTAAAGGATTTAAGGAGAAATATTTTATTTTTGCACAGCTGTAAATTTGTCTAGAAATTTATAGATAAAAAAAAACATCGACCATTTTAGGGACATTTTAGGACATTTTTAGGACATTTTTGGGAGATTTTCGGAACATTATTTGGACATTTAAAAAATATTTTTAGAACTTTTTTTAAATATTTTTAAGACGATTTTGAACGTTTTTCAAATGATTTTAAGATGTCGTTTTTTGCACGGTTGAAGATGCATTCTGAAATTAATGAACAAAAAATAATGGATAAAAAATGTTAGGACTATTTTGGGACATTTTTGGGACAACTTTAGGACATTTTTGGGACAATTTTAGAACATTTTTGGAACATTCTCAAAATATTTTTACGACATTTTTTTAATGTTTTGAGAACAATTTTAAACGTTTTTCAAATAATTTTAATTTTTTGCACGGTTGAAGATGCATTCTGAAATTAATGAACAAAAAATTAATGGATAAAAAATTTTAGAAATATTGAGAATGTTCCAAAATTGTCCTAAAGTTGTCCCAAAAATGTCCCAAAATAGTCCTAACATTTTTTATCCATTATTTTTTGTTCATTAATTTCAGAATGCATCTTCAACCGTGCAAAAAACGACATCTTAAAATCATTTGAAAAACGTTCAAAATCGTCTTAAAAATATTTAAAAAAAGTTCTAAAAATATTTTTTAAATGTCCAAATAATGTTCCGAAAATCTCCCAAAAATGTCCTAAAAATGTCCTAAAATGTCCCTAAATGTCCCTAAAATGGTCGATGTTTTTTTT
>CAJNRD030001118.1:6538847-6552151 GCA_905319865.3 Cotesia congregata | reverse complement strand
GGACATTTTTGGGACAACTTTAGGACAATTTTGGAACATTCTCAATATTTCTAAAATTTTTTATCCATTAATTTTTTGTTCATTAATTTCAGAATGCATCTTCAACCGTGCAAAAAACTTAAAATTATTTGAAAAACGTTTGAAATTGTTCTTAAAACATTAAAAAAATGTCGTAAAAATATTTTGAGAATGTTCCAAAAATGTCCTAAAATTGTCCCAAAAATGTCCTAAAATTTTTTATCCATTAATTTTTTGTTCATTAATTTTAGAATGCATCTTCAACCGTGCAAAAAACGACATCTTAAAATCATTTGAAAAACGTTCAAAATCGTCTTAAAAATATTTAAAAAAAGTTCTAAAAATATTTTTTAAATGTCCAAATAATGTTCCGAAAATCTCCCAAAAATGTCCTAAAAATGTCCTAAAATGTCCCTAAATGTCCCTAAAATGGTCGATGTTTTTTTTATCTATAAATTTCTAGACAAATTTACAGCTGTGCAAAAATAAAATATTTCTCCTTAAATCATTTAATAAAAGTATAAAATTGTTGTAAAAGTGTCATAAATTTGGGAAAGTATTCTAAAAATCTTTTAAAAAAATACATAAAATTGACGAAAAATTACTTAAATGCACAATTTTAAAATTTCTGTTTATTTTTAAAATGTCCCAAATTGTGTCACGTTTGGGTGTCCCAAGCTTGGGACAATTTTGGGACAATTTTTTTTTACACAGGATATATAGATATACATTTTGCATGGGTTGAACGTTTTAAATCTTTTTTTTTTAATAACAGAAAATTATTAATGATTGACTATTACTAAGGGTGATCTCTCAGGTTTTTATTTAAAATAGGGTGATTTGTATACAGAACCCGGCCAGGTACCCGGACTCATTTTTACCAGGGCTATGAATTAATTGTATTATTATTATTATTATTGATTCTTTCTTTTATAAATAAAAAAAATTCTGTCCATCAGTGTATATAATAAAAAATAATTTAATTTACATAGATCTGTAAAAAATAGATGATACTGAAATTAGCTGACAGCTGTCAATTTTTTCAATTTTTATAATAAATTAATTCCAAAAAAAAATGTTTTAAAAAATTTCCACTCATAGCGTTTTTTAATTTTCACATGTGAAATTTTTTAATTAAATTTTTTTATAAAAATTTAATTGTTATAAAATTCTAAAAAAATTTCTAATATCAGCTAACTTCAGTATCTTAAAAAATAGATAAAAATATTTATTTGAAAATTACCTGTTGGTAGCAAACCATTTTCTGATAGTATTAAAGTGTAATTTGCGCTATCTCTTATATTATCAAGACTACATCCTTTTTGAACAATATGCGATATCGGTCTTGGTATTGTTGTATCTTTTCGTTCATTATTATCACATGAATAGTTATATTCATACTAAAAGAAAAATAAATAAATAAATAAGTATTTAGATGATTAATCAATTATTTAATCAAAATGAATTAATACTTACATTGCAATTTGTTGAAATTGCTTTAATGCGTAAAATTGATAATAATATGCATGCAACATTAAGCCACATCATTTTTATCAATTAAAAAATTTTAATCTTGAATTTGACATTATTAGAAAATTTATTTAAATAAATAAACAAATAAATAAATCAAGTCACTGTATTATATATACATGGCAAAGTATTGATTGATTGAATTCAATATATTAAAATGAATACATTATTAAATATTTAAATATGTATAAATATATTCAAAACAAAACTGTGATTAAACTTGTTTATATACATTGTAATAACAAAAACACGACTTAAAATTTACAAGTTTTATCTTTCAACATTTTTATAACCTATCAAGATCATTAGATTTTTTTACTATCACATTTAACTGAAATTTTATCAATATATCATTTTGCAAATGATTCATTTTATGTTTATAATAACAACAATGGTAATTGAAAATTAACTATCAATTAACTATATATTAGTTCAAATTAATGTATACTAATGAAAACCGAGAACATAAAAAATTAAAATAGTAATTTAATTTCATAACAGATGGCAGAACATTCGAACTCTGATTTTTAAAGTGCGCGAAGGTTAAGATACTTCAAATAACTGCAACATGCGAAAATTTAGAAAAATGCTAGTATTAAAAAAAAGAAGCAAATTTTTATCAAATCTTATTGAAAATAAATTTTTGTGATGATAATTATATTTTTTTAATACTATTTTTGGTGATAAATTCATTAAAAATGTTTTTCATCTTTATACTGAAGAACCGTATCAACAATTTCATTAATTTGCACAACTATGAAGTTACTTATACCGAGAACTTTGAATCAGACTGTAAAAGTGATTTACTTTGTCGGGTAGTTTTTATGATTTTTAGTGCGTTAATAATCGGTACCATTCCTTACAAATTGTTAGGAAGACAGAATGCAACTCAAACGATAACATTACCAGATATTTCATTTCAGAAATCAATTAAATTTTTTTAAGTAATTTTTTCTGATTACACTATTATAATTTACACGGAAAAAAGTAAACTCGAAAAATTACAGTATAAAATGTAAAATCGGTCCCGTCGTAATCAAAACTAGAAAAATTACAGTTTAAAATAACATTTTTCTAATTTAATATTCAGAGCTTTCAATGTAAATATTACATTTTAAAATGTAATTCTTATAAAATATGTAATAATTACAATCTGAAAGTGTAATTTTTCCAGTTTTTATCATGAAGCGCCACGTTGCATTATATACTGTAATTTTTCGAGTTTTCTTTTTTCCGTGTAGTATTTTTAAAATTGTTGATACAGATGGCTTACATTTGTATAGGCGCTGTTTGAATTCCAGTAATTGCAATTGGAATTTTGTGAAATAAAAAAATACGTCTTCAATAATGTTTATAACTATTCCTTAAAGTTTTCTTCAAATAAATCTATTAATATTAAACTAAAACAATAAAAAAAAAAAATTATAATTCACAATTGAAATTCATTTCTTTTTGATGACAGAAATTTTTATTAATTGAGTTAATATTAAAAAAAAATATTCATTAAGTAACAAGATCATACAAAAATTTAAATTTAGATAATTGAATAAAATGGAAGATAATTGAGAACAATTTTTTATCAAAACAAAATTTTTTTATTGCTAAACAATTTATTAATAGAAACATGCAAACAATCTTATAGATTTTCTACAACAAATTTTTTCTCATTAATTTGAACTTGTACTTTATAATATGTATAATTTACATTCATTTTTCGAAAAATTTTTCCTATAATCTTCAAAAATTATTGAGAGGAATTATCTTTATTATTTACACAGTAGTTCATTTTTAATTTGATGACAAATCTTGGAATTTCTTTTTATAGCGGCATAATTACTTTACGCCACCCTAGCGCAATCACTGCCAAAAGTGTGCATTTTCTGGCGACAATTTGAGTGCTGAAAAAGTAAAAAACGATTTAGTAATCTAATCAAATCAAATTATTCAATATCGTTAAAAAATAAATAGAGTACCATGATCAATAAACGTGATTTGACGATTCTGTTTTCTTCGCAGCATTTCTTCTCTTCGAGTAATTGCGCTCTTCTGTTCACGATACGCTTCGGTGACCTAATAATAATTAAATAATCATAATTAACATAACATGGGTATAATTTTTTGTCAATATAAAATTGTAATATTTTACCCCAGTCTCAGACTTGATGTTAAAAATTCGATGCTCTTTTACAGTCATTGACTGAATTCCTCTTGAAAGTAACTCATCGGTAGTGTACGGACGATGTTTACCAGCCTCCATTTTAATGTACATCAACGGGCAACAGTAATTAAGTATTGTATAAGCCCATTGAGTAACAACAGATTGGCTACAATAAGGTTCAGTCCCTTCAATTCTGCGATGATACTTGATGTTGTTTTTTTATGAAAAATAGGTAATTGATTACATAATTTTTTTTCAAATAATTGAAGAGGAAAAATGATTCTAAGGTTCTACTTTTCTTTATAGTGACTTTCATAAACTTTGTATAAGAAAGAAAAGTCTTTGAATTGATGTATTTTATTATTTTATCTGATGTGTTACTCACAAGACATTCAATGTCCGCTGTGTAAAGAAATTGATCTCGGTCCAGTTTAGCTCTTGCTAATGCAGCACGGTTGTCCGTATCTTCAATTGATTTTAAATCAATCATAAACGTTCCAAACAAGTATTCCAAAGAGTACAAATCAAACGTATCTTCTGAAACTCCTATTGCGTGGAAAAAAAAAAAAAAAAAAAAAAACCAAAACAATTAATATTTTCTAGTTTTAATCATCTAGCGACATAAAAAACCAAAAATAGCCAACTTTTTGAACCTTTAATTGTTTTATTAAACTTTAAATATTAAACATTCAATATAGATGATAATTTTTTTAATATTTTGTAAATTTCATTTTCATATCACTGAGCGAAAAAATTTCTTTTGAAAAAAATGGGTATTTATGTGACAAGAAATTAATTTGTTGTCAAGTAATTTTCTTGTTGAAAAAAAGTTTTCTAGATTTGAATAAAAAAAAAAAAAAAAAAAAAAAACAATTTTAGATAGACAATTTGAGAATTTTCATCCAAAATGATTTTTTCCCAAATCTAAAAAACTTATTTTCAACAAAAAAGTAAGAAAAATTTATATTTCTTCAGCTAAAAAACATAATTGTTGAAAATTTCCAACAAATTAATTTCTTGTCACAAAAAAATGTCCATATTTATCAAAAGAAATTTTTTCGCTCGATGTAAATTCTTCTATGTGAGCTATTTTCAGTTTTATAAGTCATGAAGAATAAGAGTAATGAGCATTTACCAGCAGCTGACGTGATTCGTTTTAAGAAAGAAGTGACAACAGTTTTGAATTTGCCCAGCGTGAACAAAGGCGGGAGTTTCTCATACCATTTCTTCTTGCACGATATAAAAGTGACTAATTCATCGTACAAGTCCTTGTAATCAGTAACATTACCTTCATGATATATGTCGATTTTGTGAGTCTTGCCTCCATGCTCAAGAGCTTCCAAAGTATACCCTGTTTCGACGATAACTTTTATTATCTTGTGATAAATTCGCTCGATTCCTTGATCCAAAGTCAGCTCGATAAGTGCAAATTCAGCGGGGATGTAATCTACTTCATTAGTATTGACATTTGTTTTAGTGTAATACCAATTCACGTGAATGAAGTAAAATGTATTAAAACCGAGACCTGGAAGTTTGAAATATAATCATCGAGGAATTCTTTTTAAATATATTTTCTACTTCATCATCTTCAAATTAATAAATTTTACTCAATTATAAAATTTATCAGGTATTACTGAGAAATAAAAAATGTTTGTTTTTCTTTTTTAACAAACAGAATGCGAACAAAGATCAATTAAAATATATGTAGTAAAAATTGAATACCAACCTGTACCAATAACTTGATCAACAATATCATTGATATATTCTTTCATTATCAGCTCATACTTGAGATGTTTCATCTGTTGTTCAATTATAAATTTGATAGGCTCACCCAGGCCTGTACGTTTTCCACACATGTTGGACATTTCTTCCCTTGCTTTGTTATGGTAAATTTCTTTTTCTTGAGTAGATAATGACTAAAAAAATGCAATATATAATTTTTATTGCTATTAATAACTCTACAAACTCTACAAACACAAATTTTAGATTATCTTCATTTGCAAAAAAATAAAATTTAAGTTATTGTTTCAATGGTCATAACAAAAAATTTGCAGAAATTGAGAAATTGGAAAAAAATATTGTTACATTTAATGACATTTTACTATTGGTATGATTTACGTTTAGATTACGCAAAAAGGATTTATAGATTAAAAATTTAAAAAAGTGATACTATATTTGATAAATTATATGCCAACAAATAAATAATACATGAATAATTAATAAGATTTAAAATTTTGATAATGGTAATATGATACTAAAAAATAAAATTCTCTTGTGATAAGAATAATAGTACTTATAAATTATTTAAACTTATTGATAAAGAATATTAATACTATGAATAATGATTAAAAAAATTAAAAATTATTACCTTCCACAAATTTTCATATCTGTAATTTCTTTTGACATCTTGCGAATCACAATATTTGGTACCTTTTTGATTTTCTTGTTCCTTAAATTCCATCATAAAATAATAGAAGCCGTTCTTCTTCACTGTTTTTAACATTTTATAAAAAAAAAAATCCGATAGTTTCTTCACAAACTAGAATGTTATTAACACCACTTTTAAAACTGAAAACTTATGACAATATAAGAGTATATTTGATTGTACATAATGACTATTTTTCGATTGAATATTTTAAATCGTTAATCACTTGTAATCTTTCGGTATTATTCGAATTTAAGTTGATGTGAATAAATGATGATTCATGATTTTCTTCATGTTAAATAGATAGACCCGGAAAATTCTATACAAGGATATTTACTAAGAAAATTACATAGGATGTAATTTTGTTTTACAAAATAATAAGTAAAATTTGAATATTATTTTTAAATTTTTATTTTAGTTGAAATTATAGGCAGTACGCAAAGTATGACAGTCAAAGGAAAACATACACAATTACTGATAATGATGATAATGCAGTATTTGCATGTATTGATTTAGATAATAAGATTGTTTATATTCAATAAATCTTATTTTTAAATTATTTAATTCATGATATTTATTTATTTATTTAATTTGAATGCCAAGGCAATGGCCGAATGACAAAAATATAAGAATATAAAATACATGTAAGAGTATAAACATATCTAAATAAATATTATAACAGTATTTAGATTTCGCTAACAGAATAATGAAAACAAACGAAAAAGAAAATTTAAAAAATGTCATCAGTTATTTACAATCAAAAGAAAAAAAAAATATAAAGTGAAATAAACATAAGCAGAAAAATTTTCTGAAATTCCAGTTTTAGCTGAAGAGTAGGCAAGAAGTTTTAAAGTCGTTATCAGACTAGGTTTAGATTTAAATCTAAAGCTAAAGCACTTCAAATTTTAACGATTTGAATCATCATCGGTGAAGCCGGGAATCAAGTTCTCCTTAAGCTCAAGATCATGAAAGAATTGATAAGCTTTTGTCTTGAAAGTGTCTATGATAAGTGCATTGATGACGTCAGGTGGTAATTCTCTCCAGAGGCGTATCGATGAGATCATATTGTATTAAAAATTTAACTTTTTTTTTTTCTTATAAATAATTCATTGTTTTAGATATGATAAGCGGTGAGAAGATGAAGATTGAGGAATATATTGGCTACATGTGAGTGATATTACAGATGCAGAATTTGCCATGAAAGTGGATAATAAAATTAATAAATATTAATGTTAAATTATTTAATAAGAAAAACTTGTAATAAAGCAAATTATATTTATGTAAAAATATGTAATTAACTAGAAAAAAAATAAGTAAAACTTAGTAGTAATTAACAGAAAAGAAAAAGATCAAAACCCCTGTAGATAGACAAAATCTCCAGTAGATGAATAGCTGATACCAATAGATGAACACTCCTTACAAATGATATTTTCAACTTATTGCTTATATCAGAAATAATGAATTATTTCCCTATATCCATAGCATTATATCCGTATTGAGTTCTAAGGCGAAGCCTCGGTAGGGTAGTGATCGCGGTCGTAATTTCGCAGATATAGGATATAGTGGTTTTAATCATTAATGATGATGATGGTGATGAATTTGATTAAATTACAAGTACAATTAAAGTTAAGGCATGCAAAAAATCATTATTTTTTTCATGAACTTTATTTATATATTTTTTTAATCAATTTAATCTAGTTCAACCTAATTATACTCAACAACACACTGGTCATACATTCTTACATTAAAATTAAAATATTTTATAAACATTAAATATACAATTCAGGTTATACTTGTTTACATTATACAATTTTATTTATTCTAATAAATGGATCTGCAAAATAATAATAAACATCTACAGGACATACGTCTACTAAAAACTATTTTAAGCTATTTACAAAGCTCTAAATTCTGCATACATTTCAATTTCATTATCATTATCAACAATATTAATAATAACTTCTGTTATTATTATTATCGAGTGAACTGAAAGTATTGTCGATTGGAAGACTGGAAATGTTAAATAAAATATCTAATGGAATGAAAATTAAGCAGTAACTAATATCTTAACTTAAATTATGAATTTCAGTACAACAAATCTATTTTTTCGTTTCCTTAATTTAAGCTCGTATTGTAATTGACTTTATAAAATTAACCATTTATTAAGTATAAATATAATTTTGAACCCGTAATTAAATTAGTTTTGTAATTGTTGAACTGTTTTGAGTTTATATCCCAAGTCTTAGATTATGGAGGAAATTTTTGTAGTCATCAATATTTTAGGCTCTTTTTGAAAGTCTTCGAGTAATTTCACTTCTACCTGTCACACTAAAATACAGAATGTTACAAATATGGAATATTATTGATAATAAAAAAAAAAATACTAAGTTTCGCTAAAGAAAATGAATATATTTACTCACACAACATCTATTTGATCATCATCACTTCCAATATCATCATCAGTTTTAAAAAGCCGATTTGCTGGTTGGAATTTGTAACCACTCAGCACAAATATTATAAAAGTTGCCATTTCTTTAAACAATTCTTCCAACCATTTGTATCTAAATGGTATGGTAACCTATTTTTTTTTTTTTTTTTATTTGAAATCATTTCTGAGTAAATAAATTTTTTAGAATGATCACATGAAATTACGAGAGAAAATACCTTTAGAAATTTCAAAGAATTGATTTTTTTTTTATTTTCCGAAAATGTAATACCTTGAAAGTATACTGACAAATGGAATAATTAAAATGTTCAATATTTAATTAGTTATTACACATAATTGAAAACGCATGAGCTCTAATTATTTATCGTACTAAATTGTCAAACGGGATTTTCTCAAAAGTGTATTTTTAAAACTTATTTTTACTTAAAAAAAATTGTTTCTCAATTTGGCTGAAATTTTTTAAGGCTTTTCTCTACATCGTTATTGAAAGGATAAACCTAAAATTTTAAAAATTTCGCGGAAATAAACTAATTTTTTGAGATTAACAAACATTGAAAGTAGTTTGAAACTGGAAATTTTTTTTTTAATGAGCTGGATTAATTTTTTTTTATTTTATACTTTTTATCATTTTAAAGGTTTATCTTTTCCATGCGTGGAAATGTCAGAAACAGTAAGCATTTTTATTTTTTTATTTTACATCAATAAGCAAAGAATAACAAATACAGAAAAAAATTTTTCTGAGCCGTTTTGAAAATAGAAAAAAAGTTATCCTTTTGCTTTTCAAAGTTTAAATAAAATTTTGTTCAAACTTCAAAATCATACCATTATATTATCATCTACAACTAAAAAAAATATCAATTTGACTCAAGAAAAAATTCATAATCCAAAAAAATCATTTCCAAGAGTTTCAGTGTCTGTAAACACACAGTAAAAAATTTTGCATCATTGCGTCAAAAAATTTTGTGTTAAAAATTTTTGTGTTACATATTTAACACTTTTATGGGTAAATTTAACATTTATTGTGTTAAATTAACACAGAAAAGCGTTAAATATTTAACACAAAAATTTTTAACACAAAATTTTTTGACACATTGACGCAAAATTTTTTACTGTACAAGACGAAAAATTCTTAAATTATTTAGAATTGACTTAAACTAAGAAAAATTTTTCAGTTTAAGAATTTTTTTACCCAAATCAAGACTTTGAAACTCTTCACAATGATGAGGCGACTGATAATCCGAAGATAATTAATCCGCGATAATAGATTCGCAAATTTTGATCCGATGACAATTTATCCGAGTGACAATTGATGTTAAGCTTATGTGTTGGTCTACTATCGAATAAACACACAAAACCCATGATAAAAGGGCATAACACAGTAACAAGCGTATGTGTTGGTCTTCAGATCCAATGTCATGCGGATTAAACGTCATAAGGATCAATTGTCTTCGGATTATCGGTCGCGTAACCCTTCAAAATGATTGTCTTGGTTCAAGAATCTTTTTTATGTGTACAAAAAACTAAAGAAAAATAACTAATTTTCTTTGAGCTGTCTAAAGGAATTTCCCTCCTTAACTGTATCAAAATAAAAGTAATATTACCTTCAAAAAATATATCACTATCCGAGGAAAATAAATGTTACAAACGATCATGATGTAAAAGTGTCTGAATAAATTAAGCTTCTGGTGATTAACGATAGTTATACCACGAATATTCGCTGACTCTTTTAAATGTTTAATACTCCAAACCACAGGCAATAAAATAACTCCATAACAAAGTGAGTCCACAAGAGTAAATACATCTCGCCATGTTTTGTATTCAACCTCTCCGTCATCGCTTTCTTCTATAATTATTTCTGCCAAGCTCATCAGTACCTAGGGTAAAAATTTAAATGCAGCACGTACTTAGAAACTTATTTATATTGCTTGTTAAAAAAAAAACAATTACTTGAAGATATATGAAAATTCTGAATAGTTTTTCATCTTTTTCAGCGAGAATGCGCTTTATAAAATCCCAATCCGTTCCGATCAGAACGATTGATACAAATAAACATATTACTGATTCGTTTAACAAATGAGATGAGTAATGAATCGCCCAGGTCGCTACGTATTTGTTTTTTGTCTTTACAAAGAGATTGTTGATTCCATGAAACAGTAGAGAGAATGATTTTAGAAATAGCAAAATTGCTATTAAGTAGTGCGCGTTCACTACTCGATACCTAAAAATTTAATAAAATTTATTACTCTTAGCTTTAATCATCAAATTTGTAAATAAATAATTTAATTTATCTTGCCTGCTTTTTTTCAGCACCAAAATCCAGAAGCACCCAGAGAAAAAGAAGACCGAGGCCATCATAAAGTAAAGAGCAGGTAGCGATATATCGCTAGCACTTGAAAAGTTTTTATTACTTTTGTCCATAATAGCTAACTAACGATCAATCATTTTTGCAGTAATTTTGAATGTTGTGAAAATAATAATTATAAAGTCCGTCCTCATCTCCATTCATAATATTCATTTCAAAGTTTTTCGCCCTTAAGCATTACTCTCTGTTAATTGTTTCCACAGTTGCGTTAATCTTGACATTGTAGAACAGTGGTTCATTTTTTTTCTTAACATTAGTTGTAGTATCTACAAACGATTTTTTATTTTTATTATACCTGTTTGAAATAAAATAGGGGACATTAAATTATCCACTTGTTGGCTTTTGACATAAATTTTCACTTTAGTTCCTGCAATTTATCAGCATTAAAGGATTGTAGATGGCCGTAGGAGGCCAAGAAAGCAATATTTTCTCAAAAGACTTTTTCAATTATTATTATTAAAATTTATATACATAATAGCGAATTTTAACTTTATTAATAATTTTGTTTTTTTTAAAGTGGCTACTAAAAAAAATTTTTGATTTTTTATGAAAATTTTAGCTTTGAATTATTTATAAAAGTATCGAATATTTTAAAGTTCTTGGCTGCAGCCACATAAAAGTCTAACACGCTCTGTAATAACTTTACAAATAAAAGCATAACTTTGAAAATATTTCTCTGACTGACATAAAATTTTTTGTTCGTATACTTAAGAGAGAACACCACTGTGACGAACGAAAGAAAGAGGTGATTTTCGGGAATTTTTTCGACAGGGAAAATAAAGCAATTTGGGGATCGGATTTCTTTTATTTTATTAAGGGTACATTGAAGATTATTACCCTAAATTTTTATTAAAAAATATTTAATTATTACAAAATTATTAACAATCTCGTAGAGCACTAGGAAAAATTTCACCCTTCATGGTCGGTTCGATAACTCAAAAACGGATCATCTAAAAATAAAAACCCAAATTGATTTTTAATCAGTAAGGATGTAGTTATCGTCGCACGTACGGAATTTTGAAAATTTTTATTTAAAAAAAAATAGTGACTGATTGAAAATTTTCTATTCTTACTGTTTTTTTTTTTTGTTTTAACCCGGCTAAAAGAATCTTTGCGATGATAAAAGCAATCCTCAAATTGCTTTTTAATCAGTAAGGATGTAGTTATCGTCGCACGTACGGAATTTTGAAAATTTTTATTTAAAAAAAAATAGTGACTGATTGAAAATTTTCTATTCTTACTGTATTTTTTTTTTTTTTGTTTTAACCCGGCTAAAAGAATCTTTGCGATGATAAAAGCAATCTGGGTTTTTATTTTCAGATGATCCGTTTTTGAGTTATCGAACCGACCATAGAGGGGGAAATTTTTTCTAGTGCTTTACGAGATTGTTAATAGCTTTGTTATAATTAAATATTTTTTAATAAAAATTAAGGGTAATAATCTTTAATGTGCCCTTAATAAAATAAAAAAAAATTCGATCCCCAAATTCCTTTATTTTCCCTGTCAAAAAAATTCCCGAAAATCACCTCTTTTTTTCGTTCGTCACAGTGGTGTTTCTCCCTTAAATATGTTTACACTACAAAAATTAAATTAAAAAAAAATTGATTTTTAAAAAATTCCAACAATATATATGTATACAACTTAAATCTTATATATGGCCCAAAATGTTTTTTAAAAATTTCTAATTTCTTAAAATTCAAATTTCAAATCTATTTTCCAAAATAAAAATTTTGAATGTAACGCCACATTACAAAATTAAAACTTTTATAAACTATAGATATAGATAATATTATCAAGCTGAATATATCTTCATAACAATTTCAACAATTTTAATTACTCATAAAAATAACTACCAAGTAATAACTTTAATAATATTGACATATATTATTACCCTACAAGTTCTCTCAACTTTAACCTTGACGTTAAAACTGACGAATATTTACACGGAAGTAAATTCAAAATGTTGTCATATGATCTGTCATCATTCTAAAAATTTGAATACACATAATTAATGAATAAATAAACACGTCAACAAAAATAAATCCATAAAAAGTGAATTCAAAATACTAACCCCTACGTTGAGCTTCAGATATTTTTTAAAAACAACACTGGTATTTATAAACAATCAAGGTGAATTGATCAGTAACAATTAAATGTTTTCCAAATATTTACGTGGATAGTTTTTAAAATTCGATGGATTATTCATTGGTGTAAATTTAATTTAGCATTCATAGGATAGGGCTGTAGACTGAACTTATTTAGGGTGTGTACAAAATGGGAGGGTTTCAATGGCGGGAATATAAATTGCCCTGAACTTTATCTTATATATATATATATATATATATATATATATATATATATATAT
>CAJNRD030001118.1:6524258-6538519 GCA_905319865.3 Cotesia congregata | reverse complement strand
TAAATTGCCCTGAACTTTATTATATATATATATATATATATATATATATATATATATATCGTGAGAGCTTTCGAGATAAAAAAAAATTCATCTTTTCAAGCGCTGTTAGTACTTATTTTTTTAATAATTAAAATAATGAAGCGATATTTTTTATAGACGAGTTTTTATTAAATCTTGTCTTTCAATAAATTTAATTTTTTAAACCTAGTTATTTAAATAATATAATAATCACAAAAAATCTTTACATTACAGTATTTTATAAACATTAAATACACAATGATTATACTTGTATATATCAGATAGTTTATCTTAAATCCTAATTAAAGAAATAGCAAAAAAAATTACAAATATTGACAGAAAATTATACATCTAAATAAAGTTAATCTTGTAAAGCTATTCACAAAGATCTAAAAATTTTATTTTGAGTCTTAATTTTATTTTAATAATAATAATCTTAACAATAACAACAAATATAATTACTACTGTTGTTGTTATTATTATAATTTATATTATCACAAATAAAAGTATTGTCAATTGGAAAACTGGAAATATTAAACTAAATATCTAATGGAATAAATTAAGCATAACTAGTTTTGTAACTTAAGTTATCAGTATCAGTACCAGTACAATAAAGCTAGGATTTTTTTTTTCGAAATTTTTTAACTTTGTAAGCTCGTATTGAAATTGATTTATAAAATTAACAATTCAAGTATAAATGGATTCTCAAATTTTTAATTAAAATAGTTTTGTAGGAAATTGGTTTAAAATTTGAGTTTGTCTGAAGACTTTTGCTACGTATAGACACTTGTTTATCATTTTTTTTTTTATAGTACTGCAGCCAAAGACGATTACAAAATATAATTTATTGTTAAATTAATTAATTAATCGTAGTCGTAAGAAGCTTCACGTTTATTAATCAGACTTTCGCATTCTTCTTCATTGACAACGATTTGAGTTGTTTGTGGTCGTATTAACTTTTTGGCTTTAGACACTTTTCCAAGACCCTGAGCAAATCCACTCGCGCCAGATACACTAGAAAAAAGACTATGATAGTAACATTAAATTGAGTAAAGTAATTCGGATAGTAACGTGAGATAAAAATAATTGTATTTTAAATATCAGTAAATTATAACAGCTATCACATTTCTAAACATAGCAAATCCCAAATTTTTTTTAATTGTTGCATTTTTTTTTTTTTTTAACTTTTATATCTTTTCTGTATAAACTGAATTTTTTTTTTATCAATTTAGAGTGAACTTATTTTCTTATTTAAAAAATTTTTCAAAACTAAGAAATTTCAGTTATTGAATTTTGAATTGGAAAACTGATAACTATACGGAAAAAAATTATATACAAAAATTAAATGGCCATTTTTTCTTATATTAACAAAAAAAACTGTCAAATTTATATGTATAAATATGTAGAAATTACATTGTTAAATAATGTTATAATTTTTAAAACAAAATTGTTCAATCTACAGAAATAAACCTGTAAAAATAGTAGATCCGTGGAAAAAAAAATTTATATAAGGTAAAAGACCCAGTTATTGACACTGGCTTAGTTATTGACATTTGCAATTTTATTTTAATTAAAAAAAAAAACCAACTCCAATAAATTAATAAATGCAATTTGTGAATTATAAATTTTTGGATAATTGGTTTTTTGAGAATATTTTATTTTTTTAATTTAAATAAAATTGCAAGTGTCAAACAACTAGGTCAGTGTCAGTAACTGAGTCTTTTACCTTAATTATATAAATGTTTATATAAAATTATAAAAGAGTTTTGGTCATATATAATTTTATATATTGACTAGCTGACCCGGTGAACTTCGTATCACCTACAATATCTACAATATATTTTATTACACCTTTCGAACAGCGATTATCAATCTTTAAACTTTACTTCGATAAAGAATAAATACTGGCTGCATGAAGTATGGTTAGAATTTTGTCAAGTTATTAAATGAAACTCACTTCTCATTATCGCCTGAAAATCAAGATCCCAAAAAATGAACACTGAATTTATGAGATTTTTTTTTGTCCATATATACAGAAGATAGACGATTAACAATTTTAGTTCTGTTGATTTTCTTAGCTGATTTTCGGGTTTTTCAAAAATTTTATTCTTTCGAAAACATTCCTGAACTATAGTGAACAAAACAAAAAGAAAATTGTTGAAATCGGTCCAGTCGTTTTTGAGTTTTAGCGAGACTAACGCACAGCTATTCATTTTTATATATATATATATATATATATATATATAGATAAGCGTATAATTTTATATAATGATTTTTTCCTATGTAAAATTTACAAACTTTCTAATGCTAAACTTATAACTTTTTCCTTGGAAATTTAACATTTTTTTCCATATAAAATTCAAATTTTCAGTTTGATAGTTTTTTTTAAATATTAAAATTATGTTTTTAAAATTATAAATTTGACAGTTATGTCTTGACAGAAGAAAAACTCTAAACAGATTTTTCTGTAAGCTCTACATGATTTTCTTCCGTGTATCAAAGAAAAAAGTACCATTTTTTTTACAAACAATAATTTTAAAAAGAAAATTAAAACCAGCTATTAAAAAACTTACACAACATCCATTTCATCATCATCACCACCAGCAAGGTCATCATTTACTGTAAAATACGGATTCGCTGACGCTGGTCGGAATTTGTAACCAGTCAGTACGAAGAATATATAAGTTGCCATTTCTCTGAACATTTCGTCTAACCACTCATATTGAAATGGTACTGTCATCTGAAATAAAAAATGTTAAGTTAAATATTATCTTTCACTTGGAAATTTTGATTAAAGTAATTTAAGAATAAAAAAAAAATACCTTGAGTAGGTACATAATTATTCGGGTAAAGTAAATATAACAGACGATCATAATATAGAAGTGTCTAAAAAGCTTGAGTTTTTGTAGATTGATAGCTGCTTTGCCGTCTGTATTCGCGGATTCCTGCAAATGCCTGATACTCCAGACCACGGGGAACAATATCGCTCCACAACAAAGCAAATCTACGAGTATAAATACATCACGCCATGTTTTATGTTCTACGTCTCCTTCTTCACTTTCTTCAATTATAATCTCTGCTACGTTAGCTAACACCTATTGAATCAGATTAAATTTTTAGTCTTTAGATTTTATTTTGAAAATAATAATTGTGGTTTTAGTCAAAAAAAGTTACCTGGAGAGGTATAACAATCATAAAAAGTTTTTTGTCTTTATCAGCGAGGATATGTTTTATAAAGTCCCATCCAGTTCCAATGAGAACGATGGTTATAAATAATACTGCTCCTTTTAATAAATGAGTTATGTAATAAAGTATTGCCCAGGCTGCGACATGTTCTCCTTTCGTTTCTATAAAGTGATAATTTATTCCGTGGAACAGCAGCGAGAAAGATTTTAGGAACACCAAAACTGCCATCAAGTAGTGAATTTTGAATACTGGGTTTCTGAAATATTAATGTAATTTTAGTTAAATGTAATTTATTTAACTTTGCAATTTTTACTGATTACTGACTTTTTTTTGTATAAAAATATAGTAGAGCATTTTATAAAAATCTGCTCGATATAAAATTTTTAAGGGTCACTTTTGAAAATATCTCAAAATTACTCAAAATACTTAAAATTTTTTCGACGAATATCAACAAATAAAAATTTTTTTTTTTATAAAATTGACATTATTGCTACTGTCTTTTAACTAGTTAACATTAATCCGAAATTTATAATGTAAAAAAATTTTAAACGACTTCTGAGAATAAAAATTTTCAAAATTTATATCATTTTTAATTTAAAAAATAAATTAGAATTAATTTCTGGAAAGGATTCTTAAAATTAATATGTTTTAATTAGACTTGAAAGAAAAGTCCGTCTTTTTTGTACGACCCTATTAAAATTATTCAGAATACTTAAAAATTTTTCGACGACTATCAATTAATTAAAATTTTTTTTTTTTTTTTATAAAAAATTGATATTATTACTGTCTTTTAATTAGTAAACATTAATCCGAAATTTATAATGTAAAAAAATTTTAAACGACTTCTGAGAATAAAAATTTTCAAAATTTATATCATTTTTAATTTAAAAAATAAATTAGAATTAATTTCTGGAAAGGATTCTTAAAATTAATATGTTTTAATTAGAGACTTGAAAGAAAAGTCAGTCTTTTTTGCACGACCCTACTAATTATTTTGTCGTAGTAAATTTACATGACTAATTAATTTCAACATTTTAAACAGCGTCAAATGTCAAAATACTATTGAGTACTAATCGTAGTAATTACTTAAGATATATGTAGACAATTAACGTCCGAACAATTTTATTTATTTTGTAACCATCGTTTAAATAAACTTTTTATAAAATAAAATAATTAAAAAAAATCTTACTTGCTCTTCTTCAATATCAAAACCCAGAAGCATCCCGAGAAGAAGAATAGTAATGCCATCATGAAATAAAGAGCAGGTAGCGGCATTTCGCCAGCGCTCAAAAAGTTACCATTATTAATCTCAGTGATATGCATAGTAAAATTAACCATCGATCTGTCTTCGTCGTAATTTCGACAGTTGTGGAAATAAAAGTTATAAAGTCCTTCCTCATCTTCATTCATAACATACATTGCGAAGCTAGTGTTGATGTACTTTTCTCCGTCAATCGTCTCTACAGTCATGTTGAGTTTAACATCAGAGCACGGAGATTTAGCTTCATTCTTTTCTCCAACATTAGTATCTATAATTAACAAAAAAAAAAAAATTATAATTTACGCCATAAATAATATCTGGTTAAAATAAACTCAGACAAGAATCTAAATAATTTTACTGAATTACTTGCCCACCTGTTGGCTTTATTCATGACATTTAACATATTACTTGTGACAATCTATTTATAAATCTGCACTATTTAAATAAAATTCAGTGTAATGTTCACAGTACAATGTGTAAATATAAATTTAAATCCCCTTTTATTGTTAATATTTCTGTCAACGAGTACAATGCTCTAATGTCTTGTTGGTATTTATGATTATGATAAACTCCGGTAGTTAGATATTTATTCAAGATACATGCTTTCACAATGTTAATTATTACAATGATTTTTATTTTTATTAAACCGCAACAGAAATTGTTGGGTCAGATCCAAATTTATTACCTAACAACTATTTTTGATATTTAAATGCAATGTTACGTGCATTTATTTAAAAATTATGAATGAAATAATGCAAGACTCAATTTAATAACAGGAGCGACTAATTTTTTTTTTTTTTTCATTAATAAAAAATTGTATTTAATAAGTAATAAATTATTTATTAAAGAAAAAAATATAATATATTTTACCAAGTGTGTCCCGCTTCCGTCGAGGAAACAATTTGGTATCACTGAACCCAGATATTGATCCCCGTTTTTTTCTAAAGCTCGGCAATTGATTGATATCATTATAAATATGCAGTGACTTAACATTTGAGCTACAGGTTGTTTTTAATCTGCGGAAGAAAAAGTTATTAGTATCAGCTTGAAAATGAATGTTTGAGTGATAAGTAGCAAAATGAAAAAACTATTTTTACTGTAAAGTTTTTAAATCCATAATAAAATAAATCACAGCACTTTCATCCTTTGAGTCGAAATCTGTGTGAGGATTTATTGGTCCTTGTAATAAACATTTATCTTGGTGACTATCTAAATATGGATTAACAGTATCACTTTTTGTTCTATCTAAACTAAATCCATACTAAATAAAAAAAAGTAAATAAATAAATTAGTTTTTTTATATGAAAAATTTTTTAGTAAATTTTTAGATGTTTGGCTCCAAATATTTTTAGGTTTTTTCTTCAAGTTTTCATTGAAACTATACACGGAAAAAACAAGATGACACTGGACATCATCCCAGATTATACTCAGTCATATCTAAGGTGAAAAAAAATTTTAAATAGCTAAAAAAATCCATGAGAATTAATGTAGCACAAATTTAATAATTTTAAAAGTTTTATAACAAATAAATTATGGCAAAAAAAAAAATAAGAAAAAAAAATTGACATTTAGAAATTTAAAATAATAAAAAATGCAATTTTTTGAAAATTATTTTTTTGAATAAATCTTTTGGTTAAATAAAATTAAAAAATCTTCAAGTGACAGCTATCTTTAATGTCATAAAAAAATCCAGATTATACTGCGTGATATCTGGATTATACTCACAGTAATCTCGATTATACTAGCTACTATCTTAAATTTTTTTTCACTCAGTATAATCTGGGATGGTATCCAGTGTCATCTTGTTCGTTCTGTGTAGAAAACAATATTCAAAAGAATCTTAATAAATTACGTGTTTCAAAAAAATAATTACTACTTAGTTATTTAGTAACTTTTGTATGAAAAAATTTGAAACTGAAATTATTTATAAGAATTCATACTTGTCTGTTAATGTTAATATGATTAAAAAAATTTACATTTTTCATGTAACAAAAAATTTACTTGGTAAATAGACAGAAAAATTATTGAATATTTTTTAGCATGTATAATAAAATTATCAAGTTATAAAAAAACTGATAAGTTTTACTCAATTTTTTTAATAGGCAGTAACTTTACATAAATAAAAAAAATTATTCTATTAATAAATAAAAATAGATGGAGCCCTACATATAAAAAATTACCTTTCTTGGTAATATTATATTTTAATACTAAAAATAGACTTATTATTATAAATAAATTGCTGAGAAAAAAAAGCCTGGATTAAATCTTCAAGTTCAAATTTAAAGATTTTCAGTCCTTGATTTCTAAAAAATTATTATAAAAAAAATTAGGTGTCTATTTTTCGTATTAATTATTGCAAAAAAAAATGATTAATATATATTTATGAATTTTCTTACAACATCAGTATCCTTAAATGGTTTAACCTTGAAGTTTGTTAGATTAACAGTAAGACTTCCACGTTGATAAAAGCCAAACGTCGTTAGCGCAATATATCGCCTGGCATCATTCTATCAATTTAAATAAAATTTATTATTAATGTTAAATCAATTTATTAGAATTTATTAGATAAAATACTAACCCGTATATCAAGTTTGTGAATTCTTCCAGAAACAACACCCAGCAACAATAACAGCCAATAAATTAACACCGACATTATTTATAATTATAATTATTTACTCACAGTACTTGAATTTTTAGTTGTCAATTAAACATATTACACTTATTAGTAATGATAATGATAAAAAATTTAGTGGATTAATTATTTAGTTGAATGCAGACAATCGCGATTAAGGATTCATGATTCATAGTATGTACTAAACAGCAGAAATAACAACAAAGTCTGGCTGATGATGTATTAAAGTAACTGATATTTATAGATTGATAAATTGTTATTATTATTATTTGTATATAGATTAATGAATGATGGAAATAGCGAGACTGAAGATTGATATAAATTTTAAGGAATAAGGTTTCGGAACAGTCACAGATAACGGAAAACAATTTTACCGATTTGGTTCTCTTTTTATCTGACAGATGACAGGTCTGAATAGATCCTACATTTACTAATAAAAATAAATAAAATAACAAACTCAATAAAATAATAATTTAGAGTTTATTACATAATTTTATTTTTTTAAATTATTAATCGTATATTTCATTTAACAATTTAACTATTTATTTAAGTAAATACGGACTTAATTTATTTGGATGCTTTGTTGTACTTTTCTAAATCAATTTCTTTCCACCATCTGAAAAAATTAATATATTTATCAGAATGTTATTATTTTTATTATAATTAATTTAAACAAAATATAATTAAAGTAACTTACTCAGGTTTTCTGAGAATGTGGACTCTCCAGGCTACTAAAGCAACAAATAGTGCAGCGGCGGGGTAACAAAATGGCCTTGTTATCATTTTTGTATCTGTGATTAATTTTCTTTGGAAAAATGTTGACTGGAAGCTGAAAAAAAAAATTATAATTGTAAAATAATTCTTATTTGGAGTAATAATCATATTTACCTTGTTGGAGAATAATAACAGTAGCTTAGGTTATGGATCCGAGGAGTGAAATTGACACTAGGTGGCTGGTGGCTGGTTGTAGGATAATGCATAATAATAAATAACATACGAAACAGGGAGTTTCATCACCAACAAACAATAATATGTACAAATTACATTTGAGAACTTTTTTTTTACTAGTGCATGATATTCAAAGCATATAATAATTCTGAGATTTTCGAATAGTTATAATTGTTGTACATTTCAATTCATGAATGAGTGTATAGACTTTTACAAGCAACTGTTTCAAATAAATTAAATTCGAACTAAAGAAATGTTAAAATAAAAAAAAATTAGAAAAACGGTTGACCCTAAAGGCCATCCCTGCAACTTTCCGCTAATTTCATACTTAACCCGTCAGCACTTAAGTTATGAGCATTTTGCTCACGCTCGATTTAAAACAATGAAAACTTTTTTTTTTCAAATGGCAAGTGTATTAGATGAAATTTTTTCTACCTTCGAGTAATTTGACCTATTTTCCAATTATGAATTTTTGAAATGCTTTAATATCATATATATTTTTTAAAAAAATATTTTCCCCTTGCGCGTCAGAAATTGTGAGCATTCTTCTCATCACGAGATTATAGGTGTAACAAAACAAAATTTACTTTCGGTAACGTTCAGGCTAGTTCGTGTATCTTCGTAACTGTATAGCTGCCCGGCCGCATGCAGATTAAACGTGAGCAAATTTCTCATCACGAGAGTAAAGATTACCGAAAAGTTCACGTGAGTACTAACAAGTTAAGCGCTCAAAATTGCACTTACTACGTCTTTGAGCTCTTCGAGATCAAAAAAATAATTTTTGTGTCATTTTGAGCTCTCTGAAAAAAAAAAAATAGTGTTTTATCAAACTTCTATCAAACTTTTGAGCTCAAAAGCATACAAAAGCTATTTTTTTGAGCTCGGAGAGCTCAAAATAATACACAAATTGTATTTATGAGCTTGAAGAGCTCTAAAACGTCATAAGTGTAAGGGGCCATTCATTAATTACGTAAGGACAATTTTGGTCAATTTTGACCCCCCCTACCCCCATGTAAGTATACGTAAGATTTCTCCCCCCCCCCCCCCTCTTCCCCTTTCTTACGTAAGATTCTATCTTGACCTTCTAAATAATAAACTTTTATGTTTGAAAAAAAAAAAATAGTGTTTTATCAAACTTCTATCAAACTTTTGAGCTCAAAAGCATACAAAAGCTATTTTTTTGAGCTCGGAGAGCTCAAAATAATACACAAATTGTATTTATGAGCTTGAAGAGCTCTAAAACGTCATAAGTGTAAGGGGCCATTCATTAATTACGTAAGGACAATTTTGGTCAATTTTGACCCCCCCTACCCCCATGTAAGTATACGTAAGATTTCTCGAACCCCCCCCCCCCCCTCTTCCCCTTTCTTACGTAAGATTCTATCTTGACCTTCTAAATAATAAACTTTTATGTTAGAAAAAGAATCAGTTGCACTAAAACTTACAGTTCCATGCGGATCCATAATTTTTATTTTTTAACAAGGAATAATTTAAATAATACTAGCAAACATAAATCATTAAATCTACAAACTCATAACATTGTTCAACAAATAATATTTGACTAGTTTTAAATTAGTCTCAAAAACATAAATTAAATAGTTAAAGCTAGATCAATTAAAATTATTAATCTTCATCCGGACTAAACGGACTTTTAATCCATGTTATCCAATCAGAGACAATTGGTAGCTCATCAGATGTAACGATAGATGGAAATATTTTTTTATTTTTTAAATAATAAAAATATGATAATGCACGGAAAAATTTATTATAATTTTTTCTATAGAACCAAACATGGATAACGATAAAAACATATAAAATTTTAATAAGTTATTTTTTATTTTTGTCAATAAGCAACAAAAATTATTTAAATAAAATAAAAATTCGACTGTACACTTTAAAATAAAGAAAACAATTTGGAATCCGAAATGGAAAGATTTTTAATTTTGAATTTTGAGTCCCAACATAAGAACTTGTAGAGATTTTCTTAATCCCCCCTTCCCCTCAATACCCTTACGTAATTAATGAATGGCCTCTAATTTCAAGCGTTTAGGTATAGAATTGGCGGGAAGTTGCAGGGATGGCCTTCAGGGTCAACCGTATTCCTAATTTTTTTTAAACTAGAATTTAATTTTCGCACGCAAGCGCGCGTCTTGACTATAGAGTTTGCATATATTTTCATGCTTATGATATATTCGACCAATCACGTTACGAATAGTTTGATGCCACATACATTTCATCTCAATTTTATATTAGGACTAGAATTTAATTTTCGCGCGCAAGCGCGCGCGTCATATTTATTGTCATGATATATTTATGTGTCGTTTATGTATATTATATTCACTTTTAACCAATCAGAATGAGAATAAATATTTTCAACCAATCACATCACGAATAAATTGGTTTCACATACATTTCATCTCAATTTTATTATGGGACTAGTATACGTTGCGCGCGCAAGCGCGCGTGTGAATGTTGGTATGGAATTATCTATATTTTCATGCTTATGATATATTTGACCAATCACGTTACGAATAGTTTGCTCTTACATGATATATTTTCATATTTTTCATCTAAATTATAAGAGTGGATTAAAACAACAGTCACAAAAATTTTTTTTTAACTTGTGATTTTTATATTTAAAACCTATTTCTACACGGAAAAAAAAATTTCGTTCTGGTAACCTAATTGTTTTCAATAGGGTAGAGAAAGATACCAAAATTTCAGAAAAATCGAAAAGGGTCGGTGTCAAAAGTGGTCGATTTGGCATGGAATGCCCCATATAAAAATGCATGTGGGTACTCAAGTGAAAGCTCTTGATGAGTATAAAATCAAAATGGGCTTATATTTACGAAAATGTTAATTATTGAAGAATGCCCATTGCATATTGTTAACTAATGATGTTTTTAACTATACAAGCTCATTCCTAAAATTTCTTAATTTAAGACGTGTGTACATGACAACGTCTATCGGGTCCGCTAGTATGTATATATATATATATATATTTTTTTTGAAAATTTTTAATTACAATTAATTTATAAAATAAAAAAATAAAAACATTATAATAATGATTAAAATGAAATATTATCAAAAATAATAAATTAAATTTTTAATAATTAAATATAAAAAAGGTTTAAAAAAATATTTTCTTCACAAAAATTTATTTATTTCTAAATTCATTTATTTTGGGAGTGAATGCGGAGTGAATTTTATTATTAATAAAAATTAACTCCTTCTCGGAGTAAATATCACTCCCGCTGGGAGTGAATCAATTAAAAATTATTCACTCCCCATTCACTCCGCAAATTTTTTACAGTGTATGAATAAAATTTTTTTTTTTTAATTTCGCTCATAACTTTCTAATAGGAAATTCAGTTCTCTACAAAATTGCTTATGCCCACTTTTTTCGTAAACTCAACAGAAACGAAGTTACAAAGGGCTGAATAGGAGGAAAAAAATAATTAATGAATGAATAACAGAACAAAATTTATTTTTTTAACTTATTAATTTATTATATTGAGTGCTTGTGTATCTGAATAATGATAGATCTGTTCCTGTTCGTTTTGTTTACATCAACAATAAGCAAAATGACGTCTTAAATTAAGCCATGCTTACTGCGTTAGCACTTATTTTGTGTCCCGGCCGAAAATTTTGTAAGTATATTATATATAGTAAGTGACTTACTAAATTTAGTAAGTACTTACTTTGGCCAAACACGCCCAATGAGTGTATACACTCTTACAAGCAATTGTTTACAAATAAATTAAATTCGAACTAAAGAAATATTTAAAAAAAAAAAATTTGGAAAATCCAAAAGTGCACGACTCATAATGCTCATTTAATTATGAAATTATAATGAAACAAAGCGAACGTAAAAAAAAATATCAACCCAAGTGGCACAAAATTTTTTTTGATAATATTTTGTTGAATTAAAGTTGACAATTAATAATTTTTGACTTCTTATTAAATAAAATTTACCAAAAAGTTAACAGTTTTTTATGTGACGCTTGGAAAACAGCTGAACTTATGTTTTTTTTTTTTTTATTTTGAACTTCCCGCTAAGAAAATTGAAAATTTTAAAAAATCGGGAAGTTATTGGTTTCACAACGTTTTTCGAAAATCGAGTTCTCATCAGATCTTGACGTTTTGAGTTCCTAGGAAGCTTCCCTGAATGTTTTCGCGACCATGTCCGTATGTCGGTATGTGTGTGTGTGTGTGTGTGTGTGTGTGTGTGCACGGAAAAATTGAAACCGGACTGGGTCGTTTTCTGCACCAGACTCAGTCGTGTTCAAGAAAAAATGGAAGAAAAATGAGTCTAGTGCAGCACATGACTGAGTCGTGGTGTAAACTAATTTTTCTTCCATTTTTTCTTGCACACGACTGAGTCTGGTGCAGAAAACGAACCAGTCGGGTTTCAATTTTTCCATGTGTGTGTGACACACACACATACTGACATCATCGCGAAAACATTCAGGGAATATTTTGTATGTTACTGGGCAATGAACACAAATTTTGTGTCAAACTCGTCATTAATATAACATCAACTTTGTGTTGACAGCCCGTCGATTCTTCACTTTACGCAGCAAACGTTTTCACGAAAATATAATAAATATTAAATAATAAAGACAATTAAATTTATATGACACTTAAGTTAGTAGACGTCTAAAAATTTTTAATTTTTTTTATTACATAAATTACAACTAAAAAGATATTTCTAAAAAATTGCACTTCTAGTTTTTAAAGTTTTTTAGATGTGACATTTTTTTTTTTTAATTGTTAAATTGAAATTTTTTCAATAAAAAATTTCTAAAAGTTTTAAAATGTCGGTTAACTTCATTTTCATAAATTTATAACTCTGCTGCTTCACTTTTAAAACCTATAAATTATTTTTTGATTTAATTATTAAAAATTTTTCATACTTTCTTCCTTCCAATTATTTATAGTCGGTATTTGTTGATGTTTCGTTAAAATGTAAATGATAGAAAAAAAACATTTTTAAATAAATATTATTTACTGCAGTTGAGGAAATAAAAAAAAATTATTTTATAGGTTATGTTATAGGCATCAAACAGTTGATGAAAATAAATAAATTTATTTAACATTTATTTTGTGTTAAGATTGACACACTTTAGAAGTGTATGATTCTTTGCGCCCTCTTGTGGCGATATTTCAACATAATCTTTGTGTTAAAAAGGGGTTACACAAAATTTGTGTTGAAATTTCAACACATATTTTGTGTCAACCGTTTTTAACACACAAACTGTGTTGATTTTACACAATATTTTTTACTTTGTCGTTAAGCACTCTCTGATGCTTCGCATCATGAGTCGTGTAAAATTGCGCTGATAGTTTTTCAAATTTTTTTACATTTGAAATTTGTAGTTTAATTTTTTTGTAATAATTTTTTCAGTAAGGAAAATCATAAAAATTATCAGATGTCGACTGACTTTATTTTTAAATAGAAATAAGAGAAGAATTTCATTAAAGAAGTCATTTTTCTTAAAAAAAATAGTTATTATTGGTTTTTTGAACTTATTGTTGTAATTATAAATCTTTTTTGAAAAGTTTCTCATAAAAATGTTATTTTTAATTTATTATTATCATTATCATATGAAACTGTCGGAAATTTATTAATTTTTTTCAATTTTAATTAATTAATTTGTATGAATTTTTTTATTGCCAATTTATTTATAAAAAAAAATCTTAAAGATTATCAAATTTCTAATAATATCAGTAAATTTATATTATTCTAATTGTTAAAATATTTATAGATTGACTTGCAACAAGACTGAGATTTAGCGGGACATTGAGAAAAGAGTGCCAAGTATATGCGCAGAAGAGCTTATTTGGGCTTCTGCGCATTTCAGCCGAGTGCTTATTTGCTGGTTGCTTGTCGGACGCCTGAGCTCGCGATTGCTGCTGCCCCCGCGGCACGAGTACCGCAATCGGGGACATCTGAGTGATCCGAACGGAAATGTAGCCAATGTAATTATTGTAAAGGAATTCAAAAAGTAACTTGCTCTCTAACAAGTTATATACATTTAATACTTCATACATAACACTTAATATATGTCAAATAATAGTAAATTCTATATAATAAAATACACACATTAAAACATTTAAATATCATATTTATGAAAAAAATTAAACTGTAACCCATGAAACATTACAAAAGAACGACAATTGATCTGTCTTCTAAGTCTTCTAAGTCATAAGAAA
>CAJNRD030001118.1:6503955-6522696 GCA_905319865.3 Cotesia congregata | reverse complement strand
TATTATTTGACATATATTAAGTGTTATGTATGAAGTATTAAATGTATATAACTTGTTAGAGAGCAAGTTACTTTTTGAATTTCTTTACAATTATTACATTGGCTACATTTCCGTTCGGATCACTCAGATGACCCCCCGCAATCGCAAGTCTCAAACGTCGTTCGCTTGCCATGTCAGTAACACACTCTTTTCCGCTCACCGTTTAATTAATAAATTAACAATTTGTTTGTCGATATTAATGGAATTTTTTATTGTAAACTCTATTTGGATCTCTCAGGAATATTTTTAAATATTTATTTTGTTGGTGTAGAGGATATTTAAAGTGAATATGAATAAAAATAAATTCAGAATCTTATACACAGCGTGAGATGTGACGTTTGTTGTCGTTTGAAATAGTGATTCCTCATTCGAGTAATAAATTTTAATTTTTGGTTATCTAGAAAATTTACAAATTGTAGTTTAATAAAAAGTCATTAGTTTTGTAGATTATTTTATATTAAACTGTTAGTAAGTGTTTAAAAGTGTCTTTCAATCTTCTTTTTCGTGGAATTCGTTACAGTGTTTAGGTCGTTAGTGGCGCTACGGTCGAAATGCGCGCGCGTTCTCGGAGTTGAAAAATTTAAAAAAGTTCAACTTGCATTCAGAGTTGAACAATAAAAATTTTTTTAGAGATTTTATTTATAATTAAAGGTAAATATTTATAATCAAATTTTTAACTATCTAAATGATTATAAAAATAATTTTTATGTTTTACAATAAACATATTAATTTAATGGATTAAAAAAGTTTTCAATTAATAATGATTAATGTATTTAAATTTACAGAAGCTGGATATAAATTTCCAAAATTAAAGAGAAGGCCAAAATAAAGGTAAACATTTTTTTTTTCTCATAAATTTTATTGTTTTTAATCGTCTAAGCCCAGTAAAATTTTCTTTTTTACATAATTAATTAAATTTTAACTAAATATAATTTATTCATTACTATGATCTTAAATATAAATACTGGTATATTATGATAAAATTTACTTATATAAAATTACAATAGTAATATTAATAATAATCACGATTGACTGCGTTCATGTATTTCGGGCAAGTTATCGTGGGATATGTTATCTTGGATAAAATATTTAATTAAATAATTAATATTATATATTGATTGCACACAACCGATAAGTTGATGAATTAACAAGTTTATGAAATTAATAATATCTTAATAATAAACAATAACATACTTAGACTACATATAAAATTGCTTCAACAGTTGAGCTATTGATTCATCAATTAATCTATCACAAGTAGATTAATAATATTAAAAATAATAAGTAAATAATCAATAATAATAATAACAAGTTATAAATTTAAGTATAATTACACATACTACGAGCACCAGCCAATTTTGTTAACTTAAACAACAAATACTGTCAGTTATTTCTCATTCCATTTATCTAAACATAAAATCGTCTTATTTAATAACAATTAAAATATGGCTCGTGGTAAAAAATTCCGGACTTATTTCGGCTATCCGAAGATCTCGAATAAATAATTATGGCATCGAGACCTTAATCACCAGGTCAGGCCTAAGTTATCTAATAAAACATTAAAATATTAATAATAATAATAATAATAATAATAATAGTATATATATTTATATACAGTTTATCAATAAAATATAATTCAATTATCCTCGGCCGTATCACAATAAAAATATCATGACACTGCGTTGAAATCAATAAAACAAAATTGATAAATAATATTTACATTAACCTAACAGACACTGACTCAAATTCAAAACCTAAAATGTCATCTTCACTTCTTCTGAGTATGTAAATTAAAGTAAATCAAACATATACTTCATCGCGATTATTATCAGGCAAATTCTGTCTTGTAACATTACTATTAGCAGCTAATATATTAGAATTGGTACTAGCAGGTGTACTGATGCGTCGATGAGGCTCGTGAATTCTAGACCTCGTGAGCTCTCTGCCAATACTCCCCGTCCTCTGCCTGCCGTCCAAATTGAGAGAATTCAACCCACCTATCACCGGATTAACGTGTTTATTTACAGCAGGAATCGCAGGCGAGTGAGGTAACGAATTACTGCGATCATCACGTAGCATACTGGCTGGAGGACAAGGCAGAGAAGTAGATCGTCTGCCTCGAGCGTCTAAATTACTCTGTTTCTGCTGAATCTCCGATACCGGGTTGACAATGTACCCGCCGAGTTTGTCCGGGCTCATCAGAATGGCCGAGCGTTCGTTGTAGGAGTCAAAAGTCGGAGTGCTTCCGTGGCTCCCACCAGTGGGACTTTGACGCTCGCCAATCATCGGGGTCGAGCGATCGTTCTCGTCCTCATCCAGTTCAGAGTCTTCGTCGTTTTGCTGCTCGACGGTGGTCGCCGTGCTCTGAGAATTTATGCTACTTCCTTCGGTGGACCTTTCTTCCTCCTCGATGCTGTTTACTTCTGTCAATGTTGTTCTCTCTTCGAGAGAATTGTTGCTGGGCGTCTGGACGTTGTTGATTCGCGGCATTGGCGAAGATGCGGTTGTCACTATCCCCAGCTGGGTCAACTGGCTCATCGTGACAGGTGTCAGAGTCACTGGAGTTACTATTCCCGCAGAAGTTAGCGTTGGAGACAAAACTGCTTGGGCTAGAGTAGCAGTTCCGCCTTTTCCTGACGCTTGATTGTTTTCTGTCTCTGCGATTGGGGACAGAACAACGTGAACCACTGTCGGGACGTCTGATGAATATGTTCCATTCGCGGGGATTACTCCCACTACTCCTGCTCCGATGTTTGCTGTGTTATTAGCAGATAAAGCTAGTCGTTGTTCGCGATCTACAACTTCCTTTGTCACATCCGGTGTTGGGATTCTTGGTCGATTTTTCAAAGATACTGGGACTGAATTTAGTTTTGTCATTGTTCCTGAAATTTATTTAGTTTGTTAGAATTATTGTCAAATCACACTTTATGTCATAAAATTATTTAAATATTAAGTATTAATTATATTTATAATTAGAATTGCAAATTGTTTATTTTTAAATTAGTTCATTTTTATTTAAATTAAATTTTATCGATTATATAATACAAAAATCGGATAGATAAAATCATTTTATTTATAAATTAAAAACAAAAACAATCTAAAAAAAATTTGAATAGTTTTTTGAATTCATATAAAAAATTTTTTTTTTTTTTTAAGAAACAGATTTAAATTATTTATAATTAAAGTAATTAAAATTATTTAATAACTAATGTATAAAAATTTGAAAAATTTATTTACTGCAAACTTTAAAGTAAAATTATTGCAATTTTCGATTTTTAAAAAAA
The DNA here is from genome assembly GCA_905319865.3 of Cotesia congregata. Lineage (NCBI taxonomy): Eukaryota > Metazoa > Arthropoda > Insecta > Hymenoptera > Braconidae > Cotesia > Cotesia congregata. The sequence goes on along the minus strand of CAJNRD030001118.1, from coordinate 6,519,373 downwards.
TGTACTAATTAAATTTCATAAAAAAAATTTTTTTAGCTATCTAATTTTTTTTAATGCATATTAATTAATCTTCAAATCTTGTTAAAATTTTTCATCCATTAATATATTATTTGCAATCCTGATTAAAGTAACAATAAATAACTATAATACCTTGTCGACTCATCCGCTGGCTTCTCATGCTCTTTCTTCCAACCATTCTATCATAAAACGAGGGTTTGTTATTGGAATTAGAGTGAATTTGAGGTAAAACTCCATTTTCTGGACTGCTGTAGACACTATTGTGTCGATTGCGTGTAAAGAAGCCTCCATTGCTGCTGTAAGTAGTAGAGGAACTTCTAACAGAGCCCATGCGATTGATCTGACGTTGGAGCCAATTTTTCCTCCTTTCAACCAAAGGCGTATCGACACTCTCCTACACATAAATATGCATAAGTATTCATATTTATTGTCATTATCGGATATAATAAATAAAATAATACATCATCTTTATTCATCAGTATTTATCATAATTGCCCGAACTTACATAATCGGCATACACGTCATCCTGATGAACTTTTCTGTGCTGGTTTACGCTGTGCATCTGCGATCCCAGCATTACATTTGCGTACAAGGCATCGCTCTCTTTTATTTTGTAGTGCTCTGCCGAGCCTTTTGGCTCTTCGCGACGGTATTGTTCACTTGCGACAGTGTATGGCAAATCTTTTGGCACTACCTCGTCCCAGTACTGGTCTTTCAGGAGCTCTGGATGCTCTTCGTGCATTTCGTCGACAATCATATAGCTAGCCTGAAATAATTACTTTTTATTAGCATGATTCAGTCTTTAATTGAATTTTTATAATTAAATCGGTATTATAGCATCCATAAATTATGATTAATCGTTATGTAATTATCGTAGACCGACAGTAAATAGAAAAAAAAGTGACATTACATGAACTTTTGATAATTTACAATTTTAATTTAGTAACTAGACACCAATTAATTTTAATTATTTTTAAAGACAACTTAATTTTTTTTTTTTAATAAATTTTATAACATAAATATTGATAAATTTTTTAGATTTTTTTTCTACAAATTATTTTTTTTTATTGATAGTATTAATTATATAACAAAAATTATCTCATAGGTACGGAAGTAATAATTGTCATTTAAATTAGGAGAATAATAACTTTTGACCTCTAAATTTTAAAAATCACAAAAAAGTAATTCCTCATCAAAAATTTTTTTTACAATAATTTCTTGCTAACAATATCAACCTAAGGTTTAAAATTTTATTTATTTATATTATTATCTAATTTAAATTTCAAACTAAGTAATAAAACCATTGAATTATTTTAATGAAAAATCAACACCTTGTGAGCTAATAATTTATGTTGTTTATTTCTTTATTACAGACACGAGAAAACAGTAAACAAGAAGCAGAGTTTTATTAAGTCTATTCCACGAGATTTCACTCAACACGGTAATAAATATTTATTTTTCTCTTGTATATTATATAAATTATGAAATATGCTATAAGTAAATAAGAGCCAGCAAAGGTAATAATAATATAGTTACAGTTAACAAAATATCGATGATAGTTAGGAACAATAAATACCTTAATATGACGGTCAATGAGCCAGTTAAGTTCAATATCATCATCGTCCTCTCCGAACGGATTAATGAGCACCTCGGCAACCTTAAGCCATCCCACGTAGAAGCAAAACTGTGGGCATTAATAAAAGATAAGCGACATTCCAGGTGATAATTAATACAATTTTACAAATCGTTGAACTATTTCATAAACTCTGCAGTTGCGAGTTTCAAGTCAATTATGCAATTATTCTCGCGCGCATTTATTACTTTATTGTATCAAACAATCAACGTGACCTTTCTTGTTTGACATTTCAATTTCTTACTCATGAATTTCAACTATTTAACTTGAATATTTAATAATATTTATTGATAAATAAAAACATTACCTGGAGTGTCGTGAAAACGGGGAAATACATGTCCGGCTCCTCGTACTTTCCAGCTCCCACAGAATGAACGACAAACTGACGGCCCAGTAGCGCGGAGAAAAAGTACGCGTACAAGGACAATGTTACTACCTGTAAAATAAACAAACTTGTTGAGATATTTGCAAACATATATATTATATACAATATATTATGTATGTGTGTATGTACATTGGTTATTTGCGAATGAAATGTTAGCTCAAGGATTAAGGATACAAGTTTCGATTTCATTAACTTCCGGGATCGGCCGTATACTATTTAATTCCAATAAAAATAATATTTCCTCTTTTTCTTCGATTTCAGCCGCGTGTAAACTTGATTTGCCTTTGCCGAACAATAGAAGGATATAACCGGTCACGATTCCTCCGAGTCCATGCACCCACGTGCACAGTATTTTAAAATTTATTTATTTTATTATTTATTTATTTATTTTAACCATAAACTTTCTCCTTAGGTTAGTTAACTCGTTTATTATAAAAATGATTTACACACATGCGCGATGGTGAAGTATTTAGTTTTGGTATAAGAATATTATATTTCAACTACGTCAATGCTGGCTGTTTGCACCAACAGACAAGTGTTTTTTGTATACATTTTATGGACAATGCATTTTACTTTTTTTTTTTTACTGAGCGATGTCAATTAAATGCTTCGATCTCGATTATATTTTATTTTTCATAGATTTTTACGTTAAATTGGCAGCCAAATTTTTGATACAAATTCAATGTTTGACCTCATCTTATTAAAAAAATTTTCTATCAAAATATGAAATTAGTTTATTGAGATTTCAAGTTAGCATTAAATAAATTTGCAATTTTTGTTAAATTTAGTCTAAATTTATTTCAATGCAGAAAAATTTCGACTGAATTAAAAAAATCTTAATTCGATTAAATTATATCTAAACATTTGATTTTAATTATATAATCTTGATAAAAATTTCCACTAAAAGAAAATAAAATTATTAAACTCAATTTAAAATTTAAGTTCATTAAATCTTTACATTTTTACTATGAAAATTGCGTACACAGTAAAAAATTTTGCGTCATTGCGTTAAAAATTTTTATATTAAATTTCTACATAAAAGTGTGTCAATATTTAATCATAAAATTTTAACACTAAGTTTTTTGACGCAATGACGCAAAATTTTTTACTGTGTATAGTCTATGAAAATAATAATTGGACTTTGACTAGCGAGAAGATAAATCCAACTATTATTACTTTACATATCAGGTAAAATAAGTTGTAGAAATAGCTAAATAACAACTAACAAACAGCAATGACAACAGAAGCCGTGTAACATTAAAAGATACACGTGTTTAGTTGGTCACGTACCAGCAGCGCTCGAATTATACGCCGTCTCTTCGGCGCCTCTGAAAATAATGCCACGACCCGGGTATTACATTAGGTTGGTTAGCTGATGAACAATTTAACAATTTCCGTTGCACAATACACGCGCATACCTCCCTCTTTTACATCATCTTCTCGTCTTATCTCGTAACTGCAGATTCATTACTTTTCCGGGGAATCATCAAATGATAATAATGATTAACACATACCAGATATTTAATAATTTACTGACAATTTTTACTCATCAACTGAAGACAATCAGTACGGAAAAACCTTGAAGAGGTTAATAAGTTTATTGTTTAAATAATTATCGAAATGCCTGCTGTTCGTTGCCTGATCAACGGAAGTACGTGTCACCACGCAAGCAAAAGACAAGTCTCAAGTCTTAAGTTTGCTTACAATACTTTGTATTATAATACGTGGTAATGCAATGTGTTAGTGTTGGTACGTTTCATTTAATTACAGCAGGTAGATGATCTGGCGTCTAAAAAATAAGTCGCAATACAGCTATTTATTCAAAATAGACAATAGTTTGATAATTATTTTAATTTATTTTATTAATATTCAAACAAGTCGGATAACGCCGAATACAAACTGCGTATTTTTTTCATAAACTTGATGATATATTGCCACTTTTAACTAACGATAAATGTTTAATGCAAAAAAAACTCAATAATGTGTAATGTAATAAGTAATTACTTATGCACGAAAAATAATTTTAATCAACAATTGAAGAAGCGCCAATTATTTATGAATAACGCAACGAAATGACTCTTCACTAATGCAAAAAATGTCTTAATGTTCTTCCAACGAGTATGTGAAGAAAAAAAGGAATAAGAATAGAGCCTTGATTTTATAGATGCAAGACGAGACAAAATGAGATTCTGTTGCATCGGTACATAGCAAGTTAATATGTTACAAGTGCATAGGTAACTCACCTGAGTGTAAACCAGAGGAACGCAGACAGTGTCATAACCAATGAGAGCACCAAGACGTTTCCTGATGTCACTCAGTTCCACCAGAAGCGTCTGAACAACGTGATCACTCGTTATTAGAGCCTCTTTTCTCGCGCGATTTATTATGTTGGTCGCCCATACCAAGGGCATCCAGTACTTCGACATCGCTGCTTTTTTATTCATCATTTCAAATATTTTCTTCTCTGACTCCATCATTAGACCTGAAAACAATACAGCAGAGTTTATTGGTTAATAAAATGTAAAAAAAGGAAATGAGAAAAGACATTACTCTTGTGAAGAAAAACAATTTAAAATTAGTTCAATCCATGCAGAGTGTATATCTATACAGTAGTCAATTCAAATAATTTTAAATTGGTTTTTTTTAATAAGGATATTTACAAAATTCATACACTGAGAGAAAAAATACTTTTGTTAAGAAAATTTTCTTGACACAAGAACATATATTCTTGATGATTACTGGAAATGTATTTTTTTGTCTGAAAAATTGGTCGAATTGATGAAAAAATGAATAGATTTAAATGGTTAATTTCAACAAATTCTTGAACAAGGAATTTCTTTTCTAGAATTTCAAGAAAATAAAAAAAAACTCAAATAACCTGAGCCGGATTCGAGCCCACAACCTTCAATTACATGCCAAATATTTTTATTTTTTTGCTCAATGATTATAATTGCCAATATCTTTATCTTCCAAGTTACTTGAGCAATTAACTTGCTATAAAGAGTAACTTTTAACTTCATAAAATTTTCTAAATCAAAGGATAATTTTTCAAGCTGTTTTTCGTATGGTCAAACCTCAATAACGTAAAATTTAGTGAGTCCTTTTTCTCAAAGCGAAAAATCCTCGTTACAAGTGTAAGTTCGATCGCTTGTATGTAAAATTAGTACAAATTTATAGTGAATAAGTATAAAGAGTTGGTTGTATTTTTAGGTTTGTTTATGACCCGATAAAAGTTTATCAAAAGAAACAACAAAAGTTAATGATTTCCGTAAACGATACTGATCATTGATGCGTTCATGGATCCGTTATTCCTGGATTTACTTAACGACAGGTCAACGTTTCCTCTACACTCAATTCTCATTCTTCGTTCAACATCTGTACATATATAAATGTATAGACACAAGTATGTATATATGTATGATCATTTACATCTCTTCCTGTTTTACATTTTAAGCAGAAACCGCAGACGCTAATTTTCATGTGCCCATTTTCGCGTTCACCGGGGTACCAGCATCATCCTTATTATTATGATGCCAGTCGACCAATAAAACGGTTTATATTTTCGACTAAGGAGCGTTATTAAATGCATTGTACAGTATAAGTAGGAAAGTATTGAACAGAATTGAATCGAATGTAAGAGGATAAGAAGAGGTCAAGGAACCCGGTGGTCCTTGTCGGATGTGCAAGGTCGTCGTGAAAGTAAAAAATAAGCTTAAGCTCAGCTCTTTCTTTGTATCTTTCTTTATCTCGACTCCCTTTCTTTTATTTTTTAACTTCATTTTGTTTATTCTTTGTTCTTTTTGTCGTCTCAGACGAAACCAGTCTCTGCATATACAACGCGAATTTAAACTTCAAATGTATGCTAATTTTATTGTGCATTAATTTACGTTTAATCACCGTGAACGGGTAATAGATTCATTTATTTGCTAGTACTCTCACCAGCTGTGAATTTTGTTTTTAAAAATTCACTTTTCATCACAATATTTTCAATTGTCACTTTGTTTCGTTAAAAAAGTTATTTTGGTTCCAAGAAAATGTTTATTCTTTGTATTATTGAATATGTTTTCCAAAGAAGGATGCAAAAAATTCATGTGCTAAATAATCAGTTGATCAATCAAAAAATAATTTCAATGGTTTATCATTCATTACAAATTTTAATACCAAATTGCATTTCTTTCATTTAAAAAATTTGAATTCAAATCTTTTTACAAAGATTGTTTCAGTTTTAACCTTATTTTTTAAAATCCACACAGAAAGAAAGGTTCACTTGAGCCAAGAAAATATTTTTCTTCATAATTATTTACTTGGGCGAAAAAAAAATATTTTTTTGACACAAGAAATTTCACTTATTCCAACAAATCAATTCTCTTGCTTCAAGAAATACGTTTCTTGATCCAAGACAATTTATTTAAGTCAAGAAAATTTTTCTTGTTTTGAGAAAATTTCTCTCTTGCTCCAAAAAATTAAATATCTAGATAGTAAATTTTCATTAATATTTCTATTGACTAACATGTCAAATGGGAAGATCAAATAACATTGAATCATTTTTTTTCATTCAATATGTATAATTGCGCGCTAAAATGATCTAAAATGGGTATCAAATATTTAAAAGAAAAATTTTCTCAAGATGAGATAATTTTTTTCTCAGCTGAAGTAGGTGGCGCTGCTTCCCTAAAGTATCTAAAAATCTTGATCAAATATAAAAATTTATTGTATCAAGTATTTATGATGATAATTTGAATTAAAAAAGAATTACTTCCACCAAGAATAGAATTTCAAGAAAGATTTTTACTTAGGCCAACACAATTTCAGTCTTCCTTCGGGCGACTGAAAATTTACTTGAGCCAAGGATTTTGTTCTCCAGTCAAGAAATCTTTCTTTCTGTGCACAACAAGTTTCAGTAAAAACCAAGAGTACTTAAACCAATCAGAAATGATTGTGTTTAATAAAAAGTATAAACACTCAGGAATTGGCGCCAGAGAAAACTGACGATGACTGTGATTAGGAAATATCACCGCGTAATTAGAAGTCCGTGGAACAATGAATCAATTCGATTTGCGCATTCCCGATGCGCTTTGCTTGTCAATAGGTTGTTTTATTTTTCCTGAGCTCTGCCAAGGAGAAAATTAAAAGCTTGTCACCAGGGAAATTGAAAGCTAGTCAGGCTAGTAAAACAACACCACACCATACATCACAATATACAATTACTAAATAACAATTATTGGGTAACATACTACCATTTGCTCGAGTAATTTTATTAGTTTTGTCTACGTGTTTCAACAGATAAATCGCGAGTAATGGATCTGCGATCAAGCCAACGAACTACTGATATTATTCACTTTAACTTGGAAACATATGTAACACAAATCACAACTTAGGCATGCAGCTTTCTGGTTTTGTCTCCAACGATCCTTCGCGCGTAGCATCTCCAATGAGCTGCTTCAATAATTTTGCGTTTGCAAAATCTCCAAGGCCAAAATTCTTGACGCTTCTCAACTTTTGAATTCATGGTACAATGAAAACCGGGACATAAATTCAGTGCTGTATCAATGTTTAAAAATTAATGCCTCGCGATGATTTAAAGGCCACATTTTATGGGTCGTTTATCTGCAGTATGACCTCAAGACGTCGGAGGAAAAATCCAAGCAGAAGGATTTAATTAAAAAATAGATTTATTGAAGAACGATAAAACTGTAATGCTTAAAAGTGTCCTCGAGTAATGCCAACGCCTTGCCGACCTTCTTCAAGGCCGTAAGATCATGGGTAATTTAACGCGCTCTCACTTGGTATCATCATTATCATCACCAACACCATAATCATTTCTCCAGTGGATTAGTTTTGTTTCATTCCCATAGAAAAAACCTCGAGATGAAAATCTCAGTCCCAAAGCCACTCCCGATTCATCTTTCATGTTACCTGTAAAACGGACGCAATTACTTTCTTGTTCACGCTTGCTATATCCTCGGATAGAAGTTTAAATAATCACGGTGAAACTCGCTGTCGACAATTTGTGCTAAATATAGTGCTAGATGTGGGCGCCAATACTGAGTACTTAGTATGAGATCTTACTGATGCGCGTGCCGTTCCTGATAGTTCCAGTAGACATAACTTCATATATTATACTCCTGAAAAGTGTACCAGCGAAAGAGGATAGATTGAACATTAACATTAAAGCATCAAGAGATTCGTAATGATAGTCGCCATTTTATACTTAGCTTGGTTTATCGGTTCCTAGTTAATGATAGTTACGATTGCTGCTGATGATTGTAAGCTCATATAAGACTTGATCACTTCTGGAAAGACTGTTAATGCTCTTACACGGAAAAATTCCGTAGTTTTGTTACGTTAGCAGAAAATAGATGATATTTTTACAGAATTCAATTTTTTATCTTTATTTTTATTATTATGATACTTCGTTAATATTTTATCTTAAATGTATGGAAATTTTACATAAGGTCCAATTGCTAAACTATATTTTAGGTGAATTTAAAATTATAAATTAAATTAATGTATGAGTTTTTAAAATTTCGTAAGTTTGAACTTGTTAATGGGAATAAATAATTAAAAAAATGTCACTAAAAAATTTTTTTTTAATTTTCACATGTGTGCCTTTTGATATTTTTGTTTTTGTAATAAGTGCATTATTTATAAGCTTTATAAAAAGTCATTTGAAATCTACTTTAATTATGCTGATTTAATTATAGATCTTATGTTTGAAACTAATTTCACTTTTAATAGATTTAAAAGAACTATTTGTACTTATGACAAAGGTTTCAAAAAATTTTGTTATTTTGCTATGAAACTTGGCATATATGTTGTCCAGAGAATGATTAAAGTCACAGTTAATTTAGAAATGACAGCAATTTATAATTAAAAAATTCATATTTTCAATAGTTCTTTTCCAAGCAACTTTTGAACGTGAAAATATGTCGAATTTCTCATTTTTTTTTTTTTTTTTTTTTTTTTTTTATTAATTATTATTTAGAGTCGGTTTTAACTGCTGTGGTCATATCGCCGACTTTAACTGTTGGGAGTGGTACGTTGGGGTCTTTTTGGGTTGTGTAAATCTTAAACTACGCGGCAAGGGCCGAATATCAACCAAGTTGGTTTCTAAGACCAGCTTGGGATTCGAACCCACGCCTGGCCGGTAAGTTAGTCCGAGTCTTCTATAAGCCATGCGCCTTAGACGACTTGGCTAACGTCACCGGTTTTCTCTAAATTTTTTATCGTTGTAATATAAATTTCTATTAAGTTGTAAATTTTGATATTTTTTATAATATTTATTAGTAGATTTCATAGAAATCAAATTATTACCATTCTTTGTACCTGCAAAAAGCTGTTTATTTCTTATATTCTTCAATAGAATTTTCCAAATTTTTACTTTGAAAATCAAAATTTAGTATTGATTTTATTGTAATATAGTCCCAATAGATATATTATAAAATGTATTCATTACCGAATAAAAACGTGACAGTAAATTTCTGAGTGACAATTTGATACCTTAAAACATTGAGATAAATTAAGCGGATGATCATTGTCTTACAATAATAATTAAGTGTGCTAAAGAAACGCATAAGAAATACTATAACTCGAATAAAATAATTATATTGTGCATGACAGTGTAGTTAAAAAATGAAAATGAACGTGTCAAATGGACCGTGAACAAACAGTTTAACAACGGTAATTAGTGTTCCTAGAATAGAACTCGCAGTGGAGATAAGTGTGGTATTAATGTATTTCCTTAAGGTAAAAAGGAACTAGAAGAACGGGATAGTCTGGCGCCATCGAGTAAATTATCGATTGCGAGTATAACTATAACTACACTAATACAAAGAGTAGAGCGTTTAGACTTTAGACTACCAACATGTCAGTATGTTGTCTGTTTATGCTGAATTGCGTGGAATGGAGAGAAGAAATTTAATATATGATACAACAACAAGTATGTCTATATATTTTAAGCATGTAAGGAGGTACATGTACATGTACCTGTACTTGTACCTGTACCTGTAGGTGATGATGCCGTATAATTAACGGCGAACACACCGCAGGATAGTGTAGTGTAGTCTCAATACACCCAAGTGTATGTCGGATGGTCAGTGATTTTATAATATTTATTTTAACCTTTTTATACTCCTGCGGTCTTGTAAATAGTCTCCACTCTCGTCTCCAACTTGTAAAAAATAACCCGGAGATAACTTGAGTAAAAACGAACGACAGTCTAACGATAAAACTGTAGATTACAGTGATGATTATGATGATCGCTGGTACTCTGGCGCCGACGAGAAAATCCTCGATCGCCCTTCAAGAATTACGACTAGTAATGTATAAGAAAACCAAGAAAACGGTAAAATCTCCAGTAGGTATCTGCTTTAGTGTATAATTATCAATGACTTGAGACTCCGGTCTTCAGTCTTCAATCTTGAGTTGTGTATGAGCCGAGAGCTGCGTGATCACTCGATGAAAGATTAAAAAACTTAGAGAATTCCATCAAAATGCCATTTCAGATGCTCTAACGCAAAAAGTAATCCTTGAAATATTACAGATGCTACGTGGTGTAGAGTACTCCGTGTTATGAATAAATCTTCACGTCTAATAAATATTACACTGATAGAAGAATTTATTTGGAAATTTGAACCACATTTATTATAAGGAGTTTGTTAAAATTTTTTGGCGGAAAATAAATCTTTTTTGTCTTTTTAAGACAGTACAAGAATTAACAAATATCGAAAATATTTGGAACTTTTTTGTAATCAAATTATTATAAAGAAAATTTTAAGTGAGGAAATTAAGAAGAATTATGAATGAATTCTTAAAATTTTTATTATAAGTAAATATTATATGTCAGGAAAAACATTTTTTTGTCTTCTGATGATAAATAAAAACAGAATTATAGAATCACTAGAAGAGTATATTAAAAATAATTAATGATTTGTTCAAAGTAATATTTATTCATAATTTTTTATGCGAAAAAATACTTTCTAACGTACAAGTTGTTAAATATCAACAAATCATATTAAATGGAAATAAATCGTTCTCTATCGGTCTCTGCCATCAATCGAGTGAGGCGAAACTTGTATAATATTTATAAACATCACGAGTATATATTTATAGTTAATAATATAGTTTTATTAAATTACAGTATCCAGAAATAGATCTAAGTATTATTTTCTCTAAAACGACAAAATAAATGAGGAAAAGGAAGAGAGCTGTTTATAACGAGAATTACTCGGCATTTGACGTCATCACGTGATCAATCGCGATCTCAATCAATACCACTCCTCGATGTTAGCGCGATTTACTCAGAAGTTCATTAATTATCATTATCATACTACTCAATAAAACAGTCTATTTGCAAACGAGTAAAAGCTTTTCCTTGGCGTAACGCGTCACAACCTGTCATCGAGCTAAAAAATATAAATATTGGAATAGAGGGAGATTATGATTTATTGCAATTGGTGTACCGACACGTGCTTTTCCTTACTGGTGATCGGATAATATATAAATATTTAAGTATGAATCAGGCGAGGCCTCGTTTTATTCCTGAGGATCGCCAATCGTTTATTTTCTTTTTTCTTTTAATTGGACTTGACCCTCTTGATATAATTATATAAAATTAAACGGATTAGCTACCGTTACTGTGTTCAATTCTTAGATGTATTAATCATTGATTCACGTGGTGTGTCACACTTGTACTAATTCCGTAATGTTATAATGACCGTTCAAGTCTTACAGCAAAAAACTTAATTGTTCTAACTTCAATTTAAAATTTTGCCTAAAAGATTATAGAGATACATGAAAACTGACAAAGACCTTTTTTGTAAAGAACTTAATTTTCTACAAAAAAGTTTTCTATTATTTTTACTTATCTTCAACATTTTGGACAGAATTACATATTTAAATTAAAAAAAAAAAAATATTGTTTATTTGGTCTAAAAACTTTATAACTTTACAATTTAAATTACAGGCTAAAAAAGATTTAGCAAAAATGACAAAAACCTTTTTAGTAGAAAATTTAATTTCCTACAAAAAAAGTTTCTTGTAATTTTTTGCATCTTCAATATTTTGGCCAGAATTCTATGTTTAAACTAATGTGACTGATATTTTTATTCAACTGAGATGAACATTTTTTTGCATTCATCTAGACGAGGTGTAATTAGTGTAATAAAATAATTGATCATCAATTATGTTACAGAAATAGCCTAGTATAGATGTTATAGTATCGACATAGTGAGCATCGAGGACAGGAATAGCCGTACTGTCAGCAAAGTCTCATATTTTATCAAAGATCGAGGATCGAATTGGACGGATGAAGTTTAATATGGTTTTCTATGGATTCACTTGCGGTTTAGTATACACCGGAGGAATGCACTCATGGAAGATGCATGTCTCATGTTCCTTGAAAGGTGCTCGGTATACGCCAGTCTCCGAGGATTCCCGAGGTAATTTCTTGTCAAGTATTGAGTCTTATTTTCCATCGTGGATCGCCGATCGTCTTGATCTTCGTCTGGATAGGTTGAGCTGCTCGTCTTGTTCCACGGCACCGAATAAATACATACAAACGTACCCGCGACACAATACATCCAGAAATTACGGCGTTAACGAGAAGAAGAATCGACGATCGTTCGTGCCTGGCACGACAATATCTTCTTATTTTCCTTGTCTCTTTAATTTCTATTTCTTCTTCATCTTCTTTAGTCAAGTACCCGCTATTTATATTAGCAGTACGTGGAAACTGATAAATTCTCCTCGTATTGTATTTTATTTTCAATTTCCAATTACCAATTCAATTATTATGATTAATGTCTTGATTAATTTATTATCCCGAGTCGAAAAATTTAAACTGATTTTAAGCTAAATGATCTGCATTTGAACTTATTGATCTGTATTTGAACTTTAAAAAACATTTTTATCGGTATTTCATCTACTATTAAAATTATTTTTGATCTGTTTTAAGTCTAAATAACCTTTTAGTAAAATAATTGAGCAACTATGAATAATTTATGCTGTTTCTAATCTAATGAAACTAAAAAGTTTTAAAACCTTACATCTGTCATATTTATTTGTCATAGCTCAACATTTCATGGATTATGAAAGTTTTGTAACTGCGAATATTAGTTGCAGTGATAATTAATAAATTTGTATTAATAAACGTTTATAAAATAGTTCTCATCGTTTAATTATGGATCTAAATCTAGAGTTTTCTAATTATCGTTATTAAACACAATGTGAATACATCGAGACAAAATTAAAATGTTGACAAGATTAATGTTAAATTTTATACTTTCACGCATCATTCAATGAGCGGTATCCACTATTTGGTAGTGCGAAGAGTACCGTTTGGTATACATTGCACTACGAAATAGTGAATGGTCACTATTTCAGTTTCAGAGAATGAAAAGCCGTGCCCTGTAGAGGATCTTCGAGAACATGAATAAAATAATAATAAATAAATATATTATTATTATCAAATTCGTAAAAGGTCGGTTTTTGATCTACAGGCGATCAAAAACCGACTAAAAATTATGGAACGTTTTGGTCTGTTTTTGACCTTGATGCAATCAAAACCAGCTAAATGATTGTGACAAAAAAAGTCTGATTTTGGTCTTGAAACAATAGAAAAAAATTTTATTACAACATTAAAAATGATCTGAAATTGGTCTGAACTGTGAATAGTACGGGCAAAAACAGATTAAATTCTAATATAAAATAGATACACATAATAAAATTAAATAGAATGAAAAATATTAAAAATTTTCATTAATCGTAAAACAGATTAAATTTTTTGACCCGGGAAATTCGTAATTTATCCTGGTTATGAATGGCACGTTTGTTACCAAATGATATTGAATTAAAAAAAAAAAAGAACTTTTGTGCCTGGAGTCAATTGACGAAAGCAATTAATTGTGGACAGACGGAAATTAGTTTGATAGTTCATTGACTTGGTTGATTGGAACAAAAAAAGAAAAACTTTCAATGCGTAGAAATTAATTTAGGTTCAACTATTGTAATAAAAAAATCGATATTAATTTCGTTCATTTTCTTTGCGATGCTACTGTACCGAAAAACTTTTTTCGGATACTTGACCCTGCAGAAGAGCAAATTTATTTGGACTTCTTTGTCTTTGATGTTTAACTTCCGACGAGTATACTTCTAACCTCTTGGCATTGATTTCTATCACTCGACAATGTTTAGTTGACAGCTGAATAATCGTATTTTTCAGAGCGTGAAATATTTCACAAAGCTTTCAATATTTTCTGATATAGTCTCGTTTATCTTCACAGAAATAGTTTATGTAGTGAAATTAATTAAAAAATATTTCTAAAGAAAATTTAATGAACATTGTTTTACTTAAAGTTCAATAAATTTATAGACTTTGATCTTTGTAAAGTAAAATTCAATTTAAAGACTGGTTATTCTATTTTCTTGTGATTTTATTTAATAGAGCAGAAATCTACAATAAATAATTTTAATAAAAAATTACAGGTCAGTTTTAATCACGAAGAAACATAAATAATGGTAACCTAACAATTACCCCGTGAATCAATACTTCTACTCGGATAATTATCATGTTTATTCAATTCTACCAACAGTTTAATAAATAACAACTTTGAATCAATAAGACAGTAATAAAAAGAAAACATTTCATTCACAGTAACGTAGTAGTAACAGTAATTGTGTTATCAGACAAAATACCTCGAGCATGTACGCGAATATTTAGAATAAATAATAAATTTCGTAATATCAGTCATACACTTCTTGTATTATTCATTGTGCTATCTACTTTACTTCTTACTAGTTCATGTAAATTTATTTTACCTCTACCTTGCTTTAATGAAATCAATTATTAGCTCACGTTCGTCGAATAACTATACACTGTCTTTTTTAAAGAATAATAAATGTGAATACATTATTAATGAAGGAAGTGCCCGTGAAAAAGTTTTTTGATATGGACTGACTTTTCTCTATATGTAGCTATATCAGAAAATTTTATTCATCCATATATGGTCTGATTTTGTCATTTATAATTTTTGATATGTCTTGAGATTTTTATAAATGACCGAATACGGAAATTAGCCATATCAGGGCTAAACTTGGCTAAAACATTAAACATCTTTATTTTAACGATATAACACGTCGGCTGCCCAATTTCAAAACACAGTAACTAACATTTCAAAATTTTTTCCAATTTTTCTTATTAAAAAAAGTTTACCCGCCAAATTGATGAAAAATTTGATTTATGAATAGAAAATACTTGAATATAAATATTTTTAAGAAAAAATACTTGAAATTAAGGTCTAAAAGTTATAAAAAATGCAGCAATACTAAAAAAAAACCAGGTATAAAAATTTTGCAGTTACTGTGTTTTAAAATTGGGCAGCCGA
>CAJNRD030001118.1:6421602-6502218 GCA_905319865.3 Cotesia congregata | reverse complement strand
ACGTTTATTGAAAAATTTTTGAAAATTTTCAGTCACGAAATTAATTAAAAAAATCATTAAAACTAGACAAATGATAGTTTATATTGAAGGTAATTAAATGAAGTTTAGGATAAATCTGATAGATTTTATCTATCTTTTGAATCTGGAAAATTATTTTCATAAAATCTACGAGATTCAAAATTTTTTGAAAATGAAAAAAATTTTTAAACACCCACAACTCGTAAACTAACCGGCCGATTTTGCTCATCTTCGAACTTGATCTTGGTATTGATCCACAGAATAAGCTCACAAAATTTCATGACGATCGGTTGAGAACTGTGGGCGCAATCCTGCTGACATGGCGCGTTATATCACATGTATATATAACATACATAAATACATATATAAACTTTTGAGCCAATGCCATTTTTCGACATTACTCGATGAAATGAAACATATTATGACAAAATTTTATAAAAATTACGATATGAGACCGGCTACAATAGATAGATTTCTAAAGAAATCTACCTAATAATAATAGATAACTTACGTTTCCAGGAATGGCGGCACTGATAAAGAGAGCCAGGTTGTCCGGCCAAGGGAGAAGTTTGTATTGGTCCCACCATCGTTTGACAACGAGACTCACGTAGAATCCCAGGACAAAGGACATAGGAATTGACTCGCTCGAGTTGCCGAAATAGTAACGTACCTTTTCGAATATCCTATTAAACAATTAAACGTAACAATTATTAAAAATGATTGCTGATGACAAATCTGATAAAATTTCCCGAGGCCTTTTTTTTTTTTTTTTTTTGAGGACGTTATTATTGGTAGCATGGATGCTTTAAGTGGATCAAGGCGATTTCATACAGTACCGAGAATACTAAAGTTGTGAATGGTGGGCGATGTAATTAATCTTTTATTTATTTTTAAAATTCGTCCTGATGATTTTAAAGGACTCAGCTCAAGGTCTAGTTTAATTGTCTGTTTAAATAAACAATATAATATACCTCTGTTGTTCCTCGTTTAGCACATATCGGTAGGTCAAATTTATCAGGTAGTAGAGAAAGAGGTAAACCAATAATTCTCGCCATATCAACTTGTACACAGACCCTCGCCATCTGAAACAAATATATATTTTCGTCGTGATTATTATTTATTCACCTAAGATTGTTATTACCCACTTTTATTTATTACTTATATAAGTGTTTTCGGTAAATAAATTTAAGCTTTCACGTGGACCGGAACTGATTTATGGTAATTTGATAAAGAACTCCTTCGGGCGGTTTGGATAAAAAATATGTACGAAGCTGTCAATGTTACAAGTTTGCTCAGAGGTCGACCACTTTAATGTCACACGCGTATGATGCTCATCATCACGGACACGTGGGAAAAAATGGCCGAGTCATAGTTGTAATAAATGATAAACTATTTATTTAAAATAATAGTTTTGAGTAAAAGTTTTATTAAATTATTACGTCGCTAGGAGATGAACAAAACATCAGAGGAATTTAAACGGCTACCGGATGTCCGGCGTATTATGTATGTTTATCAGTCTTGAAACCCTAGCGATTTATTTCATAAAACATTTTATTCTAATCATTATTAACAGATTCTTCATTCAGTATGTATTTGATAGAAAAAATTTACTGTCATTTAAAAAACATTACTCCCTAAAACTGAATTAGTGAAAATTCGTCAAATAAGTGAATATTCACTTAACTTAAGTGCCAATCGAGCCACTTTTTCAAGTCAGTGGCTCGGTTCTCACTTAAATAAGTGAATATTCACTTATTCATGTTTAGAGAGTAGCCATTTATTTTCGATTTAATTGATTAATATTAATTTTTAATCATCGTGGCATAAACAATTCTACCTGATTAAATATGTTTTTCAACACCACGGAAATAGTATTGACTTATATTATTACAAGTCTTTATTTGTTATATTTGTATACGTCTGCCGCAATAATATTAAAATTTTATTAAATTCAATGACCATATATTTAAATTATAAACACTCGATATTATAAATTTATATTAGACTTGAGCCCACTGAGAATACTAGCGAGTTTTAGATTTTAAAGGTCAGTAAAAACTTTTTTTTTATATTCATCCGAAATTTTTCTTTTGATTTTACCAAGGTCAAGTTTATTTTTATTTTTTTTTACATCCAACTCAAGTGTACCCGAGTCGAAAAATTTAAACTGATTTTAAGCTAAATGATCTGCATTTGAACTTATTGATCTGTATTTGAACTTTAAAAAACATTTTTATCGGTATTTCATCTACTATTAAAATTATTTTTGATCTGTTTTAAGTCTAAATAACCTTTTAGTAAAATAATTGAGCAACTATGAATAATTTATGCTGTTTCTAATCTAATGAAACTAAAAAGTTTTAAAAGTTTGATCGGTTTTTAGTCGAGTTAATTTGTAGATGGACTTTATATATTGTTTTCAAATTCAATATGAAATCTTATACTGTTTTTGATCTACAATTTTCACTCTAAATGTTCAAAGGCCAAAAGTCGACTAAGATGGTGACATAATTTTTTGGACTTAAAAGTATCTCATTAAAAATTAGAAGTCGCATTAATTTGAAAAATTAAATTAATTAAAAATATAATCATGCTCTCTCTTGTTTTATAAACTGAACGTCGATTATAACCTTACATCTATCATATTTATTTGTCATAGCTCAACATTTCATGGATTATAAAAGTTTTGTAACTGCAAATATTAGTTGCAGTGATAACTAATAAATTTGTATGAATATACGTTTATAAAATAGTTCTCATCGTTTAATTATGGATCTAAATCCATAGTTTTCTAATTATCGTTATTAAACACAATGCGAATACATCGAGACAAAATTAAATTGTTGACAAGATTAATGTTAAATTTTATACTTTCACACATCATTCAATGAGCGGTATCCACTATTTGGTAGTGCGAAGAGTACCATTTGGTATACATTGCACTACGAAATAGTGAATGGTCACTATTTCAGTTTCAGAGAATGAAAAGCCGTGCCCTGTAGAGGATCTTCGAGAACATGAATAAAATAATAATAAATAAATATATTATTATTATTAATAATAATATTATTATTATTATCAAATTCATAAAAGGTCGGTTTTTGATCTACAGGCGATGAAACACCGACTAAAAATTATAGAACGTTTTGGTCTGTTTTTGACCTTAATGCGATCAAAACCAGCTAAATGATTGTGACGAAAAAAGTTTGATTTTGGTCTTGAAACAATAGAAAACAATTTTATTATAACATTAAAAATGATCTGAAATTGGTCTGAATTGTGAATAATACAGGCAAAAACAGATTAAATTCTCATATAAAATAGATACACGTAATAAAATTCAATTGAATGAAAAATATTAAAAAATTCTATTAATCATAAAACAGACTAAATGTTTTGACCCGGGTATCTGACCAAATCTAATGTAAATTTCTTGATGATCAGTCTGTGTTTCCAGACAAAGAAAATGATGTTCAAGTTGTTTTTATAATGATAATTTAATTTATGGAGTCAAAACACTTTATTTATGACTTTATTTCGAGTTAATAATCTTTATAAAAGTCATTATTTACTCTATAAAAATTTTGAATTATATTTTTATCACGAAATATTTAATTAGTCAATCATTATAAAATTTCTTTATATTTCATTTATACACGGAGAAAAATTAATTATACTACCTACTATACCAAAATAGTAACTCCTACTATCTAAAATGGTAATAAAATTAGTAACAAAATAATAGGTGGTATAATTGACAATTGTAATAGATACTATTAATAATGGTAACGATTACTATCAAAAATAATAATTGTAATTATTATAAATTATAACTGTTACAATCGAAGATGGTAACTGTAACCATCTCAGATTGTAAAAATTTTGAAAGAAAAAATAATATAAATTTACTTAATTAAATCCTTTATTTATTTAAGAATTTTATTGAAAATTTTGATTTTTTTGGAAATTTCAAATTTTTTTTCAAAAATTTGACGTTGAAACTTATTTTAAACAAATAAAAATTTAAATATAATTTCAATCCGAATTTAATCCCTAGTTTTTGTGCACTTCAGCTGCTTTTAGTTTATTCAGAAATGCATCCACGGTAACGCAGATTCTTAAATTTTTTAATATTTTTTACTAGCTTAGATAGTAGTTATTATTATTACTGATGGTAACTATAACTATAAGGTTATATTAGAAATTAGGATTTTGATAATAGTAGTAACTAATTAAAATAATAACAGTTATTATTACTGATTATACCATCATAATAATAGTAGTTACCATCAGGATAGTAAATACTACAATTCTGATGGTTTACTTAATTATTTAAGTAATATTTACTATTATCAAATTCAGTTAATAAATTTTAACATAACTAGACAATAAACTCTACCACAAAATTTTCTCCGTGTAGAATTAAAATCAAATTTATCACAATTTTAGATAGTTGATGATCAGTTTTCTATTCATTTTGTCTGAAATAACAAACTCATTAATTTTTAAATGAAGAAAAATTGAACTTATCAATTAAAAATTCATTTCTTAGTCTGAAAGTTTTTCGAAATTTTTATAAATGAGTGCATAATTAAATTAAAATATAAAATTAGTGAAAGTAAACCACTTTAGTGTCAATTCGTCATTTCAGACATTCGATTTTTTTTGTAATCATATTCATAATAATAATTATCATAATTGTTATGACACATACAGCTTAATAAGCGTAAAACAAGAGCGACAGCATAATAATAAAATTAATAGGCTGAAAGTAATAATTTAAATATATAACATCAATAATATAATAATAATAGTCTATTTAGAATAATATATTTTTCAATCATAAACGAAAACTTATCTTCTAAAAGAACCTTGAGATAAAATGGTAATTACATTAGTAAAAAACAAAATAAAAAAGTAATGAATGTAATCGCTTAATCGTAAGTATATATTGAATCCTTAGATAACGTTTTACACTTTTTAATTTCATGTCAGTAGGTCAAGTAGGAAGGTGTACTTAGATAATGTTCTAATATTTTCACTCATTTCCACTCATGTAACTATTTTAAATTGATTGCGATTTTACAATATTAAAAAAAATATTAATATTTTATGTTGGCCTGTAATTGTAAGATATAGGATATAGCTGCAGATATGCATTACCAGGGCATTACAGATTGCAGCGTTCACTTGCGCCACGTATAAAGTATAGCAATACAATATAGCCACGCGCGTTCTATCAGCTCAACGACCTTCGATACAGTTTAACGATATACTCGTTTGAATATCGAAATAAGAAATAACTAGTGGCACTTTTACTGGTACGGCTTACTACATTACTACCTTATAAATATATTATGCCACCCGCATGTGAATAAATTTTCTCGTAGATAAATCTGTTGATTAAACAAAGTGGTTTTGAGAAAAAAAAAAAAAAAAAAAACAATAAACAATAATATAAATGGAATGGAAGGAAAAATTGTTATATTTAGAATAATGACGGTAATTTATCAATTATTGCCAGCGATATAAGGATCCGAGTGTAAGATATAACACAAAGAGACGGCCGCGGAAATTAACGGATGCCTGACGACGATAATGACTCTAAACAAGCGTTAATATAAACCCCGCACTATAATACTTTATCGCTTTTATTTAAACGATGGAAAATTGTGGCTACATTATTATTATTCTGCAACTTTTTTGCTGATCTGGAATAATTTTTAGTCCAACTCTTTAAACATTGCAAAAATTTGTATAGTAAGAGCGAATTAATAATTTATTTTTATTGGCTCGGTAATAAATCATTGGAATGAAGCAATGTCGGTTCGAGTTAAATGACATTTTGACAGAAGTTTTTTTTATGAAAGGGTGTTAATAAACTATAGTGGTATTTAAATTTTATTTTGTAATAAAAGATTGATTTTAATAGATTATTTTTGGCTGTAAATTTTTGGGGTTTACAGAAAAAATTTTTGAACATTTTTACACGAGACATTTATTGATTTTAACGCACAATAATTAAAATAAATTCCGCCATTTAGATGCATTGGCTCAGCCTTGTCATTTAGAATGTCCCTCGTAATAAAGATATAGTTGTTGATTTTTTTTTTAGAAAATATATTTATACGCTAATCATGATTTACTGGAAAATTTTTCAATAATAAAAATAAAGCTTGATTTATGCAAAAAATTTCTTCAGGTCACTAAAATGGATTTTATAAAGCATTGAAATCTCCATTGAAATCGACACTTCTTAACAGTTTAAGGCTTTGAGTTTTTGCCTCTTATTTAAATTAAAGAATAGAAAAAATTAATCCAACTCTTTTCCTAGATTTGGATAAATTAAAACTTAACTAACAAATCATTCTAGCAATAATTTTCTTAGTGACAATTTTCATTTTTGAATCAATTATGATTGGAAATTACTTAACTAGATTTCGTGTAATTTTCATCATAATTATTTCTTTTTAATTAATTGCGAATTTTTTATAACTAATTCTTATCTACCCAAAATTTATGCTTGTAATAAATTATTCCAAATTTTAATTAGTGAATCTTCTGTGAATTTTTAGAAATTAAAAATGATTATGCTTAAACTTAATTAATAATTATAAAAATAAAATTTATTGACGATTAAATTAAAATTTCTCATAAAAAAAATTTCCACGCGTAATTTATGAACAAAAATAAACAAAAAAAGACATACAAAGAAACAAAGTTACTGATATCGCTTGAGAATGTTAAATATTTCATAAAAGTGACTCACCGTTCAGCTTTAGCAGCGAGTGTTTATATGCATAAAACAATATTATAATTCTGACTTTACGGAAAACTCTTACTTAAAGTATCAAGCATCACGCATTTACTGTCACTCGTTAATACATAACACGATCGTAAAGTAAATTAAAATTAACCTTGGATCATCTTCAGATAATAATTAATAACAATATTAACAATTAATCGCTTGCAGTTCTCACAATTATTAATTCCGAATATTCACTTCCCGCGATAAAATTTTGCCTAACTGGCTCATTGAATTAATTGGACGGTAAATTAATTATCAAGAGTTATTGCTGATAAGACTTAAAACTATGAGTAAGACGTTTAGCGATGCATGGTAGTAAGAAGCTATTAAATATGAAACTTTTATTTGACAAGTACATGCAACTAATGTAACAACTTGAACTAATAAATGAAATAATATGAAGGGAAAAAGACATGACCAGGCGTCCTTCAAACAACCTGCAGTGAAACGAGGAAATAAGAGCACTCAAACTTGTGGTAGGTAACGGACATAGTGTTAAAGTATTGCGTGTACCCTTTTGTTCTTATATTTTTATATAAAAATACGCCAAACCCGCAATCTGATGCGTAATCTTCCAGCGATTTTGGGGATTCCCGAGAAATAAACTTTCATCGTTTAAATTCAAATTTATGTCGTATATCAAGTGTCAAGTCCTCAATAATTCCGCTATCGTTTCACTTTATTATGTCACATTCTATATATACATTAATACAAGTTATAATTTAAATATTTATACTTATATTTATATAATGAGATGTTTACCGCACTTTCCGGTGTTAAAATAGAAATAAAATTCATATTATGAGGAATAAAGTAGCCGTAATTGAAGATTTAAGTATGTAATTCAAAGGAGCAAAGGAAAATAATGTAAACTGGGCCTGACAAAATGGCGGAGTAACGGTCCATCGGTCAAGGCTCGTCAAGGTCTCGTGGGTTTGATCTTCACTCCAAGAATGCTTCTTCTTATCGTTTATTCTTTCACTTTTTTCGTTGAATATCGTATCAAGCGGAGCTATATACAGCCTAGCATACCGATAAAAAATCTCGGAAATGGTAAATGGTTGATGGTAACGGATTATCCGTAATAAGAACCAGGTCTTTGTACTTGAGTCTAGAAATTTCTTAATTATTATTGTGATTGATTATGTAATTCAAAAGTGATAGAGCTATATTAATATTCGATATGAAATTTAAGATGTTAAATAGATATTTTTTTTATTTAAAAAAAACGAATGGTTTTTTGAAATTTCGCATGTTAGTTAGGTAATTGTTTAGTTTCACGATTACCTACTGTGAAAAAATTTTCCTATGTCCTCATACATGCTCATTTATGATTTTTTTGGTAAAATATAAACTCAAAAATCCCTGACAGAGGGCGCATAGTCGCTGAATCGTCCCAAGAATGTTTAAAAAAAAAAATTAGGAAAACGGTTGACCTTCACGTGGTTGGCAGCATTCGATGCAGTTTTTTGAATCATATGAGTTACTTTGAAACACAAATTGATTAAATCGAAAATTTCGGAGTAATTCGAAAAAATTACTTTTTTTCGATTTTTTTCGTCAACGTTAACTCATGAACGAATCAACCGATTTTGATCGGCCTGGCGGCGATCGACGTGGTTTTTTATGTTAAAAGCTGATTCGTTTTTGGAATCAATGGGTAAAGCCGTTAAAAATTTATTCTAACAAAATCATAACTAAAAAAATTTTTTTCGTAGGGTAAATACCCCAATAGATGGACAGTTAAGCAAACTCTCGTATTCTATTAAAAAAACAATATAGGAATATACAAATAAGTTGTGATAAAGTAAATTATATTTATGTAAAAATATATAATTAACCAGGAAAAAATAAGTAAAACTTCGTAAAACGTTGTAGTAATTAATGAAAAATAAAAATGTAAGAAAAAGTCCAAAACCCCAGTAGATGGACAAAATCTCCAGTAGATGGACAGTCAATACCAATAGATGGACACTACTTACAAGCGATAATTTCGATTCATTATTTATATCAGACATAATTAATTTATTAATTTTTTCCACTAAAAAATAAAGCTTGATAAAATTAAAGAGAAAAGGTGATTAATCGGATGGTAATTTTCAAAATACATCATAAAGTAATTTTATTAATTTTGAACACGTGATGCTTTCTCATGTAAAGTAATAACATCCAAAATATATTAATATAAAGAACATTTGTTTTTAACCTTGGTCCACGTTCCTGATAACTTTAAACTTCTTATTAATATAAAGAATACTAATGGGGTATTTACCCTAGTTTTGTTTAGATTTCTTGAAATCTACCGGTCTAAATTGTATTATAAATACAATTTGTGTTACGTACACACACATACGGACATAGTGACATCTTCGGGAAAATGGTCGGAATCGCTTTCTAGGACCTCAAAACGTGGAGATCTGATGAAAATTCGATTTTCGAAAATCGGGGTGAAACCAATAACTTCTTTATTTTTGAAAATTCTCAATTTTCTTAGCGGGAAGTTAGAAATTTTATCAGTTTTGGATGGTACCATTTTGAGTCGATCAAAAATTATTGGAATATTTTAAGCTTATAAATTGATTATTGTCCGCAAAGTAGAAGTAGACAAATTCTGTTACCTGTTAATTACAAGGATATTAAAAAAATTCCACTAGAGAAAATAATTAAAAAAAAATTACAGTTGACACGCGATGACTTATCAGCGATCTCGAAACCTAGCAACCTGGTACAATACGTAACGATTAGAATTTTTAGGCGAGTGACAAACATATTGATTAAGATATTTGAATTGACAGTGACACGATTACGAGGATAACCTTGCTGATGGATATTATTACTGCATGTTTAAACTTCTCAACCAACTGCGTAACGCATACAATATTGTAATATTGTAATCGTCTTTCGAGGATCCAGGACATTGTGATTCTTGGCAATATCTTTTTATCGAAGGACGTCCAGACTTGAGAGTAGACGTAATTGTTTTATGATACAATCGAAATGTGTCCTCGATGCTGCATACATTAGACTGATGATCGTCTTCAATAATCAAGACAAACAACTTCTTACTTGCTACTCACTACTCCAGTACTCCTTCGAAACTCAAGAATCGGTAATTAATAAAAACCATAAAAGGTATCGATTAATTGCGCCCAAGGGCCTCAATGATCACTATCCTAGTACAGTTTAATTAATAGATTTAGATTTGATTCTTTATCTTCGGGCTGAGATTGTTCAGACGTGTAATTACTCAGAAGCTTTGAATTAACCGATCCGACATGATTAGACGCTTGTAAACATATATTTACATGAAATAAACATGGCTACTTGGGTAATTGCTGGCCTCACTGCGCACACTGATATAGAAGGATTTGTTTTGATTTATTGCGATTTGTTATTATTTAAAAATTTATCCTCGTATTTATTTATTAACAGTTAATAAATCATTCATTAGAAAGCATTATTTTTCATCTAAAATAGTAAGTTCCGATTGAAAAAATTTCTTTTTATCAAACAGTTCAGTAATTTTAATGCAGTAGACAAAAATTTTTCTATCTAAGTTTCAGATTATTTAATTTTAATTTATTTTTAGAAAATACGCAAAAAAAATTTTTTATAGAAAACATTCTGTTTGCCTCTGAATGCATTTTTAAATGTTAAAAACTCAAATGTAAAGAATTTGAAGAGCTCAAAATGTAAAAAACAGTGCTTTAAGCTCGAAAGCTCAAAAATGAAACAAAAAACACATTTCCAGATTTTTAACTTCCCGCTAAGAAAATTTAAAATTAAAAAAAATTGGGAAGTTATTAGTTTCACTCGGATTTTCGAAAATCGAGTTTTCATCAGATCTCCACGTTTCGTGGTCCTAGAAAGCAATTCCGACCATTTTCCGGAGGATGTCACTATATGTCCGTATGTATATATGTATGTATGTAAAAAAACCACGTCGATTGGCTCCAAGATCGTCAAAATTGCTTTATTGGTTAGAGCGAAATTGTTGACGAAAAATTTGGAAAAAAATGTTTTTTTTTTACATAACTTCGACATTTCTTTTCGCATCATTTTGAATGTAATAAAATAGTCATTAGAGCACAAAAAATCGCCGCTAAGAACGTGACAATCGGTTAATTAGTTCGAGAAATACCGTTGACGAAAAATTTGGGAATAAGTGTTTTTTTCACATAACTCCGACATTTCTTTTTGAATCGTTTTCGATGTGATGAAATAATTATGAGAGTTTAAAAAACCACATCGATCGTCCTCAAGAACGTTAAAATCGATTGATTGGTTCGAGAAATATCGTTGATGAAAAAATTGGGAACAAGTGTTTTTTTCACATAACTCCGATATTTCTTTTTTGGATTATTTTTTATACTCAAAAAACTGATTTGAAAGCCACCAAGCAAGTCGGAGTCGAACAACACGTTTAAAAATTACAGCCACTTAAAAATTTTTCTGAGCTCGAAGAGCTCAAAAAAATGAATAGATTTTCGAGCGTTAGAGTCATTTGGGGTAAGTGTTCGTAACACTTGGGACTATTTGGGACTCAAATGAATGGGTTTGCGCACTCTTACCCACTGCGCACATTTACCCCAAATGACTCTACGATCGAAAATAAGCGGGAAGTTCCAGGAATGGCCTGCAGGGTCAACCGTTTTTCAGATTTTTTTAAGATCTGATTAGTTTTTGGAATCAATCGGTAGAGGTGTTTAAAAGTTATTCCAAAAAAACCACATTTGAAATAGTATATTACGACCCAAGGCCAGAATGTTGGATGCCCTGACGTATGTGATATGATGGCCGAGGCGTAGCCGAGTTGTATACTATTTTTCTTGCTCTCCAGCCGAAAGTACGCAACCCCGGGGAAGGGGTTTTGCAAAACCGAGGCGAAGCCGCGGTTTTGCCGGGGGTGAGGGGGGCACCGCCCGACTTTTGTAAAGCCGAGGTTTTACTGGTCGGGGCGGGCATAATAAAAAAGTAAAAATTAATAAATAAAAAAAAATAAGTTATTTTAAAGTTTACTAACAAACGCTCTGATTAAGAGAGATAACATGCACAGAACTTGTCACAAATATTTAAACTCGATTTAATAACAGAATTAATTTTTTTAAGTTGATTAAAAGTTAGTTTTTAATTAGACGGCTAAGAAAGATTGAAATTTAATTATTAGAAGTTTGTAGAGTACATGGATTGTTTTATAAATAAATCGCTTTACTATAGCTGTCAAAATATAAAAGAAAGCAAATAAAATCTACAAAACTTTTATATTTTATTTTCTAAAATTTTTATATAAATTATTTGTGCAGTATTATATTATTAAATAGTTCATTAACAATAATCTAGTAAGAAATTATTTTTATTTATTTGACACTTTTTGATTAGTTTATGTGTTGACATGTTACATACAGACGATGTTGTGACTGTTATATACAGTCGAAACTCGCTGTATAGGCCGGTCGCACCACGAAAGTACGAATGAAAGCGAGGCTCTGTGCTGCCGGCCAGAAAATATGCGTAGCGCGCATGCGTAGAGAGCCGACTGAGCCGGCCATAAATGTTGCTCTTCCTGGAGTAAAGTGCGTCCAGGATGAGCGTACTTTCGGCTAGGAGAGCAAGAAAAAATTTTTTTTTTGTAGTTTTTTTGAGATTTCTCAAAATCTACCGGTTCGAATCGGCCACACACACACACACACACATGCGCGCACGCGCATCAAAACGTCCAAAAATTAACACGTTATAGCAAAGAAAGGCAAGTTTACGCTTAAATAGCAAGTTAGTAACTCGGTTCCTCAACTACCGTGATGGCCTAGCGGTTAAGGCGTCGAGACATTGGCATTACAGGGGAGTAGGTAGTGGTAATTCGTAGGAAATTTGCTACTTGCAGGTTGTGGTTTGCTACTTGCAGGTTGTGGTTTATCACAAATTTAAGATTAAATACATTAGAAATATACTTTCTTTGTTGCTGTAAGATGGACAGCGGACTTCTCGATCTACCTCACTTTCCTCCTCTCCTGTTAGCATCTGTTAACTCGAAGATCCCTGGTTCGAATCTAGGTCACGGTATTTTTTTTAACAAATTTAACAATTTTTTATATAAAAAATGACTTAGTAGTTGTAATGACTAAAAAACAATTACTAGAGAAATTCCCTCAGAAGAGACATCAAAATGATCTTTTATTTTAGAACTTAATACCTCAAACTCAACTCTTTTGTGTTGAGACAATTCAGCGATTATACGCTCTCTATGGAAGGTTCTCCACACTACCTTTGTTTGAACAATTACATAGGAGCATGAATGACAATATTAGTCCTGATTTAACCATATATGGCCAATTTTAATTTCAGGCTATATTTGAATCTATCAGAAAATTTTTTCCCGAGCCATGTTTAATTTTTTCATTATTTATCGTGAAATTTGCTTATTTTTTAAATTGTTAATTATTTTTTCCGACACACCAACTATTAATTTTCAGTAAAATGAAAATGAGCAGTAAAAAATCCTAAATAATATATCTATAGAACTCTAATAATCACTTATTTGATACAAATTAATATATTTCAGTTCATTTTTTAAAGTGATCAATGAAGAATTCCAATGCTTTCAACTAAGTCTTTCTACCAATGTTTGTCATGTTTAAATAGAACATAATCGTTAATCATAAGAACCTCTATTGCCAAAAGCGATAAGCACTGATTTTTACGATAATGAATCGATATCGTCATCATTAGATCACATAATTTCGAATGGATTAACTGCAGCCTGGCTATGAATAAGATAACAGAGCTGATGGCAAGGCCACTGGATACAAAAAGGTTGCATAACTTGAGCAGTGTCAGTCACGCTTCGCAGAATGATGCCAGCCGGTTCGTCCTTACTTAGCGATTACTATTAATACTAGCCATGGAAATCCTTACCCAAAAATAATTTTACGAACAAACGATGCAAGAGATTCACCTAATCCAAGAATTCAGAGGGAACGTTGATCGAGGTATAACTTTAACTATAAATTCATATGTATGCACATAAATAAGACAGAGGAGGAATAATTATTTCAGTCCTCGAGCCTCGAGGAGGAATAAAAAGTGTAAAACGTGAAAATGCATCGATATGAGTTATAATTTGAGGACGCGGGTTGGCTATTTTTGCTGAGGTTTAAGATTCAAACCATGAAGTATTGTTATTGGTGTTGGCTGTTGTTGAGTTGCTCGAGGTTGGAGATTTTAGGACAATGAAGTAGAAGTAAAAAGGAAGTGAATGGTCAATGGACGGACTGTATTTATTAAATCCCCGATTCGATTCGATTGTACCGGGTCTAATATTAATGTTAATGTAAGAGCATCAAGACACGTGTGAACTACTGTAGACTGTAGACTGTAGAATGTAGTGAAATAAGCGACAGAAAAACACTACGTGCGATTGCAAGTCCAAGTCGGATTGTTGTATCAGGTCAGCTCGAGTTTCTAGGCGATTCGGTAGCGACATAGCGGCACCGTACGTTATTTTATGTGTACCTTCTCTGTACACCAGGTGATTCGAGCGTGCTCGACTGTTACTATGAGGTACCACTTTAGTCCTCAGGCAACTCTGGAATCTATGTCAAGCGTTCACTAATAACTAACCGTGATCACTTTGAGATCCTCGGGTCTATCAACTTCTAATTTAAAACACTTCCAACTAATCTTCAAAAAATTTCATGCCTCAATCGATCTTTTAACGATGGTTTATAAAGATTTCTTTTTAGAATTGCAACTGTTTCTGTTCATGATTAGAATCATGCTTGCTATTCAATTATTTATGAATGATGATGTAAAAAATAGAGTCGCAAAATTTCAGTTCACGAATATTGAGTTTGATATTGGAGTTAAAAGTTCTTGAAATTTTGGTGTAGAATGTTACATTCTTCAAAAATTTTACGTCACTGAAAAAGTACTCAGGTAGATTTTTTTATTTTTTCGAAAGGTATCGTGCGTATGCAACTGAATTCCGAATCATAAATAAAGAACGTGTTTTTTCTAATAGAATTTTTGTTGGTTTTTTTTTTTTATGGTTAGAAGTTATGTAAGGTTTATTCTTTGTAATAGTGTTTATAAAATATTCGTTGTTTTTTTACAACACGTTGACTATGTGAAAAATTTGACAATATCCAAAAAGATTTTTTGGCTTAAGAATTTATTGAAATGATGAATTATTTAAATCTATTAATTTTTTAATAAAAGAATATCAATATCTGCCTTCATTATAATAGAAAAATATACGAATAGCTTTATTCGAATTATACCTATTAAGATTATTTTCATCAATCCGACAAATTCTTCAGATAAGGAAATATGTATTCTCAATAATTCATATGTGTTTTTATTTAAAATAAAAATCGACTTAATTCAAGGGAAAAAATTTTTAATCAAGAAAATCATTTCAACAAGCTTGAAAATTACTTGAAGTAAAAAATTATTCTTTGTTTAAAAAATTTAAATAATTTTCTTGGTTCAAAATTATTCTCCCCTAAATTTTTCTATCAGAAAAAAATTATTTGTCAGAAATACATTTAAACATTTGAATAAAAATTAACAAAAAAATTGAATACATATCCAGCGAAATAAACTTATCTGGACTGAAGCTTTCAAGTTTGAGGTGTGCAATTTAATAACGACTAATCACGGCACAATTACAGCCAATAAAATCGTCATGTAAAACCAGAAGTTAATCGTCAGTAATAACAACTTTCCTCATAATAGTCGAATAGCTATTCGTGGACAAGATTTTCTATTCTGGGACTAGAAGACACTTATTTATAGACGATAGACCGCGTATCGAGTGTAAGTGTATACGTAAATGTGTATCTATATGTTTATATGTACAACCACCTGACACGCTCATTTTCCAGCATGCTGTACGGCGAACGATACACGATATAGAATAAAATAAGTACACATAAAACCCCTACGCATCCACAAAATAAAATACGATGCAGCTCGCTCCCGATATCCGAGCATGAATACTCAATTAATTAATTAACCATGATGCGTATCTCTATATCAACTCGGTACTAAATCCTCAGATCTAAATCCTGTACTAATATTTTTTAATTTTCAATCAGCGAAAGAGTAAATACATCGCGATCTATAAATCTAAATCTATGAAACTGATGTTTTACTTGCGCGCTCCGGTAATCCGATTAATAAAAATTGCAAATAAAATAAAACAAAACTTTTATTCTTATCACCGCTATTTTATTTGCCCCCGAGTCTACTCCTCCGGGTACTTGACTCACGCGATCTGTTTGCACAAGTGATGTTACACGTTAATCCATCTTATTCTTACGACTAGCCAGACTCAGATACAGACTACATACTTTTATCATTGTTTAACAATTACACGCTTCAAACTCATTAATCGAATCATAACAAGCTTCTAATTTCAATAAAGAGTATTCTAATTTTTAAAAAAATTTCTTCTTATCTTATATTGATCATTTTCGACAGTTAATTTAAATAATTTTTTCCGAATAAAATAAATAATATAATAATAATGACTCATATTTATGATCGAAATATAAACAATGATATATTGAGTTAAATTTTGATTTTTAAAGACTAAAAGACTAAACAAAGAAGATATATTTTTTGTTGAACTTGTAATAATAAATTTTTTTACGATATTTAAAAATTTTGTATACAAAATGCACATATGCATTTTTATATCCATCTTATTTTATTTTTTAAATGATTAACATCGTTTTAAATTTATTATTTTGTTGGCTTTAAAAAGTCAAATAGATATTTTAATTTTAAACTGAAAAATTTTCTGATAAATTAAAAAGAAAATTGGAAATATTTTTTTGAATTTTCGAAATTTTTACAAATTTATATTTTCATTGTTTTTTTTTTATTCTTAGTACAAAAAAACGATTCAATTCTTGAAACTAATAGAAATATCTACTAAAAAAATTTTATTTTTTAACAAATTTTCTATTAAATCTCAAACGAAAATGATTAAAAAGTTAACCATCGAACCCGTAAAAAAACGAATAGTATTACCGTCCGTGTATTTTTTGGTGAAAGCCGTTAAGTTGTCAGAAATTTATCGCTCCTTTATTCCGTCAACTTGTACAATAAATAAATAGTCAGCTATACACAAATACAACAGCTGTAATTAACTGCTGTCCAACTCAGAAAGTGATGAGCAATAATAGTATTTTAATAATTTTTTTCTAATTACGTAATCTAGAGCTAACTTGGAATAAAATTTCATGTTTAGTTACAAGCAAATTTATATTTTTATTATATCGACGTGACATCACAATTACCAAAAATTTCCTTGACCAATCAATTAAAAAAATCCCGCAATATTTATGTGTTTTTATTATCTTATTTAA
Source organism: Cotesia congregata (assembly GCA_905319865.3). NCBI lineage: Eukaryota > Metazoa > Arthropoda > Insecta > Hymenoptera > Braconidae > Cotesia > Cotesia congregata. Next base: position 6,485,019 of record CAJNRD030001118.1, on the reverse strand, counting down.
AAATATTTTCAACTCGCTTCGCTTTAAATCCGATCCATATATGCTTATCATATTTATAAACAAAGCTGATGAACTTGACGGTTTTACGACGGTCGTTATTTTTTTAACCACTCGTACGACTGACAGCGTTATAGATATTTTATTATCAACGAATTATTATAGAAAAAATTTTTTTTAATCGCGAAAATTTTAGCAGCATAAGGTCATTGCCGTGGATTCTAAGTGACTTATGTCGCAACATAAAAAAATAGCGCTTTCTAAATAAAAATAGAATTGCTACGGGGTTTTTTTCGAAGAAATAGTTTACTCTTCAAATAAAGTCACAGTTCATTTAAATATAAATATAAATATAAATATAAATATAAATATAAATACCAACATATACTTGTCCTTATTATACTTAAAAATAAAATAAAAAATACAAGTGATTGTTTTGTCAGCTTTGAACGCGGAAAATAATCTTGTAGCCGGTGTTACCGTCAGTAAACGACTCGAAAGTTTAAAAGAGTTATTGCACAATCGCGCTCGCAATATCGCAATTTCAGCCGCCTACGCTGTATTCTGCGTTACCCCTTGCTCTAATCTCGGAATAATTATTTTTAAAAATTACAGTATCTATTTAATAAAATCTTCGGCGAAATCATGATAAATTACTTTAAACAAAGTAAAACGTTTGTTTTAATTGAATTACTTTATTTAAAATAAATTGCAATCGCGTACGTGGCGATGTTTTTGCGTCATGGTAACAAAAACCAAGTAACATCCAAGGCTCATATTAATGCGTTGTCAGCTGATCGATTGATCAATATACATCCATACACAAACACTTTAATAAGCATTCAGTATTAATAATTTAATAAAAGAATAATGAATATCTAATTAATTTTTATTTTTATTTTTAAATATATAATTAATTTCAATAATAATAACAACAATAATAATAAAAATAAAAATAATAATAATAATAATAATAATAATAATAATATATTTAAATAAAAAAAAATCACTCACTTGCGGAGTATTCTCCAGAAACAGCCAAAGCTGGATCCGTTTGGTACTTCGCTAGCATAGGATATAGTCATTTCCCGGTCGAACGATCTAGCGACGCACCCCTTCCTCTCGCACTAAACAAACCGTTGTCTGTTTAAAACAATTATTAACTTAAATACCGACGATTCGACGATTTAAACCGGGAAAAATCAATAACGGGCATATAACACTGATATTTATCAGGACTTTGCACCAAAGTCCCGATTTACAAGTCCTGATTTTAGCAGAAATAGGTGACGTTGACAGTGAAGATGGACGTTAATTCCACGGTGGTTTATTGTCATTTGTAACAAAAGTAACCCGATCAAGTTTGAAACTAAACACTTACGACTACCCGCGAATCACTAAAACCAGATGACTGAGGTGTGTTACTGACTACAGTCTACTGACTGAGCTCCACTGACTGCATGATAAACCAGCGGCTGACTGGTCTTTGGTCTGCTTGTTGGCTCTGGCTGGAGAACGGGCCCCACTGCCACCACCTTCCTGCGCAGGTACGTAGAACCAAGCCCAGAGACCCTGAAATATTTTATTTTATTTTTTATTATTCATTTGGGACCTTTTTACTCCAAATGTCCCTTTTTTTTATCCGTAGTTTGATATGACCGACTCGTTTAGGTGAGTTTTGAGATTCGGGGGTGGCTCCAGATGAGGGTTACGGTAATCCTGATGAATTATGACTTTTGAGGATCTTTATCGCTTTTGAAGATGAAGATGAATGATGGGCATCTGAAAAGTTTTGGGAATTAAATCTATTCAATAAGAATTATTAATTGTTCGTCTTCAGTCAGTCGTCTTGTACGCGTATTATGGTTACGAGAAGACAAGGGAACTATGCGAATGTACGCCACCCCGTGGTGAATTTCCGCATCGTCCGCTCACCTTGCCGCGGCCTAGCCTCGGGCTAATTTACGGCCTTATTCCTTGTTCAACACTCGAGTATAAACCACCGGAATACGAATTTATTAATAATTGTCAGTATGGGATTAATTAAATACCATTTAACAGTAAAAAATTTTTCGTTAGACTGAAAATTTATTTTTTTACACTAGCATTGTTGGAAAATCAACATATGTTTTTTTTTCTGAAAATACCCAAGCAATGTTAAATTTTGTAAGTTTTTAAATGAATAACAACAATTTTAATTTTTATTCAATAAGAATTTACTCTGCGGAGTTTTTTTTTTATTAATAATGTAAAGTGAAATCCTTCTCGACGTGAATTTTAAACCGGAGGAATTAAATCAATTAAAAATTGACCACTCTGTAAATTTTTTACCGTGGATCTATCCTTAAAAATAATTAATGAATATTGTGTAATTGGTGAATCGCAGAGTCACTAGGCACTAGGCCGTTCAACTTAACTCTTAATAACACAGTAACTAGCCCTCAACTTGTATACTTATTTCTTATATAGTATCTTAGATATATGTATTGGTCTTGTCAACATTCTGCGAGATCGGTCTTCAAGGTAAGCCACTCGTCCTTCGACCCGGATGAACGGAGAATCGTTTTACTTAAGTCACGCAACTATTTACTTCACTCAGTATCTGGCTTTTTATTATGAAAAAAAAAAAATAAATAAATAATTAAATTATCGTGCAAATTACAAATTGCCGTTTGCTAAAGTTTTAATTTTCTTCAGGATATCTTGAGGCCCTTTTGGATATTGTAGACAATTTCCGCCGATTTCTGGAAGAGTTTTTTCTCGTGTTCGGTGATACGCATTCGTATAACTTGACTCACGCCATTCTCGCCCAAGGTACAGGGCAGGGACAAAAACATTTCATGATGAATGCCGTGATGACCCTGCTCAAAAAGATTTTCAATCAATGTCAATGCTATCAAAGAAAATGTCGCCAATTTTTCCACTTGCCTGGATCATTGTCGACACTGACTTAACTGCTGGGCAGTTCCTTAAAATGTCTCGGGTAATGTCCGCTGCTGTCAATCCGATCGCGGTGTTGGAGTACCCTTTCAGACACCTTACAGTCGCGCCCCTACTTGACAAAAATTTTTCGTTTTCAATCGATTTCTTGTCATATTCGATATTTTATTAATTGTTCAAAAGTATAGACCTACGCCTTGACGTTATCAGTCATCAGCTCACTCCACCCCTCCTGGTCCATTTCCAAACCTATGGTTGGCATAATATCACGGAATAACACTCCAGCAACGTTAACTCCCGACCACAAAGGAACTGAAAATTCTCAGATATAATTTTTATTCTCATTTCGCTTTTGAGCGTTAAATTAGCCATTAAAGGGCATCATTAGTGTAATTTCTAAAAAATCGAATTTTTGACATTTTTTGGTAGTTCGTGCTTATAAATATAACACACTATAATTTTAACTTAAAATTTTTAAGAATAACTTACTCTTTAAAAGCGTTTTTCTCAAAACTGAATTTTTCAAATTTTTCAAATCACGATCGATCCGATTTTAAAAATTTTTTTTAGTACTCTAGATTATGCATCTTTAGTGTTTTGATTACATACAAATTATAATTTTTGCAGGTCAAAAATTATCACATTTTTTAGCAAATTTCAAAAATTTTTTTCTTTTTAAAGCTCTAATATTTTATCAAATTTTAATTTTTTTCTTTTTCTGGGTCATTGCATAAGAAATATCTTCTAGTTCAACAAACTTTTTTTTTATCGATTTCGGATACTGTAAAGGCCGTAATTATGTCAGCAGTGGGACAACTTTTTTTTAGTCACTGGGGAATACCCAAAAACTATGAGAATGTTGAAGAGTTTTATTTAAAAAAATTGATAAGTTCATTATAAGTATGTATAAGTGTCCTGAAATTTTTAAAACAATCGCCACAATTGTTTTTTTTTTTTTCCGAAAACTATCTTTTTTTTTTATCAAAAAAAGAAAAAAAAGCACTAGTGGTGCCCCTGAAATAAGTATCAAGCTTACCCTGGCTATCTCCATGCTCGCCAATAATAAACGCATTTATTGATTTAGACGCCACTCCGAGTCGTTCGCTGATTAGACTCCGTAATCTCGCGGAGTCCAGGTGGCAGCCGCTGCCAATTATTCTGTTGTACGGAAGACCGCTTACTTTCCATGTTACCCAAGACAAAATATCAACTAAAGGTAATAAAAAATTTAAAAGTTATAATAATACATAACAATTATAATAATTGATGTTACTAATTAAAATTACCTACCAGGATTTGTTACTACAAGAAAAACAGCGTTAGGACTGTATTGCACCAAAGGAGGCACGATATTTTTGATAATGTTAACGTTTTTTTGCACCAACTCCAGTCGCGTTTCTCCTTTGATTTGCCGAGCACCCGCGGTAATTATAACTACTTTCGAATTGCTTGACACGCAAAAGTCTATAAATTATTTTGGATACTGTATTATCGGCTGAGAGCAATTGCTGCTATTGTCGGTACCTGTATCGTACTCGATATACGGATCGTCGAGAAAAACTGAAGAATGACAGTAGTCCATGCCCTCGCCTTCTAGTTTTTTGGGAAAAGCGTCGACTATCGCAACATGGCTGCTAATTTTCTGAAAATTTGATTCCTTCAATGAGTGTAACAAAATTTTCGTATAATTAAATTTACTTGAAACAATATCGCATTGGCACACGCTACTCCGACCATTCCAGCGCCGACTATTGTAACTTTGTCGATGCTATCTATTGAAGGAGTTTTTACTCTGCACAAAAGTCCTTCTCGCAAAGAATTTGGTCTGATAAAAAACATTGCGATGAAATTTTTGATAAAAATAAAAAATTATAATTTTCTTACTCAAAACAAATTGCTCTGTAGATCGTTTTGGTTAGGATTAGATTGGTCTTTCTGAACCTAAAAACTTTATTAGTCACTAAATTGTAGCTTGATTTGAAGATTCTCGGGTGAAATTTTTGAAAATACAACACTACCATTCTCATTTTATTTTTAATAATTTCTTCATATCAATTCACAAATCAACTAACAAAGCAGGTCAAATAAATATCAAAATTTTATCTACCAACATGATTGACGGAGAACTCTCAATTGTTTTTGTTGTTAAATATTCACACAAATACTTTATTGATATCATACTTATATTATTACAATAAATACATAGATTAAAATGCACCAATGGTGTACAAAATATTATAATTATGATTTATACTGTAAGTTTGAGGTATTTTTATGATTCGGAAATAGTTAAAGATTGCTTCAAAAATATTCTGTTCTCATTAATAACATCAGACTTTTAAATAATGCAGATCTCAGGTATTCTGGCTGATACTCATATAAACAGTAAATAGACCTTTTAATCAATGATGTAATTGACACTTAATAAATATTTAATTATATATCTTTTAATATAACTAGATCATTAAAATTTCAAGTTTGTTTGGACTTGGTGCATAGTTTTAGCAGAAGTTAACAGAAGTCCTTTTTCGTCTTCGGTTAATTTTTGTTGGACAACTGAAGTTACTCCATCCAAGCTTAAAATACAGGGCACGGACAAAAATATTTCTTCTTCAATGTCATGGAATCCCTAAAAAAATATGAAAAAAATATTAATACTAAATTTTGAACCACCAGAATATCAAAATTGCAATATTATAAATTTAAATAAATTTAATTTCATCAATCGAACAGACATGTACTGTAAAAAATTAAAGGAGTGAATGATTTTTATCATTTCGTTTAATCGAATAAAAATTTTAAAAATAATTGTTATGCGTTTGAAAATTCAAAAATGCAAATTTAATACTTTTAAAAATTGATACAACCTTTCTTTCTTGGTTTGTTTTCGAAAATAAATTTTAATATTTAACAAGAATTGAATCAATATTTTTTTTTTTAATTTCTACAACTAGAATTTTTTCAGTTTATAATTTCAGTAGCATTAAAGTAATCAATTTCATTTAATTAATCGTAGTAGTATTAATAATTTAATTTTTTTGCTTATTATGGTATAATTTATCAATCAGATTTGAAAACAAAATAATCTTTATGAAAATTTGATTTATTTTTCCAAAAAGTCAAATTCTTTGGAAAAATGTAACTAATAATTGAAAACAAACTTGAGATGAATTATTGGAAGTATTTGTTAGTATTTTGCCATATGAAACTTGTTCAGCTAAATAAAAATTTATTTAAGTCCAAAAACTCTATACTTGGATGTTTTACGGACTAAAATTCACATTCACTCCGCTGAAAAAAATTTCTAAATTTACTCCGTACGCAGAGTGTTTTATTTCTTCACTCCGGTACCCTGAGTGATAGTTAAAATATTCGAATTAAACACTCCCGATTTATCACCGTGTAATTATCAACAAACGATGCAAAGAATTTCTGTTTGACCAACTCACCTTAACCATGGTCGATACGGCGTGAACTTGACCAGAGTTTCTCAACATTGCCGACGCAAGATTAGCGACACTGAGACCGATTGCCCACGAAGTGTATCCCTTTAGTTTGATCACTTCGTAAGCGCTTGAGACCACTTGATTGTGGATGTCTCCGTAGTTTTCTGGGTCATCTTTAGTACCAACTCTCGGGTCAAGATCACGAAGACGGACTCCAGCAACGTTAACTCCTGACCAAACTGGAACTATAGAATTCAAAATCAGATTTGACCATGAAAAATCATACAAGATCATATTGCTGGATAAGATTGATGAATTTCGAATGAAGGAACTTACCACTGGTATCACCGTGTTCTCCAATGATCCATCCGTGGCAAGAAGTGGGAGCAGCGCCCAATTTTTGGGACAGCAAAAATCTGAATCTTCCAGAGTCCAAGTTGGTGCCGGAACCAATGACGCGATTCTTGGGGAACCCGGAAAGTTTCCAGGCAACGTAGGTCAAGATGTCAACGGGGTTTGAGACGATCAGCAGAATGCAGTTGGGAGAGTGCTTGACCAGCTGAGGAATGATCCCTTTGAAGATGTCGGTGTTGCGTTGAACCAAGTCCAAACGGGTTTCCCCTTCGCGTTGTCTTGCACCCGCGGTGACGATACAGATACTGGATCCCGCGCTTGCGGCGTAATCGGTGCTCGCGTTCACACGGGAGTTTTTAAGAAAAGCGCTTCCGTGCTGCAAATCCATCATCTCGCCTTTCAACTTGTCGGCCATCACGTCAATCAAGACGACGTCGCTTGAAACATACTGGAAGAAAAAACATCAAACGTTATTGCTAGTTTCAGCTATATCTTCACCCAGGAAAATTCTATTAATATTTATGTTTATTTTAATAAATAAATATTCAATGCCTTGAACTTACTTTTGTGAGAATACTGAATGCACAGGCCATTCCTACTTGGCCAACACCGACCACGGTTATTTTGTTTTTGCCATTTCCTGAGGGCTCCTTTACTACGCTCAGTAATTTTTCTTTGAGTGTTGTCATTTTGCTGTAATTAAAATAGCAATCACCATAAAATTCAATAATAAGTAAATTCTTTTTTTATAATAAAAACGTAAAAAGTTTTCGGTGATAATTTTCCAAATTTTTTTTTTTAATTTGATAAATTTCATAGAAAGCTATCTATTGAATTCGTTCTTTGGTTAAAATTTACTTCAAATTTTATCATATAATCTGCTTAATAGTCGAGTAAGGCTCGAAAATAGCATTTGTTTAAAAATTTATATAAATATATAATAAAACGCAAAATGTTGCCGCGATAACTTCTACAATTTTCAACCGATCTTATTAAAATTTAGCATATTAATTCCTCCGACGATTGTCTTGAATAAGTTCAAGGAAAGGATGAGCAAAATCGTGAATAACTTTTGACCGGGAAAAGATATCTTATTTTTGAAGTTATCACATTCAAGCTCATGGCTTATTGTTCAATTTGACCTATACATTTCTCATAATAATATGCGTTTTTCTTATTTTATGGTGGTTGATAGTCATATTTGACCAGTTTTAGGCAATGTGTTGTTTCATGTGAATCTTGGATGGGACAGCACCCACAATTATCAACGGGTCTTAATGATGCGTAGTAGATTTATTCATCCGCGAATTACCTCGTATAAGTTTATGAATGAGCAAAATCGGACAGTTAATTTGGATATTAGGGCTTATCTAAAAATTAATTTTTGGGTATCATTTCAAATATTCTTTAACTTAAACATTCTGTTGAAATCTACCTTTTCATATCGGGTGATGCCGAACATGATTTTTTAATTATTGACTTTAATAAATATGACAAATGTAATCTTTTGAATTTAAAAATGTTTTATGATTATTAAAAATATTAAATGTGTTTCATGATAAGTCTACGAATTTTTGTTTGAATTTTGGAGATTGCTCTATGATTGACATTGACATTTATAATTTTGATATTTTTTGACAATAATAATCGTTCAAACTTTGTTTCAACAAATTGTAATTATATTAAAATAGAATAAAATTTTTCATAGCAAAATTTTTTTACTAAATACTGTCCGAAGTTACGTTTAATAAATTGAACATAAGTAATTTAATTTATTTCGGCCTTGGTATCGCTACCACTAGACCGGCAACCAAGAAGTATAGATAAAAAATAATGATGATAATTTGTTAAAATATTTTACTCAGACTAAATTTTATAAAATTTATATTGAACACAACATCAGGATACATTAATTAAATTTCTTACCAACTTTTAATTTATAATTTATTCACAAATTCATACTTTTGATTATACTCAAACAATTTAGTATTTATTTAATGAATTTACTTTAAAGAAAGAGAGAATAACTTGTATAAAATCGTGCGTGACCTAACATCATTATTGAAAAAATTTTGTTAACTCAGATATTTTAGTTCATTTAAAAACCAAAAATAAAAAAATTCCCAAAATATATTTATTAAAAGTTAACAAATATAACTTTTCAAGTATTTAATTACAAACATACTTAAACGTTCTAGATTACTTGGTAATTCCACGTAAATTTTTATCAGAAACTATAAATGAAATTTCGTCATCAAAATATAATTAATAAAATAAATACGCATAGAACTTTGAAGTTTCATCATTTATTGAAACTATTGCACTACTCTAAAAATTGTAAATTGAAAGAAAAATTTTATAAATTTTTATGTCAACTTTTTTTTTCTATTTAAGTACTTCTACGAATAACTTAAGTACTTCTATGAACTGAAGTACTTCTACTATTTCAAGTCGAATCATCAGTAGTATTATTTTAACCACGCAAGATTAATAAACTGTCTTAATTTATTATAATACGAGGTCATAGACCTGAATTGCCGAACAACAAAAAAATTAGAATTCTTTATTTAGAAATGACTGTAGTACCATAAAGAAGATTTAAGATAAAATATTTTTAAACCCATCTTGGCAACTTTAGTATCGCAAATCTTTGAAAGATGGCAGCACGAGCTCCAAAATGCACGTGTTGAAGATGATATCAATTTTTTACTTTTTTGATAGCTGATCTCTAATTAATTGAACCCCCAAAAGTTTAAAAAAAAATTTGTAAATGTTAGATCGAAAAAAACTTTCACAATTAATTAATTAGATCCCGAATATATATATATATATATATATATATATATATCTAGCAGAGTAAAATAAAAAAATAAATGAAAAAGCGATAGACGAACTAGACCTTGTATCGCTGAATAAGTTGAATGAACTTTTGGCATATAATAAACTTATACTTATTAAATAAAATTGATTATCCTTACCTTATAAAAAATAGAGACTGTAGATCTTGATGAGATAAATTAAACAATTTAATACTTATCAATTATTTAAATATATTTGAATTTAAATATCAATAAATAAAATATTCAGGTAAATACGACCGGCGTTCGAGAGTGTTAGCAACTTTCTGGTTTGGAAGGTCACCTATCCCCTCCTTTATATAGACACCGTAGGTTCCATGCGCCAGCGTGTACGTGCGCAAATGTTGCCATGTCAATTGAACTGTTTTAAAAGCAAACACCAAGTGTCTCATGTCAAAATTTTGAATAATGACACAAACAAACCCAAATTCACAAATCTCTGAAAAAATCAAAGCAAGCTGGCAAAAAAAAGAATACAAAATTTCCTTACATGCACGTGGCAAAACTATTGCATCAGGAATTTCATGATATGACGCAGCGAAGGTGGATCATTCGCGCATGGTGTTGAATCATGGCAATCGTTCCAAACAAAAATCGGAGAGAACAATTTTCTGACGCAACCCAACCCTGGGCTACGTGCGTTCTGTCACATCCTTTACTTTCACAAAAAAATCTATACCGAATGTTCGGTGTTCTTCTTCACTAAATACGAAGTTCTGACACCGGGATTGGCATCGTAAAATAACGGAGTTAAGGCATATTATGTATTATGAATTATATATTATAGTTATATATAAGTAGCCTGAAGCAGCACGTGCTCTTGGAATTGATGCCAGAAAAATAGTGTTTTATTTTAGAATCACACGACTCCGGGTGTATCTTATTTGCATCTGATGTATATGGAGTAATAATAACAACAGAATGATGTTATGTTGGAGCGCTATTAGCATAACCGTTGATATTAAATCCTGCATTAGAAATTAAGCTACTGCATGCATGGGTTCATTTACAACATCCTAGGATGTGTTGGAAAAAATTATCCTTTATGTAGATATTTTTTTTTAGTTAGATTTTGAAAATATCTAAAAATATGTGAGATATTTTTGTATAAAAAAAATTCTCGTATTGGGTAGATAAAATTTTTATTAACAATTTTGATATTAAATTCTTAAGAATTTCATGTCGATTATTTACAATTATTTAAATTTAGACACAAACGCTTTTTTTTTGGCGCAATAATAAAAAATTTGTTACTGTACATAAAAAGCTCTTAGTAATTATTGAAATTTTAAATGAAAATATTTTTCACGCAGTAAAAACAAATACTTTACTTTTATTAAAATTCTGAAAAAATATTTTTTTTAGGTGATGCAAAAAATTTTTTACCTTGCATAAGAAAATTTCAAAAATTTATTTTATTAAATTTTACCCTTAAAATATAAACTCAGAATACTTGACCGTCTAAAATATCCAAGAAGCGTTTTAACTAAAAAATTTCGACAACATATGAAATATTCCGGTAAAGTTGACGTGGGCATAAGTGTGTGTGCATGTAGAACACGCATGATTTAATGTTAATAAGACGGAACGTAAATCATACGCTTTCTCATTCTCGGTACGGGCTGATCAGAGGTAGAGATAATATAACACACAATTGTAATGTATATTTAGTAATAATAATATTCTTTACGCACGCGTAAGATTATGAATCGATAAGCTATCGTCTGCCGTAGCTTTATCACCTTATTATAAACATATATGTATATATTTTTTTTTTGTTGAAAATAAATCCAACAAAAACAGGTAAAGACGCAACGTGATTTATAATAAATCGCGATAACACTAACGAGAACTTTTGATTTCGGGGTTGGGCATCAAAATGCACAAGCCCGCCGTAATCATGGAGAAAATAATCGCCCGCTAAAATATACGATAACTATACATATATATATATATAAATTTCATACACGAGAAGAGAAGGAGGAAGAGGATGATGATAAAAGTCCCGAAGGTACTGTTGGAACGTGATCGGCGGCTTGACCGTTGTAATTTCCATAAACAATGTTTGCAACCGGGAGCTTCGCACAAATTGCCATCGGGCCTGAAAACGAACAGGCGAAAGAGCGGATCATTGCCGCTTTAAACTCAACGGGCTCGTATCGGCCACGACAGCTGCCGAGTAATAGAGCAATTTTATAAATTATTGAGGAAAAGATTGTGTTGTAGGTGATTAGGCATCTCGATTCCTTTGATATGCTAATTTTTCTCTTTTTTGTATATACGTAAAAAAAATTATAAAAAAAGATGCCGAAGAATGGTGAAGAAGAAAAAGGATAAAATACTTTTTTTTCATCAACTGGATACTTATCGTGGGTATGCCAGAGTGAAAATAAAGTTGCCGACAATAGGCAATGTAGAGATCCATTTACCCTCCGCATAACAACTTGTTTTATTCGGGCATTGAAATCATAGGGAAATAATTTTGACAATTATTTTCATTTCCCAGCCTGGGGGTTAATAAATCCCAGATAAATTGCCGAGGTATTCTACTTATACTGATGTAGCGGCGAGATATGCTAACTGAAAAAATATGTGCATAACCCCCTCTGAGTTTGAGTCTGGTGAATGCAAGAACGGGCCCTGGTGATCCTGAGGGCGGTTATTTGCCCGTCGATTCGATATCACGCCAGCTGTTGGCCGTCTCTCCGTGAGCGTCCCCGATAAATCATTCTCGCAACGCCACTACTCTATAGGTATACATATTATGTATTTATATGTATGGATGTATGGGGGAGGTAATATACCAAAGAGAATACAAAAGCAAACGCCCACCCTCGAGCCATGTTTCAAGGTCCCACGTACTCGATTCGAATCCATTCTTTCCGACTGTCGCGGAAATTTAAACAAGTTAATAAAGTTATGCTCCATACAACACAACCAGTTTGCATCTTATGTATGTGTATTTAACAATGCTTTATGATTATTGTGTGTGTGTGGATAAGTCTTATACACTCGAGTATGGCGTTGAAATGGTTTTTATTTTTTGTTTTAGATAATCATAATTTGCGGACATCGATTTTCTTCCGGTCTTCGAGGATATGAGGAGGAGTTATTAATTAGCGGGGATAGTGGTATAACTTCGATGGTGAGTGATGAAATATTTTCTATTTTTCTCTCCTACTTATTTTTACTATATGTGAAATACTAATAAGATCCGAAAGGCGAAAGAAATTTTCACAATTACAAAATATTTTCTTCCATGCCTTGATGAAAAACTCTTTTATTTATGAAAATATAAAAAAATGCGACTCTTGTTACGAGGCATTCAGTTTGAATTAATTCAAGAATTTACGAATTTTATCTACACGGGAAGAAATTTCTGGGAAAATTTACGATACAACTATTGTAAAGCTGGACTATACCTTTATTACTATTAATTATCAAATATTTTAGAAGAAAAAATACTATTTATTAATGAAAAAATACGTTATTACTATTGTAAAAAGTAAGAGATGAAAATTTCCAGTGCTGCCTCTGTATCTTTCCAATAGAACTATAGCAAATTTTACAATAGTTGAATTGGAATGTCTCTCAATTAGTGTGAGTGATGGCCGTGCACAGCGCTAGACTCTGAGTTTATATAAATGTTAAAGGACGTGGGTCTTAGTTTACCGCGGATAGCCTAAATGGAGAGTCTCTGGCTACTCAACACAGAGTTCTGGGTTCGATTCCCAGATAGCACGAAAATATTCGTTTCTTTTTTCGATTACTGTACAGGTACCAATTTGTGCAACCTTCTATCTCTCTCCCTCCCTAATAATTCTTTTAAAAAAACCAACTGTGAATTTTTACAATAGTTGAATTGTAAAGTTCACAAACACATATTGTATAATTTGCTCTATAGTATTCGACTTTTTAAAACTCTTGTTAGTCTTATTTGTTGAATAAAATTTACAATAGTAGATCGTGAAAATTACTAAATGAGAAGTATAGTCCACCGTTACTATTTTATTTAGTAAAAATTACAATAGTAAAATAGTAATAACTCCTTCAATTTTCTTCCCGTGTAGAAAAAGATATTCAAGGATGAAGAAAAATTTTTTGTCATTTAAGGAGGTATTGTGAAAAATCACTTTTTTTACAATATTACGAATAAATTTTTTTTAATAGTCCTTGCGGTGGTAATTTTCGAAATATTAACAATTAAAAATCGTACATCTAACATGTATTCACTATCCTGACCGTAGTTAGAGTGAACATTTTATTGAATAACAACCAAACTTTTCTTAGAATTTTTTTGAAAAACTGAAAATATTTAATTGAAGTTATAACAAGTATTTTCTATCAAAAATAACATAAACGAGCGGTATTCATTTTTTTATAAAAAATATTTGAAGTTAGCGACTTATGATATTTTATGTGAGTGGAAGTACAATAAGAGACAATAATTTATGCCTGCTCGTGTTGCTTTGGTATCGATGAAAGTTTGGATTTATGAAAATTTGTCCAAATAAATATGAAAGTTTGTAAAAATGCTGATGAATATAAATGAATAAAAGCACAGAAAAATTTACGTATAATTGTATGTAAATCCAAATGATTCTATGTAAACTAGATCATCTGTTTAATTTTACAGTTGTTCATATGACCAACTGAACAAATAAGATTCCCTATTTTTAAAAATACGCACAACTAATAATATGTTTATTTGATTTCAATTCCAAAAGTATAAATGGAAAAATGAACATTACTATAAATGAAAATTTATAAATTGACTAGTTAATAAAAAATATCATTTGAATAAATGATTAATAATACAAGTGTATAAAAAAATAAATGATACATTCACTTTATGAACTTATGTATTTAAAAAGATAGATCCGGATGTAAAAAAACTATTATAATTATTTGAACAAAAGAAATTGCGGATAAATAATCGTAATGAATAAATGTAGAAATGATTTTATGAATAAACGACATTATGATCATTAGTATTTTTAAGGTTGTGTATAAATAAACATTTATAAACATGATGATCGGTACAAATGAAAGTTGTCCGAATGGATATTTGATATAACTTGTTAGAGAGCAAGTTACTTTTTGAATTCCTTTACAATTATTACATTGGCTACATGTCCGTTCGGATCACTCAGATGACCCCCAACTTTCATTTGTACCGATCATCATGTTTACAAATGTTTATTTATACACAACCTTAAAAATACTAATGATCATAATGTCGTTTATTCATAAAATCATTTCTACATTTATTCATTACGATTATTTATCCGCAATTTCTTTTGTTCAAATAATTATAATAGTTTTTTTACATCCGGATCTATCTTTTTAAATACATAAGTTCATTAAGTGAATGTATCATTTATTTTTTTATACGCTTGTATTATTAATCATTTATTCAAATGATATTTTTTATTAACTAGTAAATTTATAAATTTTCATTTATAGTAATGTTCATTTTTCCATTTATACTTTTGGAATTGAAATCAAATAAACATATTATTAGTTGTGCGTATTTTTAAAAATAGGGAATCTTATTTGTTCAGTTGGTCATATGAACAACTGTAAAATTGAACAGATGATCTAGTTTACATAGAATCATTTGTATTTATATACAACTATACGTAAATTTTTCTGTGCTTTTATTCATCAGCTATTATACAATGCCACACATATTCATCAGCATTTTTACAAACTTTCATATTTATTTGGACAAATTTTCATAAATCCAAACTTTTATCGATACCAAAGCAACACGAGCAGGCATAAATTATTGTCTCTTATTGTATAAGTGAGCGATAGTCTGTAAAAAAGGGCAGTACTAGTGCGTGAGAAAGAAACCAATAGCCATAACCTATTGGTGTCTTTATTTGCCACAATACCTCCTTAAGAATAATAGCCTTTAATACTTAACTATTTTAAAACTAAATGATCTATATTTCTTAAAAGAATTCTTTTTTAAAGTAATTTTTGGTAATTTTAATAAATACACTTTTTTTAAAAACAAGAATGTAAAACTCTTAAAGAAAAATAAAATTATTATTAGATCAAAGATTTTGAATTTCTCAATCTAAGAAAACAAGTTTCAAGACAAATAATTCTTGAATCAAGTCGTTAAATTTTCTTTAAAATGATTTTCTTGCAGATCAAAAAAAAATTTTACTTGAATAAAGAAGTTTTTTTTTAGTGTCCTTAAAATGTTCAAGTTTTTATTATTAGATGATTTATAAGCAATCGCTAGGAAGTAAGCAACTGAAATTAGTGAGTTGAATATTAATTAATAATTTTTCAATATTTTGATCCTATTACACAGTTTGTTCGGTGAATTAATCCTCATAAAATCTGCGAAAGCCAAAATTTTCATTAACAAAAATCGGCATCTTTCATTAAATCAATCTTAAAAATTTCTTTAATACGTGACTTTTACGCGATTGTAAGCCCATCATTTAAAAGAACATATTTAATTCAACAAATAAAACCTCACAATTTTTCGGGAGCGCAAATTAAAGTTTTTTAACGAGTATAAGTTTAAGTAAATTGAAGCTTTTCAACATAATTTAATTTTGCACTAAATTCCAAAAAATTATTCGTCGAAGTCTTTAATAAAAATTAGTAAACTTTAAACTGTAACTAATATAAAGACAAAATAACAAGTAATGTATCGGTCGAGGCAAAAAAAAGACTAATTGAATTGTTTTGAGTTCGGTGGATACAGAAGAGGAAAAAGAGAAGGAGGACGAAAGATAGAGGAGGTGGAAAGTATAATTAATAAAATTGAGCAATTGACTTTATAAGCCGGCACATATAGAGTGAGTCAACAAAAAACCGAGTGAGATGTGGCGTGAGTATCCGCACTTACTCTTTCCTCGACAATTAACCGCGAGGGATATATACTTGGCTCATTCGCTGGCCTTTCTCTCCACAGAGCAATCGCCGCCTATTAATTACAATCAGCACTATCGTACACATATATATTCCGTCGTATGGATACTTTTATATATAGAAATAGTAGGTCTTATCCTACCAAGTAAATTTTAACCTCACGCGTGACTATTTATATATTTACGAAGGACGATTCTCGTTCTTTGAATTTTCAGTAGTGGAGTAGCTTCCTATTTGTTGAAAATTTTTGAATTTCTTAGATATTTTCGGTGGCGATTTGTCCGAGTTTCAATTCGAAAATTTAATTTTTCTTCAGGTTATTCGGATATGTAAGGCAATTTTTTTAGTTATTATGTACGGGAAGAAATTTTCGTCAAAATTTACAGTTAAATTTAACTTTCTATTAATTGTTAATAACAGAAATACTTTTTAAAGTTTATTTCAATAAAATTTATCGGAGTCTCCAATAAAATAAAAAAAATAAAAGCTTATTACAGTTTATCTTACATAAGTATATGCACCGAAAGAAAAAATTTATTCTGAAAAAAATAAGCAATGTTGTAATAAGAAATTAATTTGATGATAATTCTCCATAATTTAACATTTTAGCTGAAGAAATAAATTTTTTTTTCATAAAAATAATAATTACAATTTTAGATAGACAACTTATGAATTTACATCCAAAATTGTTTTTTCCCCGATCTAAAAAAATAATTATTCATCTTGTTAATTTTTCACGATCATTATTTTTACCGGTATGTTACTGTAAAAATTAATAGTATTTTCCTATATTGTTTACATTGTGAAATTTACAATGTGAAATAATTAATAAAGAAATTGCAATCACTGTGTTCATAATCAATGGACGTAACACATGCATATATCTTAGAATACATCCTAGGATATATTCTAGAATATATCCTAAGAAATATTTTTTTGACGAATTTTCTTATACTCAACATACATCCTAGAATATATTTCCAGGGTATATTCTATAGGATACATAATTTTTCCGTGGGGGATGCTTACGGCAATTTTTGAAGAAAATTTCTTTCGTGTGGAAGTATAAGTATAATGAATGATATACAAAACATTAAAATGAGAATTATATCAGCATTTGAAAGATGATGAAGTAGATTTGAATAGTATACATATTTATTATAATTTTTTCACGGAGGGCATTAAGTAAAGAGCAAGTTTTTAGAGGCAAAAAAAATGAACGACTTCTGCTGCAATAAATCTCAGAATAAAAAAAAAACATTGTAATCGTTTTGTTTTGCTTTGGTTAAATATTTAGCACAAAGCTAAGCTCACTGAAGGCGAGTATGCACGAGGGAGTAAACAGTGATGTGACAAGAGCAAATAAACTAGGGAAATATATTTTTACCAGGTCGTAATAATCCGCGTAAGTGACAGAGAAAAACACACAAGCGATATATCATATCGAATTACTAAAACAAAAATGTTATTTTTACTTGGTCTATTCGCAGTTCCTCGTTCCCGGGTGATAGTAGTTAGTCGTGATGTTGGAGCGTACTACAAATTGGACTGGGTATTATTATATTATATTATTATATTTGACTGAGGAGTGGATGATCCGGGTGTTGAGTGTGGGATGATAAAATAGACGTTAGGAGTTGGGATCTAAAAGAAGGTGACAGAATTATGTGGGCAGCCCGCATTTGCAGATTTCTCTTATACTTTTATTTCTTTAAACCATTCTTATTATTATGTATTACAGTATGATTATAATAACAATAATAATAATAAAAATTTATCAGTATATTTCTGGGCGTAGAATTATCGCTGATTCTTGTTTAACTAGTCGTATTCACTTAGAGCTGTACTTAAGGAA
Organism: Cotesia congregata; assembly: GCA_905319865.3. Classification (NCBI taxonomy): domain Eukaryota; kingdom Metazoa; phylum Arthropoda; class Insecta; order Hymenoptera; family Braconidae; genus Cotesia; species Cotesia congregata. The sequence continues at coordinate 6,466,669 of CAJNRD030001118.1, read as the reverse complement.
TCAAAAGACTTTTATGACTATATATAGTTATTATATATTATAACAAACTGCTTATAGATAGAATTGTATGTGTATAATCTTTATTGTAATTTAATCGTATACTGATAAAAATATTAACTTGATTTAAGAGACACACTCTTGAACCAAGAATATCATTTTAAAGAGTTCAATCATCCGAAATTAAGTAAAATTTATTTGAATCAAGAACAACTTAGTTCAAGAATTAAGTTAATTATTTTATTAGTGTAAAAAAAAATTAGCAATTAATCGTGGACTTAATTAAATCTCAAAATATTGAAAATATGGTCTCTGTTATCTTTTTGGGTAGAATTGTAACACATGATTTAAATTTTCAGTGTAATGATGAAAGTCGACCTAAGTCGAGTTCCCACAGACTTCAGAGCCTACTGATATAAACTGTTCCTAACCTTTAAAGATAGTGTGTGGGACGTTAAATTGACTCCAAATTTGACAAAAAATTAACAAAATTTTACTTTTTTTTTCTTTCATAATTTTGGGTTTTGTAATAAATTCTATATCTACGAGAAGACACTTTGATAAAGCATGTTTCTAACGTTTTTCACCCAAAAAATTTGACAAAAAATTCATGAAACCACTGGTACCATCTATACGGAGCTTATAGCGATTTAAAAAAATGTATAATTTTCTTCACGGAGAAAAATTAATTATACTACCTACTGTATAAAAATAGTAACTCCTACTATCTAAAATGGTAATAAAATTAATTAGTAATAAAATAATGGGTGATTTCATTGACAATTGTAATAGTTACTATTAATAATGGTTACGAATACTATCAAAAATGATAATTGTAATTATTATAAATTATAACTGTTACAATCGAAGATGGTAACTGTAACCATCTCAGATCGTAAAAATTCTGAAAGAAAAAATAATATAAGTTTACTTAATTAAATCTTTTATTTACATCTATATTTTAGCTAATGTACATTTTTTTCTTTGAAATATTAAAATATTTTAAATTCCCTTCAAATTTTTTTTTTTTAAATTTGATTTTTTTTAAGATTAAAAATTTTTTTTTTTAATTTAAATATTATTGAAAATTTTGATTTGTTTGGAGATTTCAATTTTTTTTTGAAAAATTTGGCGTTGAAACTTGTTTTAGACAAATAAAAATTTAAATATAAATTCAATCCGAATTTAATTCCGATTTTTTGTGCACTACACTGCACTACAGCTGCTTTTAGTTTATTCAGAAATGCATCCACAGTAACGCAGATTCTTAATTTTTTTAATATTTTTTAGTAGCTTAGATAGTAGTTATTATTATTATTATTATTATACTGATGGTAACTGTAACCATCAGGTTATATTAGGAATTACGATTTTGATAATAGTAGTAATTAATTAAAATAATAACATTATTACTGATTACCATCATAATAGTAGTAGTTACCATCAAGAAGGTAAATACTACAATTCAGATGGTTTACTTAATTATTTAAATAATATTTACTACTATTGAATTTAGTTAATCGATTTTAACATAACTAGATAATAAACTCTACTATAAAATTTTCTCCGTGTTGCCAAGAATATTCCTAAATCAATTAGGAAAATTCTCGAGTCAACTAAAATTTAAGCTCGAGAATTTTTCTGTTGAATTTTAGACCGCGAAATTCTTAAGACAATTTTCTCAGGTCAATATTTTTCATGTTAACGATCAAGTTAATTTTTTTATCAATGTAGTCTTCAATTTATGTTATTGGACTTGAGGGCCTGAAGTAATGTCTACCGTGAATTGTAGCCAATCCGACGTAGCTCCAAGTCCAAAAATAAAGTATATATTATTAAAATAAAAATACACTTAGGAGGATCGTATATATAACACCTAACGAGTATAAAGCCGGGATGAAAACAATAAAAAAAAAATATATCTGAAGTATTCCACCTTCTGGGCTTGTATATTGAGACCTGACATTGGTTCTCTAATCATGGGTCCAAGTTGCCGAAGCTGGCGCCGTTTGGTTCAAGACACTTTACACACGGTGGGCGAAAAACGAAAAGGAAAAGGAAAAGGAACCGTGAAACTGGAACTAGTGGCTGAAGGCTTAGAACAGGAAGGAGGGTGAGAAGTCACTGGAAGAGGCTGGCTGGGAGGTGAATTCGCCATGTTGATTAGCGGATATCTTAATTACTGATTGGCTACGCGGACTAATTAAATCGTAACTCAATCAAGCCCCGAGGATTCTTTGGTGGAGAAATGAAAATAAAGAGCACCACCAGTAAAACAAAAACGTTCTGCAATATAGAATTAAATGAAAAAGGATTTAAAATAAAAATAAAACGATCAGTGAAATTAAAAGTGAGCTGCGTCCTCCTCATGAGTATCGCTATCTCATCCCTCTAAAGCTTCACATACACTCCCCCGATTATTTTTTATTCCACGAACCCACGCTGTAGCAGGATCTCTCTCTCTCTCTGCTGCCAGCGAATAAAAAGTATAATTAGCGGCACCTACCGCCGTCTTTAGGCGCTTCTGAATTTTTTAATACTTTTCTCCTCCTCGTGTTCCGTTTTATGATGAGTAAGACCTCAGAAAAGTTTTTTTTAATCATTTATTAAAAATTTATAAAAATATATTAGCGAGAGTTAATTTAAATTCAGGAAAATAATTTTTCCAATTTTTTGAAGATTAAAATATGAACGATAATTTTTTCCTTGTTTAATGAATTGAAAAATGTTAATAATTAATCAATTTTTGAAAAATAGTAAATTATCAACATTATTACGTTTAATTAAATAAAATTAATTATTTTAATGTTGCGGGAATTAACTGATAAAAGGCAATTTTCAGCATTTCTCAACAAATAAATTATTATAGAGAAAATGTATCAAAAAAATTCTACTTTTAATGTTGATGCAATTTTTTTTTAATATTAAAATTTGTTTTGTCAAGCTAAGGAAAATAGTCATATCAATTTTTAAAAGCTCTAAATAAGCATTTTGTAATTTCAATCAAATAAAAAAAAAGACCATTCGGCAGCCGAAATGGAAGTAGATTTCATCATGAATAGAAAAAAAATATAACGAGGATTGTATACAAAACTAGGGTTTCTAACTTCTATCCAATCGACAAAAATATATATCGACGGAAAAATTTTAAAACCAGTGCAATAGCAAATTTCATAATTGGCATAGCGGAATAGGACATAATTTTAAGACTACACATATGATATGGTACTCAAATTGAAGCTTATTTAAAGAGCTTTCAGATGCAATTTACAGAGATTCAATAAGTTATCCCATTCCAAATTTATTCGGGTTAAAAAGTGAAAAAATGTGAATTTTTATAATTTTGAAAATTTTTAAATCCTGGCATTTCTAAAAAATTTTACGACTACACATATGATATGGTACTCAAATTGAAGCTTATTTAAAGAGCTTTCAAATAGATTTTACAGAATTTCAATAGGTTATCCCATTCAAAAGTTATTCAAGTAAGAAAGTGAAGAAATATGAATTTTTATGATTTTCAAAATTTTGAAATCCTGGCATTTCTAAATTACTTGACCGATTAAGCTCATCTTCGAACTTGACTTTGGTATTTATCTGTAGAAAAAGTATGTGGAGTTTGGTAGAGATCCGTTGTAAATTGGCGACGCTATCGTCGTGACAAGCCGCGTTATATACACACGGAAAAAAGTAAACTGTAATAAATAACAGTCGATTTATAATAAGTAATGATCAACTGCTAAAAATTACCATTTCAAACAGTAAAATCGTGATTTTACTATTCACATTGTAATATTTATAATTTAAACGTTACAATTTATTCTTTACATGGAAGAAAATACTATTTCAAACAGTAATATTCGATGCGATGTGAATGTCTAAAATATTAAAGTATAATAATTAAGAATTCAGACTCTAATATTTATCATTTCGTACCTAAAAAATGATGTTATGATATGTAAAAAGTATAAAATAAAGTTAGTAAATTTCTAATACAAGCAACGTCAATATTTACAAAGTAAAATGGTAAATTTTAAACTCAACGCTAAAAATCAAACTGTAATTATTGACTTGCTTGGACTGGTAAAATGTATATTTTTACTGTTTCAAATGTTAAATTCTCCCAGAGTGAGACTCCCTTCTCTTTCATCTGAGTTCCCCTTCTCTTCATAATATGGACTATATATTGAAATGGCAATTTTTACTGTTTGAAACTGTAATTTTTAAAGATGAAAGAGTCGTTATTTACTATAGTGACAACTACTAATCACTTTTTTTGGATATTAAATTATAAATTTTGGCTTTTATACTTTCTACATTGTTCTGTAATATTTACATTTTTGCCACCCCGATGTCCGCTTTACTGTTTGAAACTATAAAAACTAACCGGAATCCGAGTGAATATTACAGTTTACTTTTATCCGTGCATATATAAACTTTTGAACCATATATGCATTTTCCGACTCAGCTCGACGAGTATAGTCGAAATATAGCAAAATTTTTTAAAAGTTCCATCATGAGGACCAATGCAATAGTTAGATTTCTATGAAATCTACTAAAAATGAAGAACTCACTTCTCGGAGTGAATTTCACTCTGGAGGGATTAAATTAATTGAATATCATTCACTTGGAAATTTTTTTTAACAGTTCAATTAAATCTGAATCTGATTTAGGCTTAGAGTCAAAGGTTCAGTATATATAGTCTTTCATGGTCGAAAAAACTCTCAAAAGCAAATTTACAAACTAGTCTTATTTTTTAAAAATTACAAAAATACTCATCATTATTTTACAAAAGATTTAAAAAAATCTTCAGTAAAACCGAATTTCCCTTTTGTCCAAATAATTCATCCACGACATTATTCGCGGTTTAGCGGTAAAATTTCCTCTGGCTATCTTGAATTGCTCAAGGAATAAAAGTATAAACCGAATAAGCATCAAGTAAAGAATTTGGTCGGCATAAGCATAAGCCGAAGCCGAGAAAGTCTAAAGGAATTATATCATTACCCTTTGGTGTATCTACCAGGGTTTGGGTTTATAAATTATGGCCTCAAGACGCGTCATCGCGATAATACAGAAAAATGGGCTTGAGTTATTGTTGCAGGCCTCAAACCCGGCAAAACTCTATTGCCAAACTGCAGTCTTCCGCATTGGACTCTGTTCTCTGGTCCTTGGTCCCTGAAAGAGTCCTAAAAAAAATATATACGTAATATAATAATGCTCCCGAGGAGATGAAGCCATACGCGGCGGGAGCTTTAGGCTCATTCGTTAGCTCAAATAATGAATCACCGGTAGAATCATGACGCTTGTGTCGCAGACATGAGTCCGCCTGTACGGAGCCAAACCGGTGTGAAACTTCTCAGACACCTTTGCTCACCGCAAACTTTATCATTTCGATATGATTAAGAAGTTAATAAAAAAAAAAAAAAGATAAAATAAGAAGACAGGAGTTGGCTGATTAATCTACTGGAATAAATAAAACAACATTTTTACCGGAATTATAATTGATCAATCATGCATACATGGTACCTTTATAAAGTATACTTTCTGACGTTATGTGAGGCGAGTTTATAAGCAAAGAACCAGTGTTTGTAAATGCTCGAATGCGTGATTCCAGAGTAGTTACTGCAGTGATTATCCAGTCCTTGAAAAACGAGTCCGTCGATTGAGATTCAGATAATTGTGATTGTGATTGTAATTATCATTACGATCATATGGTGATACTAGTGATGGTAATGACGATCATGATCCGAGGGATCGAGATAGGAGCTGAGCCAATACCAATATATTGTGATGTAGAAAAATTCGCCCACTTGTACCTGTCCCGCCTCGTTCATCAGGATTACTCTCAATCGAAACCCGGATTTTTATAAATTTATTCTCACTAGGTATTTATAGCAAGGCAATTTACATGCTTGTCCACGCGATCCTTTCGTTTTAACTACGCTGTTTATACTGGCTTGTTGATGGTACATCAACATATACCAATAAAACACCTCCTCGTCTAACACCCCATGAATTATAAGTTTTGATTTGTAAATATTGTTATTTGTAATTATAAGAATATTTATTTATTTATTTGGGTAATCAGTAGCATTCATTCTAATTGGTCTACAATCGACTTTTGGAGTTCGTAGATCGACTTGCAGGATTTCGTGGTCAGAATCTGCTCCTCTTCTGTGTACTGGTGCCGAATTAAGGACTGCACCCCGTTGCGGCCGACTATGCAGGGTAGTGACATGAAACAGTCCTTCTCGAGTCCATGTTTGCAGCCCTAAAATTATTTTATAATATAAATTATTGATTTTTTATTTTTAATGGAAAATTATCGAATTTTATTTATTTTTTTTTTTTTAATTGTAAGTTTTCAATTTTAGAGTCGATTGTAAGGTGAAAACAAATACTTTGGTCTGTTACATGAGCATCCCTACATAAAGAGATTCATCAGGCGATATTTAATGATTTATAATTTTGAGGTACAATATCGGATATTGATCATTCAAAAGAAACACGGTGAAAAAATGATATTAAATTTTGAAATTTATACTTCAAGCGAAGTTTTTGCAGCTTTTGATGTTGATAATTTTTTTATAAAAAAATTAAATCAAAATTTCAGGTTATCTAACAACAATTGAGTTAAAAGCATCAATTATTGACACTGAGAGACATGTCTGTTACAATTTTTTTAACATATTTAAGATTAAGATTGTTGAATTTTTGTGAAATTATTATAATTTTCGATATTACTTTGAATTTCATAATTTATTTTGACTGATGTCAATATCTGATTTTCTTGATTGTTCATAATTTATTTTTTTATTCTGTGGTAAATTTTACTTCATGTGTAGTTGTCCTTACCGCATTTTTTTTTTTGTGTGCATAAGAAAGTAAACGACTGTTATTAATCTTGTAGACAATTAAATAAATCTTACAATAGGGTGTCAATAGTTTAGTGCCTCTACTCTATGAATCTCGAACATTAATATAATATAATATAGTTTTTTTTTTTTTTATTAAAACATTGCTGACATAAAAAAAAATTATTTTTATGAGAAAAATAATCTGGATCATGATTACAGTGAGAAAAATAATATCGTTTGAAAAAAATGACCAATATTGTAATTGGAAATTAATTTATTGAATATTTTCAACAATTTTATTTTTTGTCACAACATTATCTAAAGATCGTATGAAAAAATAGCATGCAATTGTTATTAATAACGTCAACAGTAATTAAATCACTATCTAAATAGCTTGACCTTGTCAAGTTGAGGTTGAGAGCAATGTACTACCTGATACGTTTCACATTATGAGGCGTGTAATAAAATAGGTTGTAAATGATTGGTGCTTTACTTTACTCAGAAGAATAAAACCCATTTTAACAAAAACATTTTTGAAATTCTCCGATAATCACACCCTGTACTCCCATAACTCGGTCAACTTTAATGATTTAAACGTTTAATTTTTCCATACATTACATTGAACAATTTAAATATGTATGAAAATATGCAAGAATATGTAATTCTGAAACTCGTTACAGTCTATCCCACTGAAGAGGCATTGCTCGAGGCGTAATGTATGGTAAAAAATTCTAAAAAAGTAGTGTTAGTATATTTTTACAGCAATAATGACGCCAGTCATAATAATGAGTATAATAACAACAATAATAATGATAGTATACCTTGAGGAAAGTAGAAACAGTGAGGCACACGCAGGTGTTCCTAATGATCGCGTCAACAATTTCAGCAACACAGAGCCCTACTCCCCAACAACAGTAACCTTTTTTCCTTATTAAATCGTCAGTACTGCTAACGACTTTATTATGAAGTTCACTCCAGCCCTCAGGGTCGAACTTGCTCCCTATCTCTTTGTTTATGTCCTTCAATTTAATTCCCATGACAGACACCGCCGACCAGACTGCCACTAAAACATCAACACCAGAAACTCCGACAATTAAATTCTAACCGAACTTAAATCTCTTTGACTAGACGTCGCTGTCATTGTCGTATTATTAAAATAATTTATCACCAGATGTGGCTCCGTTTTCGCCGATAATCATCGCCTGGACGGAACTTGGGGCGATGCCAAGTTTTTGACTGATTAAACACTTGAACCTGCAGCTATCCAGCAAAGTTCCAAGACCGATCACGCGGCTTGGCGGGAACCCAGAGAGCTTCATCGCTACGTAAGACAGGACATCAACTGAAGAAAAATTAATTGATCACTTTTTAATCAACAATTAATTGAAAAGATTAAGCGACACCATTAGAGTAAAATTGAAAAAAAAAATCAATTTTTTTAAGATTTCCAATAGTTTATACTTTTAAAAGTAACATTCTAGATTTTTAAGCATGTATTTAGAATAGTTTTTGAACTACCATACACTTTGTTAAAGAAGCTGCTTGTCCTTCAAAAAGATTACTTTAATCTTTAAACGCGTTTTTCTCAAAACTAAATTTTTCAAATTTGCTGTAGTTTTAACTCGATAACAGATTAAAATAGATTTGATTTAAACAAAATTTTTTTAGGGCTTAATTTTCTATACACCAACCTTCAAGTATTTTAATTGAATAAAAATTTTAATTTTCGTATTAATAGAACAAAAACCGTCACATTTTTTAGCGAAATTTTCAACGCTCCGTCATTTTTTTAAATTAAAATTTTTTTTCTATTCTGAGTTATTATCGTAAATTAGAGGTTTTCTAGGTTAACATACTTTTTTAACTTCCCGCTTTGAAAATTAAAAATTTAATTTTCAAAAGTAGGAAGTTACAGATTTCGGTCCGATTTTGAGAATGCGAGTTTTTATGAGATCTCCACGTTTTGAGGTCCTAGGAAACCTGAACATCCGGCCGTGTGTGTTCGAAAGTCTTCATTGAGACGTTGAGCTGATTAGATTTTTAAATCAATCGGTCAAGCCGTTTCGGAGATATTCAGAAAATAAAAACCAAAAATAAATTTTTTTTACGTTTCTCCTATATAACTTTCAAAATATCCGACTAATTAACTCTAAACATCAGATACACTTGTTTGTACTTGAAAAACTGCGTTGAATGCTGCAAAGTAAGTGAAAATCGACCGAAGCGTTTAAAAAGTTATAGCTATTTAAAAATTTACAAATAATCGTTTTTTTGTCACAATTTTTGAATTTTTGAGCTTGAAGAGCTCACCAATAAACTAATTGGAAGATTTTCGAGCGTTTTAAGCTCGAAAAAAGGCGAGAAGTTCAGGGATGGTCTGCTGATTAACCGCTTTTCAGATTTTCTATTGATTTTGGGCACTGTGAAGGCTTCAATCACTGCAGTAGTGGGGCAACTTTTTTTTGGTTATTGGGGGGGATTCCCAATTATTGCGAGAATATTGAAGATTTTTATTTGAAAAAATTAGTTTGCTTACTTGAAATATAAGTCATTATTAATTGAAAATTTTAAAACAATCACTGCAATAATTTTCCTTTAAAAAATTTCTGAAAATTAGCGATTTTTTCAAAAGTCACTATAGCGGTACCTCTTAATTAATAAATCAAGTTTGTTCTTAATGAAATAACCTGGGCTAGAGACGACGACAAGGACACAATTGGGCGCAAACTTGCAGACGTTGGGAACAAGGGTTCTGAATATATCAAAGTTCTTCCTCAGCAATTCTTCTCGTGTCTGCTCAGGCTGTTGCCTAGCACCCGCGGCAATAACGCAGACAGCGGCATCCCTCGCGTTACTGTAATCTGACAGGTATATTACTGGTTATAACTTAATCTATCGAGAGTGTAGAGGAGAGTTGATCTTTGACCTCAGTTTCTATACTCGTTGAGGCTCACCTTTGGTCCCGTAGATCCTTGGGTTCCCCAGGAAAGAGCCCGCGTGGTTGATATCTTGGGCCTCTGCCCTCGCAAGACTCTCGTTTAAGTCTATCAGCACCAGTTCCGAAGCGATGCGCTGGAGAAAAGATGAGATAATTAAATCGACAGTTTTGTTAAAAAATAAAAATGTTTGTAGCTGATAAAAAAACCCATTATAAACCTTTTGTTTGAGTAATTACATTTTTTTTATATATCACCATGCAGTTAGAGGGAATTATTATTGATTTTTTAGTAAAAATTTTGACTATTGCTTGGATCTCATCCGGATTAAATCCGAATAATTCATAAAAACTCATTTTTTCCCACCATTTAGTCTACGATAAAAAAAAATAAATTTTCATTCAAGAGAAGAAATCTTGAACCAAGAAAATCATTGTAAGATTTTAATGGTCTGAAATCAAGTAAGAAAATCATTAATTTAAGAAATTCTTCGTGGTTAAAATAAATTTTACTTGATTCAAGAATTTCTCTGCTTGATTCAAAATCATCAAACTCTTCAAAACGATGATCTTTGTTCTATAAAATTTGTTTCTTAGATCAAGTTCATTTTTTATCAGTGTAGGCGAAAAAAAAACCAAAATTATTAATTAAATTTTGGAATATTCTTAATAAATGATTTTGATAAATTTCATCGTATTGTATCATCTTTTAAACGGAATTATAATTCTCAAGCTGTATATGAAATAATTAAACTAAAATTTTTAACAAATTCTGAAACCAAAATCACTATACAAATATTTAAAATACTAATAATTATAAATAAATTCTCATTTACACTTCTCATTTTTGAGCAAAAATTTATATTAAAAGTAGAAAAAAAAACTTTCTTCAAACCTCATCCAAATAATTCTCAATCACAAATTTTTTCTCACAATTAATATCACTCTACGATTTCCAACACAGCCTAACCAAGGAATTCGCGAGCATCAATTAGCCGTCAGTTTTGGACGTGCCAACATTTATTATCATTTCTGCTGTCGCGAGTCGAATATAATATAATCCACCATCGAAAGCTTTTTATCCCCGAAAATAATGACAGAGTAATAAAAGATGGACATAATATATACACAAAGACAAAGAGAATAAATAAAAATAAATAAATAAATTGGGACTCCGTCCAAGTACAGGACATTAACGAGTCGTTTAATGATGCCGGTCGATTGATCGACGTCCACCATCCAGCACCCAGGCGGTAATTTAATGCTGGATCATCAAACTCTTGATTATTTTCTCCCATCAGGCATCAGATTTTTAGCTGTGGTTTAAACAGGCGTCTTGCACCGAAAATGAAAGCCTTACCTCAAAAGTGTCCAGCACGGACCAGAACAGAAACAAGAACAAGAACTCACCTCTCCTTGGAACGGTAAGACGCGGCAGGTTGTCCTCAGCATACATTATATTTTATACTCTGTCGTCGTTCCGTTCACCAGCATACGAGTTCCACCGACGTGGACGTTTTCGTGAAGGTGCAACGCCACACGATAACTCATTCCTGAGTAATTACATGTCCGTGCTCTCAGCTCTCAGCCTGGCTTAAAGATTTGCTTTTGCTGGTATGGGTATAGTCCCAAATAAGTTTCAGTACACCAACACAAGACAAGATTCACCGCAAATAAAAGTAACCTGGGTGTTTAGCCAGTTTCGAGATACTCGAGAACTACAACATCACGCTGAAGGCTGAAGCACACCCGCTGGCTCTTGCTTCTGGGTGCTGGTTCTAAACCCCACCGCGATCGTTATATTACGTGTGTTTTAAGCTGCGAGCATCCCCCATCCTCCATTCATTACTATACAGAATCCGATCGAGTAAAACGAAAGAGAATATTCGGTAGCGGTTCTTGTAACGCGTCGTGCATTTTTACTTTACTTCATTTTTTATTACTTATTACTTATATTTATTTTATTCTCCTTCGATCAGCGGGAGCCGAGTCCATCTCTTGGTCGTTATGCTAACGAAAATCTCGGCGGCGCGGGATATAAATTCTCCTTGATTTTAAAATATCCCAACTTGTGTGTGATACTCATCGAGTTTAACATCTTCTTTATGAATATAGTAGTTTGCATCTTATATCGTTGCTGGTTGATGGTTGCGTGCTGAATTTTTTCACCTCTTTGTGCTCCATATTACACTGAAAATTTTTGGATATATAGACACTAACTTGAAATAAAAAACTGATTTTAAAGAAAAATTCTTAAATCAAGAAAATGATTTTGAAAACTTTCCAAAATAAAAGTTTCTTAACTTGGTTCAACAATTTTTTTACTTCTTTAGAGACGGTAAGATTTTTGAAAATTATTTTTTTTTGACTCATGATTCTGTCTTTTCAATCAAGTTAATTTGGATAACAGTGTAATTTTTGTTTGATGTAATTTTTTAAGTTTAAATTAATATTTTTGGTAAAAATTGAAAGATAAATTTATTTTCAATCAAAATTTTCTATTATTTTTTCATAATTTTTATTTTGAATAAAAATAAAAAAAAAAATTATTAAAAAACTAACGAAATTATTTTTTTGTTATAAATTTTTTTCTTTTTTTATTTTAAATATTTTATTCAGAATTTTAACTTCAAATTCCATCAAATAAATTTTATTCATAAAACTTCACAAAGAAAAAAAAATTTTGAATTCATACCTCAAAAATTAACTACCATAAACTTTGAATATTTTGACCATAAATCATGAACAAGGAGCATCAATTTCCATCCATACTTGAATTTAATGTAAACTTCAACAAACATATCTCCGTGGGCGCATTGTTGGGCTGGCAGGTAGGTCGGTACAGTAATTATTAACGGGTACTCTGACAAACCTGGTTGTAAACTCTCTTTCAAGAAGCGGCGAAGAGAACGGCGGCTCGTATGAACCAATGACACACGGTCGTTGTCGAGGTGACAGAACACGTTTATGCTCTTTTAGTGGATGATGTTGTCTAGTCGGACAGGTTACGTCGCACCTGAACAGTTCTTTATTTCTCAGTCGAGGAAAATTATCACAGGTAAACCTGCTCGGAGAATGTAAATACGAATATGAATGTCCGGGCTTGCATTGACAGGCTAGTGTTGGTGTTGGTGTTCGCGGAAGAGGTGGAGGTCGAGCTGGAGGAAGAGAACATCTAGGATGTAGAACACCTGCCGATGAGGATGTGGCTCGATAAGTTGGGGGTATTACAGAGTCGTGGCAATTGTAGAGCATCAGCCGGCCCTTTAATGACGGGCAGATATTTTTTGTAGACAGATACCGCCGTAAATTGGGTCCTGGGTACGGTAGTGGATTTGCGACTGTTCTTTCTGTTCTTGGAGAGTATTTACAAGTCGAAATTAGCTCGTAGGAAGATGAGGAACATGGACGATAAGATTTCTTGCAGGGAGTAGAGACATATTGATGGGAGACAGGAACTGACCGTACAAATTCTTTCGGAATGGAACATGGTCTTGAATTACTCCGAGGGGGGCTGTGATATGTTCGAGCTGGGCCAGGACATTTTTCCAAGGGCCGGTATCGCGGCTGGTAGACGTACTTGGTGACAATACTGTTGATTCTTTCCGAGAGGCTGGGCCGAGACTTGGTTCTGCTACAGTAACAGTTCATCGTAATCGAACGTTAAATTTTCATGAGAATTGTGAAGAGTCATTTTCTTGGTGGTTGAGTCACTTGAATTTATACAGATGCCATATGGCTGATTTTTAACCTAATTTCTGTCAATAACTTTGTTGACATGTTATTCTTTTATTTTGTTTGTTTGATTAACTTCACGCGGTTAATTGGTGAGCTCATTTGCAAATCTCGTAAGTTATGTTGAACATTAATATTTTAGAAGCATTAGAAATTAACCTTAATGATATTTAAATTTTATTGTACTGTGGGAACAATTTTGACATCAATTTTAAAATAGGGAAATTTATTCTTTGTATGATAGTTTATTATTATTATTTTACAATGTAAAAAATCGGGAGTGCATTTTCACTTCCATCACGCGGATTATCGGAGTTAAAAAGTTAAAAAATAAAATACTCCACGTATGGAGTAAATTTAGGAATTTTTTTTAATGAATATGGATTTTAAATGAAAAACATCTGAGTACGGAGTTTTTAGACTAAAATAATTTTCAATTTGGTAAAATAAGTTTTATATACCAAATTACTAACAAATACTTCAAATAATTATTTTAAACTTAAGTTAAGAAATATTAATTATTTTTTTCCAAAAAATTTGATTTTCGAACATTGAACCAAATTTTCATAAATATTATTTTGTTTTTGTTGATAAGTACTAAATGAAAATTAATAAATTATCAATATTACCATGTTTAATTAAATTACATTAACTGACATAGCAATTTTTTTGATTTTTAGATAAATAAATCATTATAGAGAAAATGTATCAAAAAATATTATACTTTTAGAAATTAAGAAATAATATTGATGCATCTTTTTTTTAATATTAAAATTTATTTATTATAAAAAGCTAAGGAAAAAGATTGTATCAATTTTTAAAAGTTCTAAATAGACATTTTGTAATTTTTAAACAAATAACAAATATTTTTTTATTATTATTAAAAAAAAGAAATTAAGAATTCATTCAGGGGCATTTTATTTTATTAATAATATACACAAAATCCTACTCAGATTGAATTTTATTTCAGAGAGTAATTAAAACAATTGAAAATCATCCACTCTACAAATTTTTTACAATGTATTATTATCATTATAAAAATTGTATAAAAAATTCTGTCTAAGCTAAGCAAACTCATAAAAAATTTTCATAATTTTTTTAAGACCATACTTCAATGTGCATATGAATACTTTTATATCATAAATCATAACATAGTTTAAATTAATTTTATAACACTTAATGTATAAGTATCAATTTTAAATCACCATCAATTAATATATTACCGTCTAAAAAATGAAGTTTTCATCAAGTATATAATCCATATAATATAAAATAAATCGTAAAATATTGTGAAAATAGATATTGTACAGCAAATATCCTGATATATTTATGTATATAGAATATTATCCACGTGGTCGTGACGTGCGGTTCCGGTAATGTCGCGGTGTATGAAAAGGCAATCCGTCGCAAGCGGATAATTTTGAGGTTTGCTTCCGCTCGGGGATCATTATTATATTGCACAAATGTCGAGAATATTATACAGACAATATAATATAGACAGTGAAAGCCAACGGATGCAGGGGTGGAGACATGTCATATGTGCATTCTCGTTTCTCGTTTGTATTTTTGCCAACCAGCAAACCTCATTTCAACATCAGCGCCGCAAAACACACACATCACATCATTATCACGACATGGTTCCCGATGTATTATATGTATATTTCGCTGAAACAACATATCAACATCAAAATTACCATCAACAGCTGTTATCAAAACAATATTTAAAATTAATAATATCTGTCATTATTAATCATAGAATTAAATCTAATACTTAAAAAACAATCTGCAAAACTGTTGATCCTACAGGCCATCCCTGGAACTTCCCACTATGTAAATTGTTTATTCCCGCACGGTAAATTATTTATTCCAAAGTTTTGAGCTCTTCGAGCTCAAAAATACAACTTTTATTTTTTTTCGAGCTCTTCAAGCTCAAAAGTTAGTGGTTGTAACAACATACTTCTTTGAAAATTCTAAATTGCGATATCCTTCGATCGAATCAATCGTTTTTATTGCGACTTGCAACATTTGTCGTAATTTTTTAAGCACAAGAAGATTATTTTTTACTTAGAATTTAAGGCTATGTTAAAAAAACACTTTTTTGGAATTTTTTAAAATTAAATATCTCTCGAACGATTTGACGGATCTTGATACAGTTTGCGGCAATCGACGCAGTTTTTTAAGTACAAAAAGATTATCTCATATTCACTAAGTAATCCGAAGAGAAATTTCGAAGTTATATAAAATAAAAACACTTTTTTCTAAATTTTTCGACGATTTCCCTCGAACGAATGAACCGATTTTGATGTGGTTTGCGACAATCAATGTTGTTTTTTTTTGAGATTAAGAGCTGATTTGTTTTTGGAATTGATTTATACAGTATTTAAACGTTATTTCCAAAAAATATTTTTTTGAACATTTTATTTTTGAAATTTCTCAAAATCTACTGAGCCGAATTGATTCAAACTCACGGAAAAGTGTCCGTTCAAAAGTGAACACACACACACACACACACATTTATTTATCAACAATATTTCAAAACAAAATCTTATAATTAACATTAACATAATTTATATTTTCAAACTTAAGCTCGAAATAAATTATTTAAAATATTTGTAACAACACTATAATAATTAGGCAGCATATAAAACTTGTTTCAGAAAAATTAAATTTTATTTTAATCTAAAAACTTCATACTCAGGTGTTTTCGGATTAAAATCGATATCCACCACTGAAAATTTACTCCCAATTTTTTACAGTGTATAGACTTCAATATCTTAAAAAAAAATTTAATAAGACAATTACAACCCAGATTTTAAAATTTTAAAATAACATTCTACTTTTCCGACAAAAAACGAAATAAAATAAAAATACCTTTCTTCACTTATAATTCCTTTAAAATCAATAAAATTGAACATAAAAAAGAAAGTTCTGATATAGAATAAAGATAAAAAAACGTGCCCAAAATAACTTCTATAACTCATTTGTTCATTTTGGTAATAAAACGAAAAAAAGAAAACCAAAGTTGATTAAAAAAAAAAAGTAATTGGAATAATTTATAACGTATAAAGAAACGACAACTGACACCGTAACTTGGCGTAGGGAACGAGTTGAATTTCGGTTGAGAAGCCCTCGGAGAGATAAGCGACGGGTATAGCATGGATTTCAGCTTCTCGTCGTCTCAAAACATAAATCAGTGGAAGAAAGAAGAGGCAAATGAAAGTAAAGGCCAAAGCAAAGTAAAGAGAAAAAGAGGAAGCAAGTGCGGGGGCGCTTGGACGACGTGTAAATGCTCGCCTTACCATCCGATAAGGACCTCCAGTGAAACAAGAAGCAGCATAGTCGACTCTCCAGTCTCCTACTATGCGGACTACAGATCCTCCTCATCCTCTTTTTCTCCTTAACCCAGCGTCCAATTCCACCCTCCGCTCATTAACATCACCATTTTGATCCGGTAGCTTCAAGGTCTCCTTCTGATTCTCAGCTGTATATTCCTTTTGCCTTTTTTTATTGTCTTATTCCCCTCCCTCGTCTTCGTCCTCCAACATCAACATCACCAGCAGCGAAAACATCAGCAACTCAAACGCAAACTATCAGGTAAATCGAGACCTGATGACTATCCAATCATTGGTTAGTCTTTATGGACCAGTAGAACAGGTACCCTCTCATATTTCTCGGCTTGCTTATTACAATACAGTTCTCGGCTTCGAGACTCAAGGTTTGATTGTTTATTTGAGAAATTTAAGAATTGGATTGTTTTTGGTTCATTTTATCCAAGAGATTAATTTTTTGCTGATTATTAATATTGAGAGAAATCGCTTCAGAAATTTCAAAAAATCAATTTTTTTTTATAGTTAAAAATCGACGACAAGTTTTTAATAGAAAAAAGTTGCAGCGATTGTTTTAAAATTTTTAATCCCACTGCTGCAATGATTGCGGTCTTCACAGTGCGCAAAATCAATAAAAAACAAAGTTTGTGAAACTAGCAGATATATCTTAAACAATGATTTACACTAGAAAAAAAATTAGAAAAATGGTTCACCCTAAAGGCCATCCGTGCAACTTCCCGCACATACAGACATAGTGACAACCTCGCGGGGATAGTCAGGGAAGCTTCCTGTGACCTTCAAACGTCGAGATCTGATGAAAACTCGATTTTTGTAAAACGGGGTGAAAACAATAACTTCCCGATTTTTGAAAATCTTCGATTTTCTTAGCGGGAAGTTAAAAATTGAAATTTTGAAAAATGGTGAACTTTTGAAAAGAAATTTTGCTACATGATGATGATTTTTGGCCTGCCAAGAGAAAATTTCTTGAACCAAAAAAGCTATTTTGAAATAGCTTCATCGTCTTGATTCAAGTAGAGAAATTTTTCTTAGTTTAAGTAAATCTCACTTGGTTCCAAAATTCATCTTTCGAAACAAGTTATTTTTTTATGTTATAATTTACCCAAAAACGTAAAAGATCGATTTTTTAAAAATTTACCACGATTTTTTTAAAACTTCAAAATGATATCATTATTTCTTAATTTATAAAAACATTACCATAATGATAAATAACTAATTTTGAACCATCTAAATGCATTTCCTCCCTTTTAAATGATGTTAGAATTTTTTGAGTTTAATGTGTTTCTTAAACCTCAGCCTCAAATTCATAAGCTTTCACCAATGAACCAACGATTAAGTTTCAATTACTTACGTTACACGAAACAGTAATCTTCTCGATTAACCGTGTTGGAATTGAATCACCAGAAAATCCCCAAACCTTTTCTATTTGTCGACACGTCGCGTCGTCGGTTGTAAGTTGTCAGTTATCAGTTGTCAGTGGAATAAACGTTGGGTCTTAGATATTTAGGTCAAGTCACGTCACGTGGGTGGGAAAATTTATTACTCGATAGCTTGTACTGTCCATAGTGTAGAGTAAGAGTAACATAGAGGGACTAAGACGAATGATGATGTCTCAGGATTACCGTACTATCGGTCTATCGATCTATCGTTTGAAATAATAGCCAACAATGGAGATCGGGGATATGATTAAAGTCGTAATATTATAACTTATAACTTATAACCATCTATATTCTATTCGATTATACTCTATAAGTATGGCCTAGCATAAAGAAGTCACTGGTTACGGAGGTTACGTATTATCATGCTCACATTATTATCGATATATATTGTATGATTTACAATGTAAATGATATTATATGTATTATATTATCTCTTATATTGGCAGTGGATGATTGAAGCAACCAACCTTGAAAAGTAGCGATACGGCAACCGCAACTCCCGTATATCCGCTCCCGAGGATCGCGACCTTGACCTGATGACTATCCGGGAGCTGATCTTTCTTATTCGTCAATAAATGTCCGACAGTGTTTGCTTTGTCACTGGTTGATGCTCTCTTCATCCTCAATTAACGCTCCCAACCAGTTACACTTCTCGCTCGGTTAATTGTTATTTTAATTGATCTGCTAGCTCGCATTCTTAGGTTATAAACTTATCATGCTCTGAGAATAAAATTTGGACACATGTCACATGTGAGTTATTCTACAGAATCGCTTAACTTCGCGTTACTCAAAATACTTTTATTAAATGGCTTATTAAATTCTGAGAAATTTAAACAAGTCTATCAGTACTCATTCATTTAAAAAATATTTTTTTCATTAACCTATCGAAAAATGAACAATACATGAATTTTAGGCATGTATTATGTAAACAATCGAAAAATTTTTTTAAATATCCTGAAACAAATTAAAGATTGTAGTAGTTTAATTAAAATCATAATTAATCAAATTAACAATCCTTATGCCTTATACTGCTTAATTTTTGTTCAAATTTCATGACTTATTTTTCGAAATATTCACTTGCATATAAAGGAATTTGGATTCGAATTTTACAGCATTTTTCATTAATATGCTCATTTCCAGATAAAGAAAGAATTGTTCAAATTTCATGACTTTTTTCCTCTATATCCAATTTTTAATTTTTTACTCAAATGGTTGAAGTTAAATGTCCATCTGAAAGTGAAGAAATTTTTCCTTTTGTGGGAATTTTTAAAGAACTGTCTAGTAATACAAATATTTTAGTCAAATTTAAAATCAAATTCAAAAATTCATTATTATAATACACATCCAGCAAAGTGGATCGCTGTAGATAGAATTGACTCATTCATTGATTATTAAGATGATTGCAAAACAAGTTAAATCAATTATCCAACAAAACTTATAACTAAAATTAACGATAAAGAATTTGAATAGAACGTGTTATGTATATAAAAATATCTTATTATAATAATGTTTATATTTATAATCCAAAGTTATAAGGCTAGGAGAGTTGTAGTTGCCGGGAAGTTGAAATCATTAGTCATCTTTGCTGGTTGCAGGCGACTAAAGGAAGCATCATTATAACTTATATCTTATAACTTATAAGCAATATTATTATAACTAAAAAGATCCTTGTTATGTGAACATACAAGAAAAGGAGGTAGACCCTGATTATCTGACACACGTGTGTATGCAGGTAATAGCTGATGTGGACTTTATTTGATGTTAACTGGAGTGTGGATAACAAGACATAATGGGATGTGTTGCCCGTGCACGGGCATGACGGGACGGGGTGGGCGATTTCGTTTGCGTCCCCAATTACTCGGTTCCTTGCAGGAAACTTACATGCCATGTTTATGTGTTATATGTTGGTCATGTCCATTAGCCAGCACTGCCAGGGAGCCAGGGAAACCATCAAAGCTTCCATACTTTTTGTTACACATATGCTTGTAATTGCTAATGGGTTCAGCTAATTTTCATTTCCTGTTGACTGTATCATAGGCCATTCAAATTTAGGGTCTGCAATTTTACTTTTTTTTTTTTTTCAATTTTGTGACTTTAGGTATTTATTTATTGAATTTTAATTTTATTACAATGATTGAAACATTAATTATTGGAATAGTATATTCCTTAAATTAATAAAAACTCTTTTATTTTATTTTAGTTTGATATTTTATTTAATTTTACAGAGAAAAGTTTTCTTTAAGTAACATTTGTTTGCCAGATTTTACTCCTTGATAAATGTATTTAAAACATAGAGACATAAAAGTAGGCATACTTTATTTTAAGTATACATGCTCTAGGCTCTAATAGTTGCATATAGAAACCAAATATTACTACAGAACACTTCAACCCATAGCTATAATAACATAGTATATAAGAGTTAGTCTAAAATGATTCTTCTAATCAAAAGGATGTACTCTTCGACTATTACTAAATAAGGGCACAACCTTTATGAATAACATAATCTAATAATTTATTTAAAATGAAAAGATCCACGTCCAATTATCCATATGATATGGCAGTTAATATTAAAATAATGTTTATGAGAAAGTATATGATTGAATCAAGCGACATAGGGGAAGGGGGGGGGGGGCAAAATGGGCCCCTTAAGATTGAAGTGATTTTTTTTAAGCTCTAAAAATCATCTCGTTGAATCAAAAACGATCCAGGGATAAATGTCGGAGTTATGTAAGAAAAAAACACTTTTTTCCAAATATTTTTTTCAGGATACCTCACAAACGAATCGGCCGATTTTGGTCGCGTTGACGGCGATCGACGCAGTTTTTTGGGCTTAAGGGCTGATTAGTTTTTGAAAACGATTGATTCAGCAGATTATTAAAATTTATTTGAAAAAAAAAAACATTTCCTGAAAATTTTATTTTCGAGATTACTTAAAATCAATTGGCCCGAATTACCTTAAATAGTTTAAAATATCTATGGGTAAAGAAACTCTTTCGATTGCTGTCTATCCCGTTTGAATCGGTCGAGCCGTTTAAAAGTTATGAGAGGTTTACGTTCATGCACGAAACACACACACACTCGCACACACACACGCACGCACACACACGCACGCACACACTCACTCACACACGCACGCACATACGCACGCACGCACACATGCACGCACAAACGCACGCACACATACACACACGCACACACACATACACACACACATCGCCATTATACCTCCCAAACACTTCGAGAGTTGAAAATGTTGGGGGCCCATTTTGCCCCCAAATATTTTGGATATTGAAAATTTTAGGGGGCCCATTTTGCTCCTAGGGGCCCATTTTGCCCCCCCCCCTCCCCTAATTATGTATTTGATACTATGACCCTTGGGAAAGAACAATTTAAACAATGTTTGACCTTGTTAGCTACCCCTGGATTTCCTGCTATTTTTAAGCTCAAAATGCTTGTTGCAATGTTTTAAGCTCTTTCGGCTCACCAACATAGTTTTTAAATACTTTCGAACCATCTTAAGACATGGAAGTCCAATAAAAACTCGACTTTAAAAATCGAAGTAGAATCAATTACTTGCCAATTTTCGAATTATTGTTTTTTATAGCAGAAACTTGAGAAGATCAGAAATCAAGAGTTTAGAGCAGTAAATAAAAAATTTAAGGGAATTCACAAATTTGTGGTGGAAGAACAATGCAGTAACTCTTTAAATTTTATTTTCCAACGAAAATATCATTGTCGTTAAGCTAGTAGCAACAAAATTCATTTTCAATGAATGTTATTAACGATTGTTCGGAGTCTAACTAAGAAACAAAATTACAAATAGAGCATCTTATTAATAAATTTTGTAATAAAAAGATATTCGCGTCGACGGACAGCGGAGTCGTCGGTCACCTCGTACTCTTGTCCAGGTCACCCAAAATGGATGAATTTGACAAATAGAGGACTTAAGAAGCGCTCTTAGCCTTCCAAGCAACACCCCAACTACAACCTAGACTGGGTTAGTGCACGTTTGGATGCCAGTTATTTTTTTTTTTTTTCCAGAGAAATAACAAACCTGTTGCTTCCAGGGCCAATCTGTAGGTATGTATCCGTGGGTAAAACCGACAATAGTGTTAGGAAAAAGAGAAAGAGTGAGTAAATAAAGAGAGTTTTAGGAAAAATAATATAAAATAAACAGTCAAGTTAATTCAATCATAAATAATTAATTAAACTGACATAGAAATTAAGACACAAACCAGCAGTCAGATCCAGTTAAAATAATTATTTATAATCTAAATTACTTAAATCTAAGTCCAGGGCCGAAGTCCTCAGTTGATACACTGTTTAACAATAATGTAGTTCGCAATTGCTTACAGCCTGTCACAAAATTCCGGCCTAATTTCTATGCAATTGGAAGTTGTGCGTTATATATTTTTGTACATAATTGACTTTTTGCTTCTACTAAAAACTAAAAAACAAGCAATCAGAAATCAGATGTAGTGTTATTTCAGTCTTGATCGCAGAATTAGATTCTATTAACTGATCACAAAAGTAGGCCTTTTTCGCCGGCAAATAAAATTTTTCAAGTGTTTGATAATAATGGCAAAGCGGATACATAACCTACGTGTAATCGATCGCCAGATGTTCTATTGCATGAGGAAGACTCGAAAGATTCTCATTTCCGATAAAACGAGTATCCGAGAACCCGCTAGTCCATTCAACGACTAATTCGACTTATTTCTGTTCAGTGCGGTATAAGGAAGGATGGAGAAGTAGATGGGGTTTATTTACTTAAACATACGTCCATATAGATGTGCATATATTGCATACATTTATTTATACAGAAAAAATGAAGAGGGAAGAGGGAAATATGATTGTAGATTGAATTACAAAAGATCACACAGGTCGTAAAAGCACAATGGGGAATAAATTGAAAAATAATAATGTAATAAATATCATTATAAAAAACATCAATATCAATATCAATATAAACATAAATATGATGCATGATGAAATTTGATGAAATATACATCAGTGATGATGATCATCATCATGATCATCACTGTCGTCGTTTTGGTCGTCGCGTGGTTCCATGAGAATCCCACATTCGCGGAGAACATTTCGGATTCCATCGGCGCATGCCTGCAAGTTAGTTTTCTCCGACTCGGTCAGCTTGTGTTTGACCAGTTGATGCACGCCGCCGGTTCCGAGAACACAGGGCATGGACATGTAGACGTCCTTGTCGGTGCCATGACTGCAACCCTGCAATATAAAAAAAGTTAAGCGTAAGCGACGCTAAATATCCTTTAAGTACTGGCTAAATAATATAAAAAGAAGAAAAAAAAACTGAGTATGTATAAGTGAATCGGAATCGGAATGGCAAGAAACACCAGTAGTCATCGATCGTGATCAATGATCCGCACTGTAAAAATTCTTACGTGAATATGTGTTGCGACTGGTAGCACGACCTTGGTATTCCTCAGAATGGCATCGACAATCTCGACGGTACACAATGCCAAGCACCAGCAGCTCGGTCCTTTCTCACCCTTTTCACCCGCTAACTTTGATTCCATCTCGCTCACTGAGCTTGTCACCTCATGCCACCGCTCAGGGTCATTTGGTTCCCCCATTTTTGGATTTATATCGCGCAGCTTTATCCCGGCTAAGTGAGCGCTCGACCAGACTGGTACTTTATTTATAATTTATGATATTAATAAATTATGCTGAAATGTCAATCTTGTCATTCAAGGGATCGTTTTTTTTTTTTTTTTTTTCCATATATAAATACTTTATTTTCTATTAAAAAATCAAATTCTTAAAAAAACAATTTTACTGAATTACGGATCAATTTTGAAGTTATTCATTAATATCCTGATTTTCAAATTAAGAAGAAATTTTCATCGAAATTAATTTTGTCGTCATTATTATCATATTCTAAATTACTTTTTTTCATATAATTGTTTTTTTTCGTGGTGTCAGGAACATTTTATTCAAAGAAAGAATGTTAAGGTAAAATACTCAATATACTTGAACACCGTAAAAAACGGGACCAATAATTGAACAGAATTTTTAAATTAATATTAAAACAAAATTTTAATACTTTTTATAAGTAATATCCGTATTTTAACATTATTTGTTGACTTAGTACTAAATTTTAAGACTCTCAATCAGTAAAAAAAACGGCATATGATCATTTTATGTAATAAAAATGGTACCAATAAATAAAATAGCTTTTTTTTAAATATTACATATTTTTTGCATAGCTAAAAAATATGATTTTAAAATTAAATTTTATCGTCTAAATACACCTCCCAATTTTCAAAGCTGTACCCGGAACTTGAACAAGCTAACGTCGCATGTTCAAATTTTGGTCCTTATGTTTTTTATAATTGCAACAGTATAGTTGAACATAGTCTACAAAGCCTAGAGAGTAGTGGTGTAATAGTAAACAATGTGGTTTAATTACTTTTTACCGATATAAACAATGTAAATATAATAATTTTATAATTTTGTTGGCAATTGATGCAACATAAACATAATAATTTGAAGTGAAAAGTTATTTATTTTGTAAAAATATAATTTTGATAGTACTGTAACCTATAATAGCTCATGTCACTAGTAATCAGCATTGAAATAATTATTCAGATTTAATAAAATTCACATGAAGAAGAAGAGTGTAATTAAATTAATTGAAGGTTTTATTTTATTTTTTAGAACTTTTCTGGTATATTTCAACAGTCAAATTCTTAAACCTAAAAATAATTTGCCGGAAAGTCTAATTTAAAGTGATAAAAAGAGATAAATAATTATTAAAAGTCTGTAATACTATAGATCACTGAAGAAAATTTATTACTTAACAAGAAACTAGTTAAATTTTAATGTTATTGAAATAAAAATAAAAATATATCATATACTTTTTATATCTTATAGATATTATTCATCTTGAATTATTTATAACAATCTTGTGATATATCAATAAAAGACAAATTTATTAGCTTTATATGCTATGCCATCTAAAATGCTAGGTTAACTACTGCTCCCGGGTTGTTCAACTACTATTGCATTTATAGTCTATCTTTAAAACCTTTTAAAAATATAAATATTTCATCATTTATGTTTTTTTACGCATTAATAAATTTAAAATTGTTTATATTTTTCATGAAAAACACTTTCTGTAACTGATAAATAAATTTTTATTCATTAAAAGTAGGATTGAATACGTTTTACTTTGAAAATTGTTCAACTACTGGGTATTTTACCTTATTAATGTTCGAGATTCATTTAAAAGTGATTTAAAAGTAATCGTAAAAGTAACAGTTGATACAACGTTATGTCACTAATAAGATCAGTTGGTCTTGTCAGAGGCTGTCAACAATTGGTTGATCCGGGTGATTGGTTTTATCAGTCGAAATCAATCATTAAATTTGAGAAACTATCGTAAAACATAAATTTTATCATCAAAAGATTAGCTATAATTATAACAATGTCAAATAAATTCATAAATTTTAGTTTTAAACATGATAAAAATTGTAATAGCCGTGTCTGTTAGTGTCAATTATTGACATTTTTATTACTGATTACTGTTAGATATCCTAAAATATAAATTTATTTTTTCACAAAAAAATTATTAACACCAAAAGCTGCAAGAACTTATTTTGCAATATAAATTTAAAAAAGTAATCTAATTTCTTCACCGCATTAACGAATGATCCCTTGAATGATCAAAACCTGAGATTGTAGCCCAAAATTAGGTCGTTGAATTTTACCTGATGAATCTCCCTGTGCGCCGATGCTCATGCAACAGACTGAAGTATTAGCGACTCCAAGTCTCTGACCCAGATGACACTGGAACCTCATTGTGTCGACAAGAGTCCCGGTACCGATTACACGATTCGATGGTAAGTTTGATAGCCGCCAGGTTATGTACGACATCACTTCGACGGGTCGTGTCGTAACAACCAACACTGCACGACCAGCGAACTTGGCTATCGCGGGTATTACCCGTTTGAATATTTCCAAATTAACTTTTACGTTGGGTGACTCTCCGGGTCCCGGTTCCCCCAGGGCGATTATCACCACCGCTGATTCTTTCACCATCGTCATATCTGCAAGCACCACATATTTAATAAAACACATTGTGTAAAATGTATATATACATATAGATAGATACAGTAAGGAGTGAGGACGGAGTTTAAGAAAAGAACAACGAGAGAATAAGCGCGACTTAATGAAGACACGAGTAGGAGATGAAGATATTCTAATGTCCTTACAACGGTATTTTGAAGAAGCAGTTAAGGATCCGTTCTTGTTCCATGAATCCCAACTGCTGTTACTATTTATCGGTCACCTCATATTAAAAATGGTGAGCCTTTTCCTCTTCCTCTCTATCAACAGGCAGCGTTCGGGCAACCTTGTTATTGGTAATCATCACCATGTTTGTCACGAACACGCGCTTACTATAAACGATCAATTTAAGGAGGTGCAGGACGGAGTATCCATTCTTAAGATTATCTTTTGGTATTGTATGTTCTATGGTATTGTTACAGAGAAAAAAATTATTCGATTCGAGAAAAGTTTTTTCTTGAAAATTTCGCTCTTGGTTCGACGTATTCAGTTTGGATTAATTCAAGAAGTTCACAAATTAAAGCAAAAAAAATTAAATACAGCAAAGTCTATTCAATAATTTTAGCAATTTTGATAAAGCATTTTACTATTTTTAAACAAGATACAAACATCTAGTGTTACTAATACCAATAGGGCGCATAAAAATTTTTTTCCCTAATCGCCTAAGAATGCTGGAAATGCAAAAATTCACTGCAATGATAAAGAGTAAAATTTTTTTGTGTATATGAGAAAAAATTTTGTTTTTTTAAATATTTCAGTAAATTTTTAAATTCTTACAATTCCTAACATTATTGAAAAAAAAAAAAAAAAAAAACAAAAATTTTTACACACTCTGTCGGTTTTGTAGAGAAATTTTTATAAAACGAGTTTCAAGATTAAAAAGTTTTGAATCAAGACAACCATCAGTTCTCTTTAACATAATTTTTTTGGATCAAGTAGTATTTTTTAGTATGTTATATCATAATACAGAAAGTATAATTTTTAGATATTTTTTATAGACAACTAATTATCGACTGTATACTATAAGCTGTAAAAACTTAATTATTTTTTCTTTCATGTTCCTTTCTGTATTATGATATAACTTATACTGGATGAACTTAACATAAACGAAAAAATAATTAAATTTTTACAGCCTAAAGTATACACTTAAGGTAGTTCACTTGAGATATATAATATAGTTTGTGCTATTGCTTTCCTATTAACTCGCTCGTGCTGCCTTTCTCATGAATTATCTCTTATTCGCTTTTACTAATAGTTATTTTTGTTTAACTAGCCAGTTTATTAACAATTTATAAAAAACTACATGGTATAAATTTTCAATATTTCTTTGGATTATTTTAAATATATTATTCTAACCGGTATCAGTTTTTTGAAATGATCTTAAAATCCTTTCAATGCAATAACCATAAATATTTGTGATTTTCTCACTCTCCATCCATACTGTCTCTGCTAAAATGTAATTTTTAATTACAATTATCTTATTTCTCGTATGGTGAATTGATTTCAAATTTCATTGCATTTATGACCGAGCTACTTTAATAATTAGTTGTCTATTAAAAAAAATATGTAAAAATTATAGTTTCAAAACAGAATTTTCACAAACTCTTACATCATATCCTGTGGAGAATTGAATCATTGGTAAACCAAAAGAGCAAACTTCGTAATTGTTTTGATTCATTATTTTTTTAAATAAAAAAACTACTTTCGTTGTTTCCTAAACTGAAAATGTTTTAATTTAAAATTATGTACTGTCAGTTTAATTTTTTTGTGAGGCTTGGTGTTGTATGAAAGCATCGTCCTTTGTAATTTATGAAAAAAAAATTATGAAATAATCGTAACATTATCAAGTTCATTAAATCATTAAAAATGACAGTTTATAACGTATCGATATAGAACGTTGTACGTAAAATTAAATGATCCGAACAATGTCAGTGTTTATTCCTATCATTATTGTCTTTCATATAAAACAACACTGATAAAAAATTTAACTTGATTCAAAAGAAAAAATCTTGAATCAAGAATACCATTTTGAAGAAAATAATTTTCTTGTGTCAAGAGGAAAAATTCTTGAATTGAGAATAATTTCTTCACGGTGAGAAATTTCTATTATTTTTTATTCTGCATGGATTTTTAATTTTACAATGGTGCATATTACTAGTGAATCTTATTGACTCAGAATAAAATTTTACAATGGCCTATAGTAATTTCCGAAACAAATGAAATCAGGCATAGCAAACGGTAGAAATTGAAATGTACCATAGTAAAATGAAATATGCAATAATTTAAATTTCCGAATGTACTATAGCAAAAAAATAAGAAAATGTTTGTAAAAAATAAAAAATTTTAGAGTAAAAAATATTTTTAGCAATCAAAAAAAATATCAAACCAAACAAGATTTTTTTTTTTGTTTGTAATAATTTTTAAAAATATTTTTTTAAAATATAGTTTTTTTTATTTGTTTTCTATTTTTAGTTTGAACGTAGGATTTATTTTGGCAATTAATTTTATTATAAATAATTATAAACACAATATATAACTTTTAAATTATTTTTTATAATAATAATAATAATAATAATATATTATTAGAAAAGTGTCGGTTGCAGGTTAACCATCGAATGTTTGTTTTCATCTTAATTTTTCACGTTAAATTGTTAAATATTTTATTATTTAGGAATCTTACAACAAAGCAGCACGAAAAAATGAAAGAGCGCGCGTCGCGACTGACGCGCATACGTTTACTATGGGACATTTGAAAATTTCATAGTCACAATTTTAAATTTAAATCGAGTGGACGTGACTAAATGTCAAATTTTTTTTATAAATTTTTATTGTCGACTGAACAACAGACATTTTACTATGGAACTATAATGAAAAGTTTTAAGCACACTCACAGTTTTTGTTTAGTCAGTTTACGAAAATTTTTTATATATGTTTATGTAACAGTTACATGGTCAAATTTACTATGGTATCTAGTAAATATTGATTGGTACAATATGATATTCTTAAATTTTTATGGTAATATTTTGAATTGAGTCATTAAGGTTCAGTCTTATTATGTATGCATAGTAAATTTCTACAGAAATTTCTCACCGTGTATCAGAAATAAATTTAAAAATTATAATTTTCCCATTTTTTCGCAAAAGCTAAATCAACCAATGAGATAAAGGAAAAGAACTCGGGTTTGATGGTTAAACCGAATGGTTTCGCATCTCTTTTTGGTTCTTATGTTTGTAAATACAAATAGCCATAAGTCAGTAAGACAAAGGTGAAATTTGTGACAGGTTATGGAGACTAAGAATGTAGATTAAGATATCGGAATATGTGTTGTGTCTTAATTCTCAAAGTGAAAACCTTTATAGTTTATTCTGAGAAAGCCAAAAATTATAAAGGAACGTGACAAACGTACGGGTAAAGGTGGCTAGTAATTCAAAGATATATCAAGAGATATTTATTTTTTGTCCCTAACAAATATTAAAGCCACTACACACACTGGCCAGGTATTATACGGTAATCTCTGAGCCGGCTGAGAAGTCAGTCTGGAGCATCTCGATCTTACTGGAGCGATATAATAGCCAGAGAGTGGAGAAAAGAGAGACAGTAAGGAAAAAAATATTTTAGGACTGAAATAGGGACTGGAAAGAGTGGTATAGAGTGAACGGTGAGATCTGTTGACGAGATTAGCACCGAGTAGTCCGATGCCGGCACTTTCGTCGAAGCTCCAGTCGTGTCCGGGCCACTGCTGTACTGGTAGTCTGTAGCTTCGATGTATAATAGTAGTAGGTATATAATAAGTATTAGCTGTCTTTGAGCTCCGGGATAACTCGAGGCGACGAGCGTGATCCGTCAAAGCGACCGATTTTGCACCCGTTGATATGATGAGTTAAATCACTTTTAAGTTATCTTATTTTCATTTTTATTTTATTAAAGTGATGAGTTGATTTTTATTTTACTGCTCGACACAGTTCCTTTGATTTAGAGTTGTAATAAATTTTATGGATATATCACTATTGTATTTTAACCAGAATTAAATACACCAAAATAGATGAGAAATTTTTTTTATAAAAAACTATAAGTTTGCAAAAAGTTCAAGAAATCTGCAAATTTAGGATATGTCCACACGGGGAGAAATATATGGAAATCATTCCTATAATTTTAATGAAATATTTTCCCATACCATTTTAAGAGCGATTACTTAAATTATGGGAATTATACCCATAATTTTTGGGAAATGTTACTATAATTATGGGAATGGTTCCTATAGTTATAGGAACGATACCTATAATTATAACTGTAATATCTGCATGATTCCCATAATATATAGGAATGGTTTCCATAATATATAGGAATAGTTTCTATAATATTATAGGAACCATTCCTATAATATTACGGGAACCATTCCCATAATATTATAGTGATGATGCCTAATAATATTGAGATATTTATCATTACATCTTAAGTTATTTGTGACTTCGATGACCATTTTGAAGCATTTGAAATTATTAGTAATTTCGATAATTTTACTTGCTTCTCAATAACATTATTTGAAATATGTAAAATAAGTAATATTGTTCATATAAATAATAAAAGTTACGTACTCAAAAGGTGGATTTAATAAATATTTAACGTATGTATTGTAATGAATTTCCATATCTATTTTGCTTCTCTATAATTGTATAGTGAGAAAATATCCCTTTTATTAGAGAAACTTTAGAATTGCTACAATATTTTTCAATATTATCTAACACAATAATAACTGAGTTGGAAGAAACAATTTAAGATTAAGTACACACGTGAATAAAAATTATGAAAAAGTAATTTTTTCACTCTAGTGAAAGATCAATTTTTATTTACAAAAAAAAAATTATTAGCAAAAAAATATATAATAATTACTTTATATTTTTGATGTGATTGCCTCATTATTATGAACATAAACATTTTTCGGTAACGGTCTCTTATTTATCAAGACAAAAATTCTTAGGTCATAATTTCTCAGTAATTAATTATCAGTTAAAAATTTATCAACGTCATAATTAATTATCGCTAAAATTAATCCTACAATAATTAATCCGATAAAAATTTCTCATGCAATAATTAACCGCGGGGTCCGGGGTGAGGTCCCGGTGGGGGTTGGGAGGTGAAGCCCCTCATTCACAAAAAGTAATCGAGATTCGTCGCGAAGCCTTAGAGGGGTCCAGGGCGGAGCCCCGGTGGGGGTTGGGGGGCGAAGCCCCCCATTTGAAAAGAAATAAATTATAACGATACATAAACAAGACCCCCATTCAAAAAAAGTAATCGAGGTTCGTGGCGAGGCCTCAGAGGGGTCCGGGGCGAAGCCCCGGTGGGGGTTGGGGGGCGAAGCCCCCCATTTGAAAAGAAATACACATCCAAATCGAGTAAATACACATCCAAATCTTGTTAAATGAGCGTTACATGATTACGTGCGTATGTGTTGGCATTTTTTCGAGTAAATACAAATCCAAATCTTGTTAAATGAGCGCTACATGATTACGTGCGTATGTGTTGGCATATTTTTGAGTAAATACACATCCAAATCTTGTTAAATGAGCGCTACATGATTACGTTCGTTCATGTTGTACTCCAAGATTGAAAATTGAAATGTTTGTTTTATGAGAAATTTTCATGAAGATATATTTTTGTTTTATGAGAAATTTTTGTAAAGATATATTATCGTTTTATGAGAAATTTTCCGAAAGATATATTTTTGTTTTATGAGAAATTTTAGTGAAGATTCTTTTTAGTCACGAGAAGTTATTGTGCCGGATATATTTTTGAATGATAAATTATTGCTGAGAAATTTTAGCTTGAGAAATAATTACCGATAAAAAAAGACATAGAACCACATTTTTCTATTATTATGTGCGTCATTTCCATAATATTATAGGAACTATTCCTATAATATTATAGGAACCATTCCTTTAATAATACAGGGACAATTCCTATCATATATTAAAGCTATTCTATTATTGTGTAGGAATGTTTCCAATAAACTATGGGTATGGTTCCCATAATGAGCATAGGATTGATACCTATAATGATCTGGGGATTTGGAAAGGTTCCTATAAATTTGTCTCCGTGCACGTTTAATCTTGAGCAACTTTTGAAATTATAAATTTATCAAAAAATGATAAAAAATCTTTATTTTAGTTCGTCCAGTTTCTTGAAAAAATATATATTGAGTTTGAAAAATTTTTTCTTATGCTATTCAGGAATTATGTGACACAATCGCAAGATAATTTGGAAAAGAAAAATTTGTCAGAATTTCTTTTGTTAATTTTCCTTTTCTCTTCTTGAAAAAAATAAAAAATGTTTTCCAAATAAATAAGTTTATGAACTTATTAAACAAGCTTCAAATTTCATGTTTATTTATTTTCCAAGGCTAAAAATTACTCATCTGTCTACAATGGTAAAAAAATAAACCGATCTGTTTTACCGGTCCTGAAAGTTTTTGATTGCTCTAAAAAATCTATTTCTATTTCGGCTGCCGAAAGTCCTACAAAATGAAAACAAGTGAGTTTAATATACATTAATGAAAAATGTACATTCTCCCGGATTAACTTAACCGAAGAATAAATTAATAACAATTAGCGGCAATGGAGGGTGATCGCCTCTAAGTAGTAATAAAAATAACCTCAAAAACAGGTGAAAGAAATTTAAGTGTTTTGTCTTAGTGTCGATAAAACATTTGGGGAATCCTTACCCGCTGTACCGGTGATCAGAGGATTACCTAAGAAGATGCCTGCGTGCCGGATGTCCTCAGCTTCGGCCTCCGCTCTTACCGCATTCTTGTCGATCAGACAGACCTCGCTTGCCATTCTCTGTAAATTTAACCGACAGATTAATTGCCGTAATTATACACCAACATTTAGCTCATTTTGTATTTTGTATTTCGTATTTTTTTACGAATACTATGCAGTCGCATTAAAATAATGTTAACTCCACTACCCATTACCCATTACATTAACTTAAATAAATGCTTATGTAAGCTTAAGTAAAACCGATCAAGATGACGGTCACCCTCATGAGAATCGCGATCGCACAGGCGACGCCGATCTTTCCCGCGCCGACTATCGACACCTTCACACGGTGGGGATAAATATCCGAGAGATTCTGGTGGGTTGTTATCAAGGCATTTTTTGTGCTCGTTCTGATCGGCTCCATCCTCTCTCTTCTCTCCTCGGGGTCTGACTCACCCTGAAAATAACATTCCGCTGATGTAGTGAGTCGTTAAATATTTTTATAAAATAAAATAAAAATTTTTTGCAGTAAAAAATTTTCCACATTATTATTATTTTTTTTTATTTTTATAATAAAAATAAATTTTTGGCTTAAAAAAAACCCTTAAGTAGTGTGTGAAAAAAATTTTTAATCGCAATGCGCTTACCGTGTCTTCTTCGGTATTTTTATTGTCACTTTCACTGAGACTGTCCATCGCAACTAAGCCCTGCATAAAAAATAAAAGAATTATTTTTGTTACTTTATGGCCTTATAAATAATAATAAAATAAAAATAAAAATTTTAAAAAAGGGTAGGCCGTAAACTGTTTGAGTGAAAATAGTAAAAGGGTTTTCGGATGTCTGGCATAATAAACATAAAAATAAAAGCAAACATTTATATTTTAAGGTAAAGAGAAAAAGCTTAGAAATGCTAAAAAGTACGTTGTAAACGAAACCCCGCGGAGATTACCTGGCTTCTTAGCGGGTTTCCTCGGGTAAATTTACACTCAAGGGCCGTCTGATCAGTAAATCATCGGTCAGGAAAGTACACAAGGGACTAATGCGATGAGAGGTTCATTACTTCCTTGCTAGATTCATACCAAATAAATAATATACTATTTTCTTTATGATTCATAACCTCCACTAAATACAACCGTAATTTAAAAATCATACCTGTAAATAACTTCAATTTGTTTGCATTCATACTCGGCAAATTCATGTTATATTACGGTACGTCGGGTTATATTATATCTTATGGCTTACGGCTTGAGTTGTTGGATTTAAGGGCGTGCTTTATGGATTGTGACTGAAAAATTCTATGATTTTTTGAAAAATAATTTTAATGTGTGTGCTGAAAGAAAAACTCGAATTAAAAGATAAATTTTCTCTCTCTCTAAAATTTGGTTCTTATTTCGAAATATTCAGTTCGAATTTTTTCAAGAAATTTTTCATGTTCAGATCTTGAATAAAAAAAAAAATTATGCAAAATGTTTGAAGAATTAAATAACAATTGAAATTGTGATAAAACGTTAAAAAGAAAAAGACCACTTGCCGAGGTGCAGAATCGCTGTTGAAAGGGAAGAACCTCAGTACACTTACTTGTAGGATTATTCAGTTATATGTTGCAATCAATTAAAAAATCAATCGAAAACATCCTCATAATTACTTATGGTCGTTATAATATACTCTCTCTACTCCGGCAGTATTAAAGCAAACGGGGTGGTCCCCATTTGTCGAGACCAGTTTCGAACAAGTCATGTCGTGGATGGGCCTTTTGCGTTATGCAAATCCCCGTTAATTCCGCTATTTTTTATTTCGTATTTGCTATATATACCATTATTAATTCGAGCGCTTAAATTAATTGTCAATTCCATAACTCAGTTCCTGTCCCGCGGGTCAAAAATAATAGGCCCACTCTCGAAATCCCAATTCCAGTCCCAGTACGACCCTCCTGACGCTCTAATCCTCAGCTAAGTAAATCCTCGGTACCCATCCCAAGCCGGTCTTAATTCAATATTCCGCGCGATAAATAAAAATAACAATAATAATAATAATAATAATAAATATAATGGTTAAACGTTAATTTCGAGAGTATAAACAAGGAGTTAATTATATTTACGACGTTATAAAAGGATTAAGGGAGCCGATAAAGAGTTGAGGAATTTATGTAAGGCCCATCGATAATCATCGGAAGCGCCGTCGTATTTTTTTACGGGCATATCCGATCGCGATCGGCGAGCTCGCACCCAACAAGGCCTACCTCCCTCGGTGCCGCCTTTTTTACATCGCACGTGATATTCCCAGGTTATATTCACTCGAACAAATCTAATATACACACATACAGACATACAGACATTAATACCTACAAGACACAAGACTAAACTGATGCACCCGCATCGCAGTCGCGGTCGATTGGAAGCTCTGGCATTCAATTATTCCCGTTCGATAATTCGCCAAGACAAAAATGACCACGTCAAAACGTTAAATCCCATTCATCAGACTCACGGAGCGATCGATATTGCGAATGCACCTTTAACGACCTCGGCAGCTCCTCCACGGGCGATACAATCTTACCACCTTGCACGCCAAAGCTACTTCTTCTTCTTCTTCTTGGTCTTCTTCTTCTTCTTCTTCTTTATTCTGTACCTGCCCAAGCCAGGATTTGGTCTTGCTCTTGCTCTTATTATCGAAAACTCTTCATTCTTTTCCTCTCTCTTCTCTTTTCCCTGCATACATATATTCCATCCCGCGAACTTATTGAATCTCGTCAAATAATATACGAGCCAATAATGTACGAATAGTGCTGCAATTATGGCTTATCGATCGGTATCTAAACGGATGCCTTCGTAATTTAGTAATCCTCGCTTGCATCCAAAGTATCTTTCATTCTGACAAAACCTTTTTTTATTATTCCCCCGATCTTCAGTCTATATGCGCATACACCCAAGCATATTTTATTTTATTTCTTTCTTTATATTTATAATATTATTCTTTCCTCGAGGCACTCGCACCGGCAGCGACCCCTAAAATAAATAATTGTGAATTGAAATAAAAAAAATAAACAATGATAGTGATAGCATCTAAAACCACAACTCTAAAGATGATAGAAATAATATTTTTGATTTTACTGGACAAGATGATGTGGGGCTTTATGAAATTTATTTTAAATCTGATTTGTAAAAAATTTGAGAAGTATAATTGAAAGTAAAAATAATAATAGGTAACTTACGTCTGCAGGGATGGTAGCTCTGATAAAGAGAGCCAGTTGTTCAGCTCTGATAAAGAGAGCCAGGTTGTTCAGTCAAGAGAAAAGTTTGTACTGGTCTCAGCATCGTTTGACAACGAGACTCACGTAGAATTCCAGGACAAAGGACATCGAGATCGACTCGTTCAAATTGCCGAAATAGTAACGTACCTTTTCGAATATCTTATCAAACAATTAAACGTAAAAATTATTAACAATGATTGCTAATGACAAATCTGATAAAAATTTCCGAGGACTTTTTTTTTTTTTTTTTTTTTTTTTTTTTGGAGGACGTTATTATTGATAACAGCATGGATGCTTTAAGTGGATCGAAGTGATTCCATACAGTACGAAAAAAATACTAAATTTTTGAATGGTGGGTGATGTAATTAATCTTTTTAATTTATTTATTTTTAAAAATCGTCTTGATGATTTTAAAGAACTCAGCTAAAGGTCTAGTTTAATTGACGGTTTCAATAAACAATATAATATACCTCTGTTGTTTCTCATTTAGTATACATATCGATAAGTCAACTCCATCAGGCAGTAGAGAAAGAGGTAGACCAACAATTTCCGCCATATCAAATTGTACACACAGACAGAAAAATTTCTTGACTGGAGAACATAATTCTTGATACAATAAATTTGTATTGAGAAAAGTTTTCTCTTGAATATTTGATACCCATTTTATATTATTTTAGCGTGCAATTATACATATTGAATGAAAAAAAATGATTCAATATTATTTGATCTTCCCATTTGACATGTTAATCAATAAAAATATTAATGAAAATTTACTTTTATCGAGATATTTAATTTTTTCGAGCAAGAGAGAAATTTTCTCAAGACAAGAAAATTTACTTTTATCAAGAACTAAATTTTTTAAAGCAAGAGGCTGAATTTTCTCAAAATAACAAGATTTTCTTGATTTAAATAAATTTTCTTGGATAAAGATACGTATTTCTTAAAGCAAAAGAATTAATTTTGTTGAAATAAGTGAAATTTTTTGTGTCAAAAAAAATTTTTTTTTCGCTCAAGAAAATAATTAGGAAGAAAAATATTTTCTTGGCTCAAGTGAACTTTTTTTTCTGTGCAGACCCTTGCCATCTGAAACGATTGTATATATTTTCGTCATGATTATTATTTATTTATCTAAGATTATTACCCACTTTTACTCATTACTTATACAAGTTTCTTCGGTAAATAAATTCAAGCTTTAACGTGAACCGGAAATGATTTAAGTTGATTGAAATGATCTATATTATATAATCCAGGAAAGATTTAATCACATCATTAACAGGCATAGTTGGGCATTCCATCTTTTCTTGAGTGGCTGAGTTCTCAGTACAGTATACTATCAAACAATTCTCGTCAGACTGCTCCAGATAAGTCGGTTAACAAGCCTACTAGTAAGTAGAAGAGTTAGTCTAAGGACGTGGAGGTGCCACTTATGTATATCTTTTCCTCGTTCGCGGAACTCGCGATCGGGACAGAAACAAGTATCAAACTAAACCATCCGAGAAGCTGCCGCACCAGAAGAAGAAGAAGAAGAAGAAGAAGAAAACGAAGAGGATGAACATAGTATGCACAGAGCATGGGTTGCTTGGAGACTGTCTTATGGATATGCCATTCTGGATGGCACAATACCACAGCGGATAGTACACGTTACCTCGCACACGGAATTTTAATTGGCTATTTGTTGGTGCCCCTGTAGGTTTTCGAGCTACTTGGAGAGCCAGACCGCTTAGCTATTGTTCTCCTGACTGGCTCTGACACCAATAAAAGAGAGTGAACAGTCTATCGGCGAATTCATACATAAACCCCCATGATCCGCGGCCAGTAGCATCTGAATCTTCTCTTCTTATTTTTATTTTTATTTTTATTTTATTCATTTTACTCTTTACTTAGAAACTACAGAGAACTATTCCGCTAGTAGAGTCCAGTCTCCAGTCAGATCCTTAGCTTGTTTATGCCAGCAAGTGCGTAAGCGCGTTTATCTAGTGCGCCCGTCACATAAATTCCTATTCCGACAAAATTATATACTTTTAAAAACAATCGTGCCAAGAGAGAATATCATTTTCCTCAGGTTCTTATTCTTAAGCGCCACGGCAAGTGTAATGGGAAAACCAATGGACACATAAATAACCCTCTACATCTCTCTATATAACTCTCTTTTAAACTTCTCACACTCACATTCACATTCACATTCACGTAGGTACAAGGATATCCTCCGTATGTTTGTATTATACTTCCACAGTAAAAAATTTATCGTCATTGTGAAAATGTCAGTGTTAAATATTTAAGCCCCGTGGAAAAAAATGGCATAAAAAGTATCTGTGTGATGGAAAATAAAAATATATTTTTAATCACTAACTTTTGGCGGATTTTCGTATATATATTGAGTATAGGTTAACTAGATTGAATACATTAGAAATATATCTTGGAGATATAGAAGAAATATATTTCACATGGATGAAATAATTTTAAAAAAATGAATAAAAATTTTTTTTACACAATGTGATATTTTTAACCTATATTTTCATGCTTATAATTTTAAAACGTGTGAAGTATATTTTTTCGATATTGTATACGTATTTTTCTTTTATATTTTAAATGTATTTTAATTAGAAAAAATTTTTCTAATGACCCACAGACCAAAAAATTTTTACTACACAGGTATATTTACCGACTTAAAAAACTCTCGTGTCTTTTAAACAACGAGATTTAATGAAAATTATGCCTGAAATAATCTTAAAAATAGTCTCAATATTTCTGGTTTATGGCT
Source organism: Cotesia congregata (assembly GCA_905319865.3). Taxonomy (NCBI): domain Eukaryota; kingdom Metazoa; phylum Arthropoda; class Insecta; order Hymenoptera; family Braconidae; genus Cotesia; species Cotesia congregata. Next base: position 6,427,496 of record CAJNRD030001118.1, on the reverse strand, counting down.
CAAATAAATTCCATCAAAGAATACCAAGCGCAGGCTTGGAGACACCACCATGGTGCACTCGGGTTTATAGTTGTTTATATGCATTTAGTTCTTGATGTCCAAGTTGACTTCCTAGACCCCCACGGTTCGCTAAAATATCTTCCATACTCGACACATTTCGATATAATACATTCATTCTATACTCAGTATATAATACTATCAGGTCGTGGTCAACCATTGAGCCCTCAACTCATGCAGTTCTCCGCTGGGATTTAACATAACCAGAAAATAATATAAATAAAAGATAAACGTTTTATGATTGATGAAATGAGGGGCTTAGAATTCTACATCCGACAAAAAATTATCTGTGGCTATATCACAATATATCTGACTTGATATGGCATGATATGTCCTGATATGATTTAATATGCTCATGTATATCCTGATGATATGACCACATATAATTTTTCGACCAAATTTTATTTTCAAAATTTCCAACAGAGAATGTATGATCGCTGAATCGTCCCCCTACAAGAGACAGACTTTATTCGGAGGCTTTGAGTTACAAAAAAAATTACATTATAAAATATTCTCAGATTCTTGTTAATATTTAGTTTCTAATAGTGATTTGGACTCCGGGGTGGCATTTTAATTCTTTTGACAATTACATAGCTGTTAATACTGTTTAAAATGGTATCTTTTTGCTATGACGTTATTAAATTGGAGCATTAAAATAATAAATATCACAAATTAATTATGAAAATCACGATTTTACTGTTTGAAATAGTATTTATTTTCCATTGATTACTATTTCAGCTCATTTTTTCCGCGCATAAAATAAAAACCATTTTTTAACTCTTCTAAAAAGTTTATTTGAGATTGGTTTTTAATTTAATTAATTACTAAACCAATTTCTATTTAAGACAATATATTACTTAGCAAACTAATTTTTAAAAAATATTAATATTACTTGATTTGAGTAGAAAATTTTTTAAACTAAGAAATTTTTCTCGGCTTAAGTAAATTTTACTTAATTCAAGAATTTTTCGTCTTGATTCAAGAAATGAAACTCATCACAATTATTTTTTGGTTCATGAATTTTTCTCTTGATTCAAGTTAATTTTTTTTTTCTGTGTACTATTTTTGAATCTCATATACAGCCCAATATGACCAGATCAAGCTATACATGGCCATACGAAAAAGTTTTTTCATGAAATTGATCAAGAGAAAAATTTGCAATTGACTGTTTTAGCTATAACAAAATAATATTATGTGATTTGAACTATACTTGGCGCCAGATCGAACCAAGACTGGGGATACAATATAATACCACGAAGTTAAAGTTCTAAGTTGAAACTCTCAACCTTGCGTTGTACTTTTATTTGTTATTTTTATTTTTATTAGTGTATCCTGATCCTTTTATTTTAAAAATATATGTATGCACATATGTGTATATTTATATATGAGTCTGGACACAGATCGGAAGGGGCGAGGCCGTACCACAATTGTTTATGCTTGTGTCCCGCCCTATCGGACTCATCGGACACACTCTCAGGATAACCGCCGCTAAGCTCGGTCCCGAGGTATATGCTGTTTGCTATATTGTATCCACTCTTGGTGAATCTGCGAACAGCTATGGTACATACAGGCACAAGGCACAAGGCATCGTTTCTTACTCTTGTCGTACTCGAACTTTGTATCATATATATGTAGCCTTTGCAAGGGAGAGCAGGAGACTAGGTGGCGTCATATCTCGAAGGATAGTTGAAACCAGCCATTCGTTACGTTATACCATCTATATAAATCTCTCCTCAACAACGCATTCTCGGAATTATTTATTTATATTATTTTTGATTTTATTATTCTAGCTGCATGTTCGGGTATATATTTTTTCTTTTTACTTTTGAATTTACACAGAACAAATTACTGCCATGTGATGACTGGCCACTGATCATATATAAATTTTGGCAGTGTTTAAACTTCTATGACTATAGATGAACCTATTTAAAAATTTTTATGTGTTTACATTAGAAATGTTCACTTAAGGTGTATCAAAAAAATTGACAAATTTTATTTCTTTAAATGATCATAAAATTTCGTCAGAAGATGCCAAAATAAAGATCCTGTCGTAATTAGAGCTCCAAATATTGATATTTAGAGATCGCGAACTAACATTTTCTATGTCCATTCAAATACGACATGGAAAAAAATCAATATAAATTTTGGAATTTTATATTACATTCTAGAAGCAACTTACCGGAAAATGTGATATATATTTTTTGTAGGAAATTGAATGTTCTACAACAATAGTCACTTATGATTTTTCGATAAATTTATTTTTTCAAAAGTTATTCGAAGTTAAAGTTTTCGGCAAAATTTTCTTTCGGCAAAATTTCGGAAAAATGCTCAATCTGTAAAGATGTCGCTATCGCGTTGACCCTAGCAAAAAAAAAAAATTCTCAAAATGGCGTTGACATAAAATATCAATTTTTTTACCCCTTTTTTGACCTTTTCAAATTTTTTTAAAATACTCCAAATTGAAATTTTTCAAAATCCAAAGCAGACGCGATAGAGAGATATATAAAGCAAATTCCCACCAAATTTCAAAGAAATCGGTGGGGTAGAACTTGAGATATCATATCAACCACTTCAAAAAAAGTAGTTTAGAAAAAATCGCGTTTAAAGTTTGAGAAACAATTTCAGTAAAATAACTCATAATAATATTTAATATTCACTTTGGATTAATCGCGAATCCCAGATCCATAAATTGGGCCTCCTTCTACTTCCTACTCGATTTTTTGCGAAGTTCTTTCTGCTAATCGAGCTGTTCTGCCTTCTTTTGAAGAAGCAGAAGCTCGCAGAAGCAGAAGCAGATGCGTCACAAAATCCACTGTATCTCCGAAAATAATTCGAATTTTGAAAAATCCACTTAAGGACATATTTTTAAGGGTCTAACTTTGGAAATATGCAAAAAAAAAATTCGAATTTTTCAAATTTCTAGACCAGAATACCCCCTTAAGAATTAAAAAAAAAAAAATTTAACTTAATTGATGCATTTTTTCGCGTTATAGTGTTTTCAGAGCTTCATACATGACGGACAGGAAAATTTTTTGACCTATTTTGATGTTTTTTTCCGTTTCTAGTGCACTAAATCAATTTTTGAAAAGTGTCAAATTAATCTCCATTAAATTATCTTGACAATAGTATGCAAAATATCTTGATTCCGTGAACTAACAAGACTTTAATAATGGAAATAGTTGCCAAAATGAGGCGAAAAAAAGTTTTCGATCGTAAAGCACTCTCAGATGCTTCGCATCATGAGTCATACAATAACTAAAAAATTGATTTTTCCATGTTAGACTTTATTGCTCTTTAACAATTAAAAATTTGAGGAAGTATAAAACACATTAAAGACTCACTAATAATAATCTCTGAAACTACTTACAAATACTATTTACAAGTACGCATTCAATTAGTAAAAAAGACTATAAATCATCATTTCAAACCTTCGAATTCAATAATAAAATAAGTTTTTTGAATCGCCAAAAAACTCTGAACTCTAGGGTTGTTATTTGCTTACTCAGCAATAAAAATCAGGCTTTATCTTGTCGAGTGGGTTTTTCTATAGTAAAATAAAAAAGAAGCAGAGGAGCTATTGTTAATGACTCAGACAAATTTTGGGCATCACTTTTATGCGGGAGGTAAATAGAACCTTTTTGACATCATAAAACTAAAATCCAAGGCTGAGATAAATATATGACTAACTTGAAGATTTGTAATAAAATTTAAAACATACACTTACACTTTTGAAGCATCAAACAAATAGATAATAAAATCATTAACTAACAAAAAATTTCTTAATATATTTTTAATTTGAAAAAACGTTAACCATAAAAAATAATAATAATAAAAACCATAAAAATTATTATTATTTTTTTATTTTTTATTCTCATTAAAACGTATGTATCAATATAAATAACTGGAGTTAACGGATCTCTTTCAGCTTGTCTCCTCTTATCTGTTAAGAAGTATGAACAGTAATATCTCTTAGCAATCGGCAAATAAATTAGTACGTTAATGATTATTATTAATTTAAATACTTACGATTATTAATTTTATTCGTTTGAGCGGTTATGACGTTCACGTGGTTGTTAAATGTGTGTAGCTCACCCCCGCAGCAATAATGCCCAAGACCTAAGACTGTAGATTGTATATAGTAAAGTGAACAGTGACGCTGGTTGCTCGTTGTGAGCTGAGTGGCCTCGGTGCGCGAGAAAATTAATACTCGATGTGTATACGCCGGTCATAAAGCTTCTCTGCGACGCGGTAATTACCCATGGACCGCATTATACGCCACCACCCCGACCGATACTTCATAAGATGCCGAACGACTGCTTTACGACGTTTTCTTGTCCCTCCTCCCGCATTATTATTATTATCATCATCATCAGCATCAACATCGGAATTATTATTTTTTATTTTATTCTCATTGCGTTATTGCGCTTTGTGTTTCTTGTAACAATTTAACGATGACAAAAATCTAGTCGTAACAATGCCGCATGTCAGGTGGTAATTAAAAACAAAATAATAATAAATATAAAGACACATATGAGTGCATATGTACTGTTCTTCTTATTTTAATACTTAATATTTATTATTTATTATTGACTATTTATCGCAAATTCCCAATCAATAAATAACAGTGGGGTGTACGCCACAATGAGCAATAAAACCGAGTCGGCATGAGACATTTTACTATAAATAATATTAAGTACTACTGACTAGATCTTTTGATCTCGGCATCATTCTTGTTTATTATCTTTCCTCGGGATACAATGCCATGGACATCAATAATCCGGAAAATATTCTATTCCAACTCTTATCCGATTACAGTCTACTGCTTACACCCAACAACCAAAATTAATATCAGTTCATGTTGAGTTTTATTGACAAATTTATTATTGAGAGTTTTGGATGACAGAAAAATATTCTTATGAAAATGTAACTAGATTTATTTAATTTTTAGTCTTTGTTATTTTCAAAAATCATAAAAAAAGTTCTGTAAAATTACATTAAAAAATTAGTAAAATTTACATAATGGGCATCATTAAAGGGAAGAAGTCATCTCCATTAGATCATTTTGATGCTGATGAATTAAATTTATTTTATTCAAATACCTTAACTAGGCATCCTTTATGTACTCGTGAGTTTATTGAAGATCTACACCTTAACTATGCAAAGAATGTAAATTGCAGTTTTAGTTGGTCAAACATAGATATTGTTAATGTCACCAAAAGCCTTAAATTAACATTACAAAAATCGAAAGGAAAAAGTCCAGACGGCTTAGATTTGAGATGGTTAAGAGATCATATACCACAAATATCTCTATTTCTTATGTCGATCTTTAATAGTTCATTGGACACTTGTCTGTTTCCAGATAACTGGAAAACAGTCTTCATTGTTCCTTTAAATAAAGTAACACCTCCTAAGTCAATGTCAGATACTAGGCCCATAGTAAATCTACCTCATCTTGCTAAAGTGTTCGAGCGTATTGTTGCAAATCAGGTAGTCAGCTATCTTGAGAACAATGATCTATTAGACAAACACCAATCAGGTTTCCGCAAGCATCACAGCACTCAAGCTTCACTACTGAAATTGACCGATGATATACGCCTAGCGATTGATCAAGATGATCTAACCTTCCTAATATTATTCGATTTTACAAAGGCTTTTGACTACCTAAATCCTAAGATATTATTTATAACAATGTATGAGATGGGCTTTTCCACTGAAGTAATTCTCTTGTTTCATTCATATCTCACGGGTAGATCTCAGTCAGTTGTGGATCCTGAAAATCATCCTTCTAGACAGATTGCTACAACATCGGGAGTACCACAAGGATCTATTCTGGGACC
>CAJNRD030001118.1:6380744-6411889 GCA_905319865.3 Cotesia congregata | reverse complement strand
TTTTTATAACTAAGTAGTGACAAAGAATGCAGGGAACTCTTTTTTATAATCATTGTTTCCATAAAATAAACAAAAATTCATTATTTCGACGTAGATTTCTGTAGGCTGTATAAAGTTGCGATTTTTCTTTTGAATTAATTTTTTTTTTGTAAAAATTTCATAAATAAATTAGTTCCCTGCTTTTATTTATTTATTTATTATTTCATTTCAATGCCAAGGCAGTATAACCAGATGGCAAAAGTGTACAAAAAGAGTTATAATAAGGTACACGTAAGTCTAGTGAAGATATAAAGTTTAGAAAAAATTAGATATCTATTAGTTTAGAAATATTAGATATAAAAATTGATTATTTTTTATGAAATATTATTTTCTTAATTTGGAATACAAATTTGACAAATAAAACAAAGAAAATAAATTTGAGGATAAAAAATTGAGTATTAAAAATTTTAAAATTTTAACAGTTTAACTCAGTGGTACAAAATATACAAATTATAGAAGATGATAATTTGAGATGATCTAGAACAATAAACTTATGTAAACAGAAATGTGAAAAAGTGTATAAACGGTTTGAAAATTAGGATTTATTTTCTTCTTTAAAAGTTAGAAATTAAGGTTCATTTTCTCGTTCATGTTTCATGAAGAATTCAAAAGTACTGATTTTAAAAGAATTTAAGCTAAGTGAATTTGTGACTTCAAATGGTAAGTCCCTCCAAATTCGGATCGTAGAAACTACGAAGGAATGTTCAAAAGTAGTAGTTGAGAAATTGGGCATTTTAAAAGACACATTAATTTGTTTAGCAGCAATTCTTTCCGATCTTCTAATATCTGTAGATTCTTCAATGAAGAGACTTCTAAGGAACTTTGGTTCACCTGATTTCAGAAGCTTGTAGATGAAGCACGCTAACGAGTACATTCGTTTAGATTTAACCGTGAGCCAGTTTAATGAGTGCCTGTAGGGAGTGATATGCTCATCTCGTCTTAAATTAAAGATGAATCTGATGGTGTTGTTTATTAGACGTTGAAGTTTGTAGTCTAGCCTTTTGGATAAGTCAATCAAAACGAAGGAACAGTATTTAACAATTGGAATTATAGTAGTCATGACTAGTAGTTTACGTGTTGAAGTAGAGAGTATGTTTCTTCTGTGTTTTAGACAATTTAATGTACCATAAACTTTACGAGTGATGTGAGCTACATGGATATCCCAAGAGAGATTATTTGTTAGGTGTATGCCCAAATGTTTGGTTGAGTTTACATAAGGTATAATATTACCATCAATGATAATTTGAGGCAGATCCCAGTTGTTCAGATTTCTTAGTTTTTTATTGCTCCCAAGTATCATAACTTTAGTTTTACTAAAGTTTACTTCAAGACCGACTTCTTTTGCCCAGTCAACTACCGCATTTCCATCAGACATAAGTTTGTTTGCTGCTTCGAGTATTGTAGCCGTTTAGTCACATCATTTATAACAATTAGAAACAGGATCGGTCCTAGGATAGATCCTTGAGGAACACCAGAGCTGGTATTGATGAAATTTGATGGAGAGTTGTCCAGTTTTAGCATTGATTGTGACCTACCAGTAAGATAAGATTGAAACCAATGAATCACCTCAATTGAAAAACCCATTTCATACATTTAAATGTACAGGACTTTCGGATTTACGTAGTCAAAAGCCTTAGTAAAATCAAAGAGGATAAGGTAGGTTAGATCATCATTATCAATGGCTTTACGTATATCATCAGTTAATGATAATAAAGCAGCTTGAGTGCTATGGTGTTTTCGAAAACCTGATTGATGCTCATCCAGTAAAGAATTTGTTTCAAGATAGCTGACTAGCTGATTTGCTACAATGCGTTCAAAGACTTTAGCAAGATGAGATAAGTTTGCTATCGGTCTAGTATCTGACATGGACTTTGGTGGATTGATCTTATTTAATGGTATGATGAAAACTGACTTCCAAATATCTGGAAATGAACCAGTGTTTAGAGAGCAGTTGAAAATGGCCATAAGAAATAATGAAATGTATGTTAGATGATCTCTAAGCCATTTTAGATCTAATCCATCAGGACTTTTACCCTTTGATTTCTGAAGAACAATTTGAAGATTTTTTAAGACATCAACTATGTCAATTTGCGTCCATCTAAAGATGCTATTTACTTTCCTTAGAGCAATGTTAGGCAGATTATTTATAAAGTCACTAGAACAAGATGGGTGCTTCTTAAGGATGTCAGCATAATAATTATTTAAATCATCAGCCTCAAAATGATCGAGAGGAGATGATTTCTTTGCTTTGATGATCCCCATACGTTTTAGGATTGACCAAATATCAGCTTGTGGAGAGTTTTCCAGGACTCGTTTAAAATAAGCATCTCTAACCAGAGTTAATTTTGTTTTTAATTCCTTCCTTTTGATCTTGTACAGAGCTAATAAATTTGCATTACCAGAACGACGAGCCTGCTTGTATAGATGATCCCGTTGACGAAAATCTCTTTTTAGCTCATTGGTGAACCATGGGCTACTTGGACGACATAACTTCCTAGTTTCGAATGGTGCATTATTATCCAGACAATAGGTGACTGAATTTATAAAATGGTTTACCAAATCATTTGGTTGAGTATCATTTACATTGATGTTCGATTTGTAGCAATTAATTAAGAATAAATTTCTCAGATCAAAATTATTTCTACAGAATTGAGTGATTTTTTATTGTAAATATCATACATAATTAAAAAATAAAACATTGCGAAGGTAAAAACAATAAAAATAAAACTTGAGTTTGTATTACGATGTTAACATTGTAACTTTTACTGTAATTTTCTTTCCGTGTAGAGAGGAAATGAATTTTTAGCAGGAAGAGAATAAAATATGTAAGCATGTGTAAATGCAGTAATATGTACAACCATCAAAATATACGTGATATTATTAGGGTAAATAGAAACTCGGAACATAAAGTACCGGTAGTAAAAATGTCAAGGAAAGTGAAAAGCTATGAGGATGAGGATGATGATGGTGGCTAGAATATAGAATATAGAATATATAATATAGAATATATAATATAGAATGTAGAGGAGCTCGGCTGATTCACGGGAAATAATTTACAGCTTATCCTCGTAATTAACTGTCGTAATTAATGACAGTTGCTCATGTGCTTGGAGATGTTTGTGCGTTGCAACATAACTTTTTACTAAACTCCCGAGACACTTGACTGTAGGCATAAAATCTCGTCCCTTCGAACGTGAGTCGCAGTTTTAACATCGATCGTAAACTTTTTTTTATATTTACTACCGTACACATGTGCCAACATATAAACGGCGACACTCGCTAGATAAATATAAAGTACACAAATGTCTAAGCATCTTTTTTTTAGAGAGGGTCTTATCTTCGTAAATTATTTATCAAAAAAATATTCTACCGGCGGGAAAATGAGATCAAAGTCGATTACATATGCACGCTGATATTAAGGATGTCGGTAATTTTATTCTATCCGAAATCAGGTTTTTTTTTTATTGAAGATACGGTTTTAATAGGAGTCTTTTATTTTGGCTATTAAATTATTTTATTGTTTATTTATTCAAATGAAATTAGCAGTAGGTTAATTAAATTAACTCGATTCTAGTCTCTTAATATTTAAGCACATAATTTATATTCATATTTTTAAAAATTCTATAATAATTTTAAAACAAAAATTATTTATAAAAATTTGTTAGCTTTCTATGAAATTATTTAAAAAATTATTATTAGTTGAAGTTCTTAACTTAATCAATGTTTTCTAGCTAAGGGAAGTTTTGAGTGTTTCTTGAAATTTAAACTGATGATAAATTATAATAATTACGTAAAATATGATGTATTCAAGCACTATTTGGCTGAGAAAGTTCATATTTTACTTCAAGTAGTTTTATACTGCCGATTCATAATAGAATAAATGTCTCGGTGCCAAAATATTTTTTTATAAAACCAACCGCGAAACTTGGATTTTCGAGCTATAGTTAGGAGGGATAAAATGACTGATATCTGATGGCCAGCTATAGTTGAGTCTACTTTTCTCGCACATGTATCGATAAGTGACATCTTTCTCTCTATCTTTCTCTACATTCCCGCATGGATGCTAAACAGTACTAAGGGCTAGTTTTTCAATCCAGGATAAAATTTTATCTAATGATAAAATATATCTATCTATTTCATATATATAAACATACCGGCAATAATAATTTTATCCTGGATAAAATTTTATTTTGGATTGAAAAACTGGCCCTAAAGGATATTTAGTTTCATTTACTTCTACAATTGTCCGTCAGGGAGATTATAAATCGAAAAAAAAAATCTTAGTGACACGTCGATTCTTGTAAACAATTTTTACTTATATTTTAGTTCGTCATTTATTTAGGTGTGACAGTTTTATTTTTATTGATAAGATTTTCATATCCGCTTAAAAATATTGCTTTAAATTTTAATAACTGTACTAACGTAACATTCAACTTTAATGAAAAATAATTGAATTTCAGATATTAATAAAGTTATTAAATTTATTCATAAATAAATAAAATTTCATTTGCATCCTCTCAAATCCGAGCTTCGCCGTTGATATTACAAAAAATTTTGTTCGATACATATCCGCAAAGATTGGCATTTTGGTAATAAACTTGAAGTGATGACACTCGTCTCAGGTTATGGATACATTCTCAACAAAACCTCGTACGTAATATCCGGTCTTGCTTTGCTCGAACGTATAACAGCATACATTGGTTTTGTTGAGAATGCGCCCATAATCTCAGCCTCGTGACGTTATTTTAAGCTTACCAAAATACCTACCTTTGCGTATACGATTGTGCAGAAAATTGTAATTTTAAAATAATATTTTCATAGAATTTGTAAACGCTTTATTTGTAACACCCTAGAAATGTTAGAAATGAAAAAATTTTCTGAAAACATGAGAAATAAAGTTTTTTTTTTTTATTTAGATGATATTAAATTTTAAAGTTTGTTTATACCTTGCATTAATAAAAAAAATAACTTTGCTCAATAAAAAAACTTTTAACCAATAAATTCATGTTGAAAAATTTCATTCAGTCTTGAATTAAGCAGAAAAACTTTGACATGTAGTCAAACTAAAAAAATTTTCTTGATTACAAATGATATAATTCTTCAAAATTATTTTTTGAATATTTTTTGCTTATTAAGTTTAAAAAAAAGCTTCAAAATAAATTGTCTCTTAAAATTCAGATTATATAAAATTGTTTTTAATAATACTATAAAAATTCTAATACGCCTATTTTTCATAAAAGAAAAAGTACAAAACAGCTTCCGAAGCCTAGAATAAAAATGAAAAAAGAAGACATTCTCTCAATTCAAATGATGACTAATAAAAGTTTAATAATTTAACAGCCGTGTCATCCTTTCCTCAATAGGTAAAAAAAGGTCGGGAAGATAAAATTCACATGTTTTACAGCTTTAAAAAATCTAAATATATTTATGCAGATAAGTATTAAAAGGCTTAACTTTAAATTATTATATTCTGGAGGGCATAAAGTTTAAAGATAAATTATTTTTGATTACATTCGGCAGAAATATTAAATATAAAGGAAAAGGAAAAGTGAAAGTACCTGGCAGAAAATAACACGCGGTAAAAAATTAAGACTGTAGACTGTAGACTGTTGCTAAAGGACACTAGCATAGAATCCAGCCATAAAACGTCACTCGTTTGTGTCGTAAACCAAAAGCTCGCCGGCAACCGGTCAACGCACTACCACCGGTCAATTCACTATATAATACTACTGATGCGTATGCACCTCTATTTTCCGTATCTTATTCACTTGCTCATACCGACAACCAGCATCCAACAAACATCCAACATCTAGCCGCAGTCTCTTCTCTACTCCTAACAAACTTAAACCGCTGCTATTTCAGATAAAATCATATATTTATATACAAATACCTACTACACCACCGGTACAAGTACCTACTCAAGCATCATCCGATTCCCGGAAGTTATTTACCAACACAACCCTATAATCTATAATATACATACGTACACATTACGCATTATAATAAAATAGCAATCGCTAAACCGACGACAAATATGCAAATCTAAGATCAACTTTCCGTATAAAATATTTTAAATATTTTTAACCAATTTTATCTATCATACGTTCAAATATTTTTCATTTTTATTATTATCGACAATGTCATATGGAATTTCAAAAGTCGTTAAATTGATCCAACATGATACTCGGAATTTTTTTATTTTTATCCTGGCAACCGTTCTTAAGGCAGCTGATGTTCATTAATTAAAAGTAAATGAATTTTAATTTGGTAAAAGTTATTAATTAAAAATAATACAAATTTACATTATGTGTAACAGTTTAGATTTTTGATGATAAATTATTATAATTAAAATTTAGAAGATTCAGGAAAAATGAAAAATAGCTGCACTTCTTTGGTTATTTTTGAAAATTGAGAAAATAATTTTGAAAAGCAATATTTTCTTGATTTGAGTGGATAAATTTTTGGATTGAAGTTTTTCTTGATTCAGGAATTTTTTGTCTTGATTCAAAACAATTTTTTTCAATTTAAAGTCCCTAAAGAACAAGTTAAAGTTAATACACAAATTAATTTATCTTTTTTTTTCCATTAATTTAATATAACATCAAATAAAAAAATAATGTACCAAAAAGTTGTACTGCTAAGTAATGAACCAATAAAAGTATCTAAGCTTTAAAGTTATTATTAAAACTAAAATAAAAGTGTTGTTGACAACAAAAGTAACTTTTTTTTTAATTGTTTTAAAATGATTTAAAAATTTAAAAACATCTTATTTTATTTAGAATTTAACAAAAAATCAATCCTAAATTCTTGATTGCTCCAGCATAAATTAGACAAAACTTTAATCACAATCATCATTAATTTTACCGAAATAAAAACTTCTTTTTTCAATAATCATCAGACTTATAGCGCTTCCAATAATGTTTCGATTCACCTTAGAGTCGCTAATAGCTCGGAAGATATTCCAAAAATACCAAGCTCCGATACTCACAAATTGATAACAATCCACGCACAGAATTTTCTTGTTCCCACCGAGAACAAGGTACTAAAACACCGATAGTAACCGATTCTATAGATAATGTAAGGCAATTAATTAAATAGAGTAAAAGCGAGTCAATCTTGCCGGCGATAATAAAATGGGATTTTAATAAAATCCTCGGATTCTTGGGATTCTCCATCCCTGAACGATGCAGGTGCTCGTACTCACCGTTTCTCTTACCGTACATTATACTTAAATTCACTTCCTATCCTCCATCCGTCGATTTATATATACCTGGGTATTAATAATGTCAATAAACATAAACGTAAACCCTTCGTAACAAATACAGAAAAATATTTTCATGGGACTTTATTGCACCGCAAATATTTTATAGGCCAGGATTAGACGCCTTTATAAATAATTGATTAAATAAATAAATAAGGGCTTTTATATTCGAGTATAGATTCAAATGTTTATGAGACTAAGGATGTGCCCTACGTTTGCTCGATGTACACAAATATATATATATATATATATATATATATATATATATATATATATATCTATTGCCATGTATATGCAGCCGTGAATTTATTCCTAGCCGAGGTGGACGTTTATAAATGCGATGGTATAGTTGAGTGTAAGGATAATAATATAAGTTGCGTAGGTATCGCGACCCTGAACCCGATCGAATAAGAGTTTGCGACGCCGTTAATATATTACACATATATATATATACAGCATACATTTTCTCCTTACTATAATTTAAATTCTTTATTACATTATATTACACTTGACAATAGATACTTGGCAAAAAAATAACAAAATAATTTTTATATCGACAGTTGATTTTTTAACGCCATCACTCTAATGAATTGTGATAAATTTATTGATTACGGCAGATGTTTGAAGGCTCTTGACTCTTTTATTAATATAAGCTGAGAAAACTCGGCCCACATACAATATAACACACATGTGTGTTCATCGGTGGACTTGTATGTTGTGTTATTGTAAATGATAGGTGTATATGTATATACACCTTGAAGGTAAGAATAGTTAAGTCCGATTGTCCTCAAGATTTCACCACTCACATTATTAACTCGCATTTTTGTTTCCGCGGTATAATGTAATAATGAACTATTGATCGTGCGCTCTCGCATCTCCCATATAAATATAAATATACACAAGCATGTGTACGAAGTACCAGGGTATAGTGTATAAATATATAATATATAATATATAATGTAAGCCTTCATGATCTCAGCAAATTCATTCCACACATCCTCGTGGTTTATTTTTTATTCGCGGTGGTTCATTTTTTCTTGGTTATGCTGTATAAGCTTCGGAACTCCCTAACCTGCAGTCCTGCAAGAGTGTGCGTATATGTTAGAGTCCTTGAGGCTTTACAAGTCATTACGGGACAGTGACGAATTATAACGGGGCGTAATGTGTCTTAACTATAAATATAAAGCGGCGTCTTTTGCAGGTTTTACTCGCCTTTTATCTAAACTCCTTTGGTGAATTCCAGAGCAGAGGAAATAGGCGGGTTGTAGTTTCTTGGATTAATCGTGAGGAAAATTTAGTCACTCGGATTATTATGGAAGTTTTTTAATTAGAATTTTTTTTAAGTTGAGGGTTGTAAATTTCGTATTCAAATTCTGAGATTTGTTTTGTCTAAAAGATAAAGGTGTCATTAAATTAATAATGATAAAAAATATTTTTGCAACTTTAATATTTTATTTAAATTTTCAAAAATACAGTGATGGATTCTTGGTAACTCGAACCTTGTTAAGTCGAAATTCTCAGTAACTCGAAAAAAATTTGTATTCCCTTCCGCTGAATTCTTAAATACGCGATATCTCGAATTAATTAGACTCTGTAACTCGAACTTAGTATCGTTTCCCTTCCAGTATCGATAAGGGATATTTATAATTCGAATTTTAAAAGTAAAACTCTATAAGTTGAAATTAGTGACATATAAAAACGTTTTTCTCCGAACTGCACAAGCTTATAGCAATCAAATCTAAATTCCTATAGGAATGTTCAATGCTTTTTATATTCTTGTTTGTAATGTATATTTTCTACCTAAGTTATTTTCTTGCAAAGTGTTTTCTTAATTTTTTTGGTCTCCTTGCAAATTTTGAACATCTTGTTTAGTCGAAAACTCGTTAACTCGAAGTTTTTATCACTTCCCTGAAAGTTCGAGTTATCGAGAGTCCACTGTACTTTGATCGTAAAAATTCAACCCGTAAATAATTTTCAAATATGACTTGATAAGCTCAAATCAAGCCTAATATAGTCATATGAGCCTATGTTTCAAAAAATTATAATGAATTATGTTTGTATTTCGACATATAGCCTGAAATGGTTACATACACTGATAGAAGGATTTGTTTATAGTTAAAAATATTTGTTAATATTTAACAAATCATTTATTACAGACCACTTTTTAGTCCTTAACCCTTCAGGACATGGGTGTTTTGTCTCACCTTATTTACTCTGGCCATGAGAAAAAAAATCTCATGGCTTCTGCGCATGCGCATAGAATAATTTAAATTCAGTTTTCTTACGAAAACGTCATTTATTTTTTATTTTTAATGTTTAAATTTATTGTTAGAGTATTATTGATTAAGAAAAATAATAGAATTATTATTTTATTGGTTATGTATCACGTAAATAAATATGGCGAACGCGCACTGCGAAATGAGCCGAACTCGACCGAAAAGAAACGAAAGCTAAAATCTCCCACCTTTTAATACTCTGGCCATGAGAAAAAATCTCATGTCCTCCAAAAAAAATTTTTAACTTCCCGCTAAAAATCTCACATTTTCAAAAATCAGGAAGTTATTGTTTTCACCCCGTTTTACAAAAATCGAGTTTTTATCAGATCTCGACGTTTGAAGGTCACAGGAAGCTTCCCTGACTATTTTTACGATGATGTCCGTACGTCTGTATGTGTGTGTGTGTGTGTGTGTGTGTGTGTGTGTGTGTGTGTAAACCTCTTGTAACTTTTGAACGACTTGACCGATTTCATCGCCCGTTTTTCGAAAATCGAGTTTTCATCAGATCTCGACGTTTGAAGGTCACACGGAAGCTTCCCTGACTAGTTTTACGATTGACTGTCCGTACGTCTGATGTGTGTGTGTGTGTGTGTGTGTGTGTGTGTGTGTGTGTGTGTAAACCTTTTGTAACTTTTGAACGACTTGACCGATTTCATCGCGGTTGGTGTCAATCGAAAGGGCTTCACTAAACTTAGATTTCCTGAAAATTTGAACCGATTCGGACCGGTAGATTTCGAGAAAATCAAAAAAAAAGTGAAAAAAAAAGTTGGTTTTTTTTTCATTTTTTTTAAATATCTCCGAATTGGCTGAACCGATCGGTCTCACAAACTAATCAGCTCTTAACCTTGAAAACCCCCATCAATCGCCACCAAAAACGTTAGAATCAGTTGATGCGTTCGTGAGATATCGTTCTCGAAAAAAATCGAAAAAAGTGTTTTTTTGTAATAATTTCGAAATTCATGGCTCGATCGATTTAAACTTGAAAATTTTTCATGGAGCTTCAGAAACTGCGTCGATTGCCGCCAACCGCGTGAAAATCGGTTCATTCATTCAAAAGTTATAGCAGTTTGAAAATTAAAAAAATCGTGTTTTATCAAATTTTGATAAGACTTTTGAAATTGAAGAGCTCAAAAGCTTAAAACAGCTACTTTTTTTATAGAGCTCAAAAAACTGCGTCGATTGCCGCCAACCACCTGAAAATCGGTTCATTCATTCAAAAGTTATTGCCGTTTGAAAATTCAAAAAATTGTGTCTTTAAACTGCTATTAGAGTTTTGAGCTCGAAGAGCTCAAATTGACACAAAAACAATATTTTTGAGCTCGAAGAGCTCAAAAACGTAATGTGTAGTTTGAAGCGTTTAAGTACAAAATGAGCGGGAAGTTGCAGGGATGGCCTTTAGGGTGAACCGTTTTTCTAATTTTTTTTTTATTAGTTTTAATTAAAAAAAATAGTTTTTATTGTATGTGCGTCTAGAAAACTAAATTATAGGAAGATACAAAAATTTTCAAGTAGCTTTTCCATTTGAAATTTAAAAAATATTTGAGATTGAAGTTGAGCATGAGAAAAAATCTCATAGCCCATGTCCTGAAGGGTTAAAAAATATTTCTTAGTATTTAAAAAGATTTATTAATATTTAATAAATGAATATTAGATTTATTAAATACAAACAAATCATTTTAAATACTAAGAAATATTTGTTTAATACTAAAAAGTGGTCTCTAATAAATGATTTGTTAACTATTAACAAATATTTGTAATACAAATAAATCCTTCTATTAGTGTATGACTAGATTAAGCCGTATATAGTCATATCAAAACATCTTTTCACCGGAACTTACACCCCAATAAATTTTTGTCTACAATAAAAAAAATTCCTCAAAATTCAATTAATAGATGGAATCAAACCGCGATTGATCAACGTAATGGATTTACAAGCCTTTACAAGCAGATAAGTCCCCGGTATCTGTTAATTTCCGCCTCGGAAACAAATAGTAGCCCTAAATTCAAGGCCCAATGCAATGTAGTTGCAAGAATGTCAGTGTAAGCAGAGGTGGCGGGTGTAACCTGATCCCGATCATGATCATGTATATAGATTGCCTGACGTTGCACCTGGGAAAATTATCGGGTTTTTAATTCACCGTTTGAATTCAGGCACAATGAAAGGGTGTCTTGGTTGTCGTACCAAATAAATGGGTTTCGGTTGCATCCGCTGGGCGCTGGGTGCTTGGAATTGACTCTTAGGTTATATTATACTTTATACTTAATACTTATTCAAATAAAAGTAAAGATAATACGTAAGGAAAATAAAAAATAAAGATTTTATTCCGAGTACAAGAGTATAGGTTAGGTTAGGTGTACCTTTTATCCGTTGTTCTCGTCTCCAGGCGACCGGTTGATCGATGCAAGCCCCAGGTTTTATGAATGAGCAGTACGCAGTATCGGGTTGCTGGACTGACCTTTATTTATCGCAGCAATCCTACGCGTTTAATTGTCGAATAATTTAGCCATTATTGCGCCATCAATGTTGTATTATAACTTATAAGTAAACAACAAAATAAAATAAACTAAACACTTGTAATAAATATTTTAAATAGATTGTTTTGAATTAAATTTTATGTTCAGCTGGACGTAGGCGGACTATTTCAATAATGTCTAACCTCTGAGGATTTATATATTCTGTCTTTGTTTAATGTCGATCGTGCAGTAAGGATCATTTTTTATAAGGAAAAATTAATCTACGCAAAAAGAAACAAAGAGAAAAAGTAATGAAAATCATTTCTACTAATGTTTTAAAAATTTATTATTTATTGATATAGTTGCTTTAAAAGTTAGTGTAGTGGTCACGATGAGTTATAATTGTGTACTGTAATTATGAGTTATGATAATAAATAGTAAATCTAAACAATTGTAAGATATAGAATCAACTACTAAGATATGCTGGAAAAAGTTGTAAAATCGAGAGAGACGATAAAAAAAGTAATGGAAACAGGAAAATGTGGAGGTAAGGCGTTTAGTGTTGGCAATGACATACACACTCATCAGCTATGTCTTCATATCATTGTATGGCCCAGTACGCCTGTGAAGTAGAAATGGAAATTTCTATTTATTGAAACAAGTCGACTTCTAATTAGCAAATTGTCTAACTCCATTTTAGAGAATCTTCTATTTGTACGAAAAAAACAATTAGCTCAAAATTTATTAGCACTTTAAAAAACCATTTAATATCATTAATATCTAATAGAGATGTAATATTTATGTTTAAATCATTCAAATAATTTATAATTGGATTATTGCCACATGAAAATGTTAAAAAATTACCCTCTAAAAAATATGGAGTTAGACAAATTGCTAATTAGACCGTCGAAGTGTGAGCACGACTACTTGTGAGAAGCGTGAGATGTTTGCGCCATCTAGCGTATTGGAGCCGAATAACCGCTTATATCAATTATTAAGTATGAATTTTTCTGATTTACGAATTGTTCATAATTTTCTTGACTGTTATTAAAAGCATTTTCTGCAATTTGAAGCGTATATTAATCCTTTATTGGATAATTTACTTTTTCTCTCAAATCGCAATTATCAGGTATAATTTATTTTTTTGTGATTTTGCCCTAAATGACATCTGAAGACAAAATTTGTACTCTTTCTCTAAATTCTAATTATCATTTTAAAAAAATCAATCCTAACAGAAAAAATTTTCAAATAATAACTTTTCTCGAAATTAATCTAAGAGTTAATATCTTGTAATTCTTCATAATGTTATCTCGTACTTACAGTATATTATATAAAACAATAATAAAAGGGAAACAGTTAAAAATGTTTTATTAAATTACGAAAAGCATAATCCATGTTCTCAGAAATACGGGTTGTAAAGGAACATATAAAAATAATATATTTCCTCTGGCATATAAATATTATCATCTCTATCTACGATTGCAAGTAATTTCCTGTAACAAAACTTTTTTTCGTCATTAAAAGGAGCATCTGTATAATCGACGGGGTTCCATCGAAAGGTGTTCTCCGGTAATTGGCCACCACAACCCAGTAATTAATAACCATTTAAGACGAACGAAATGACTGGATATATTTTTTCTCAAGCATCAACAGCGTCTTTTGTTTTCTTCTCCATAACACAGCACTGTTGATCGTTTCTTGGTACCGCGAGTACCACATTGCACTTTCATAATAAATTTCAGTAAAAGAAATTCTGAATCTTACTAATGAAGATTCTGCTGGTCATGGTCCAAATATATACTCGCTTATCTGCCTCATCACCAAAGCACGCTATTTCTTCATCTTTTTTTTTTTATTTTTTTTTTATTGTTAGATTTAATGAAGACACAATAACAAAATTCACACTGTAAAAAATTTGCGAAGTGATTTGAAGAGTCAATGCAGAATAGATAATTTTTAATCAATTCAATATCTCTGGAGTGAAATTCACTTCGAGAAAGATTTTGTTCATAATTTAAATAAAAAAAACTCCACGAAGTAAATTCTTAAATTTTTTGATCAAATGAAGAAAAAAAATTATTGTTATTCGTTTAAAAATTACAAAATGCGTATTTATAAGTTTCAAAAATTAGTATAGTTTCTTTTTTCTCTGTAATACTTTAATTGTTAAAAAAGCCTAAAAACTTCCATACAAAAGTTAATTTCAGCAAAATTGAAGTAATTAAATTTATTCAATTAAGTGAAGTGATGTAAATAATTTATTAATTTTTACTTTTTACATTAGGATTCATCAACAAAACTTAAATACAAAATAATCTCTATTAAACTTCGGTTCAATGTTTCGAAGAGAAATTTGTTAATAAAACATAATTAATATTAACAAATTTAAACTTGAAATAAGTTTTTTGAAAAAAAAAAAAAAATGTGATTTTTACTTGTATACAACCTTAGTGTGTTTTTACAAGGAGAGGGTGGGGATTTCCACTTTAGTCTCTCGCCTGTTTTTCCACTACGTTTTTATCATACATGTAACTACCACATTTTTTCTCCTGCTTCCGTCCCCCTTTTTATTCCCACCCTCTCGGTGAGGTAGATTTCTTCACTCTACCCCACCTCAATGCGTTCGAGGTAGCGGCTGTGGCCGACTTACAAGTACTGTACGCATTTGCCTGTGCCTGCCCATTTAAGCTTTAGCACAGTGACCAAAAGGAAAACCACAGAAAACCTGGTCAGTACAGTTCGGCTACTAGAGCGACCCTCAGCGGTTGTTATTGAAATCAATTTTCTAACAACCGCTGGGGCTCGAACCCGCGCCTATCGGCACGATATCCGTACAGACTAACGCATTAGTCCGCACGGCTATCGCGGCCGATCCAATAAGTTTTTTGAAATATTTTTTGATAATTTGGGATTTGAAACTTGTTTTAGGTCAATAAAAATTTATTTTAGTCTAAAAACTCTGTATTAGGATGATTTTCGGATTAAAATTCATATTCACTTTACTGAAAAAAAACTGCAAATTTACGCCGTACACTGAATGCTTTATTTCTTCAGTCTGGTATTCCAAATAATTACAAAGAAATATCACTCCCCATTTCTTACAATTTAAAATAATAATAATCAATAATTGACAGAAAAAATTGTTCTCTTTCAAAATTAATTACAAAACTGTCCCCACAATACAATTTTACAGCGCATGTCTCTAAAGAAAAAAATTAACAGCTTAAGGAAAATTGGATTGAATTATCAAAAAAATTAAGGGAACATTCGAAACATGTAATTCGTGTTAAATTTGCCATAAATATAAATTCCGAGCCGTATTTTAAAAATAAATAAGATAGACTGCAGAGGCTGATTCTTACAGAATCAAAGTTAACATCAAACCCAGTTGCTTCCCGAGAAGTAAATTGAAATTGAAGGATCTCGGTAATCGGAATCGGGTGAATGGGGAACAAAACCGCATACATCGTGGTTTAAGCAGAGTCTGACTAGTGTATAGTGCATAGACTACCTGTATAATACCACGAGCGTGGAAACTAACTCGAGCATGTCGAAAAGTAATGGTGTGGTCACCGACTCAGGATATGTTTCTTAACGTTTTATAAACTCCCAACTTCCCCCTTCATGGATCTTCAACATACTCTGTACTGTCTGGCATGGTCTTTGAGGTTAAAGTCGTTAGAGCCCAACTCGAGTAGCCATTTTATAGCTAACCTCTGCCGTTTACCTACACCTATATCTACCTTGTCTTGTTCTTTATATTATTTCCTCATCTCACGTCCTCTTTAATATCTACGTGCTGTCTCTGTCCGGCTTAGTTATATACCGCTGATTATTGTATACATCGGAAGCCGTACGCCGTATTTCCCAACGCCTCTGATCCTAAGTCGATGTCTCCGGCAAGAACCATTATATAAATAAATAAATATGATTTTTACTTGTATACAACCTTAGTGTGTTTTTACAAGGAGAGGGTGGGGATTTTCTACTTCCACTTTTTTGTCCTCTCTTTTTTCACTTGGTTATATCTTTGTAACTATCACACTTATTTTTCCCTCTTATTTTGTCCCCCCCCCACCCTCTCAGTGTGGTAGATTTTTTTCTACCACATCTTAATGAAGAACCATTATATATTATATGTTATATATTATGTATTAAGCATTAGCCCCTTTGAGCTTGTATTGCCATTGACCAGCAATCTTTGTGGTAAGTCCACCTGCTAATAGTTGAGATTGAATATATGATCGGCATTCTAACTTGGCATTGCCAGTCGGATATCCAGACATGAGAGACATTAAAAAGGGCCAAGGCTTCTTTGCTTCTATCGATACGATTATTATTTCAATATGTGCCGTAACTTAACGTCCGTGATCAGAGAGTAGAGACCTACTCGAGGAATCTTAAGGGTATATATAAGATATGAGACAGAAAATTCTGGTTCTATCCGATCTCAGGACTCATCATCAAGATTGGAAGTGCTATTTTTTTGAGGTTACAAAGTCGTTTTGCGACTGAGAGAAGATTACTCTAAGAATTTATCAAATTTATACGCAAATACAGTGACAATTTTGAAATAATGCTACCATTTATATACTGATAAAAAATTAACTTTATTCAAGAGAAAAATTTTTTATCTTACTTAAGTTCAGAAAAATATCTCAGTTCAATAATTGTTTTGCTTGATTTAAGATTAAAAGCTTCAAAATTTTTTTTTTAGTTCAAGAATTTTTTTCTTGAATCAAGTTAATTTTTTTTTGTGTATTATTTTTAACACTTGTTAACTTGACCTATAAATATCTATTGGGGTGTATTAAAAATACCAACTTTTTTTTAATGATCTTAAAATTTCATTAGAAAGCGCTAAAATGAATAGTCTGTCAGAATTTGAGCTTGTCAAAATTTTTTATTTTTGATTTAAATAAGAGGAAAGAAATATTCTTAAACTTTAGAATTTCATATCTCGTTCTACAAGCAACTTACCGGAAAGTATGGTATATATTTTTGTCGGAAATTGAATGCTCAACAACAAAGGCCTCTCATGATTTTTCGATAAATTTACTTTATCAATAAAAGTTATTTGAAGTTAAAGTTGAATATATCCTACATCGTCAGTTTTTCTTTCATTTTATTCGACGATTTCGAAGAAATTTTTATTGTTTACATAAAAATTCTTCACTCTTAAAAATATCTATTTCTGACTGTTTGATAACCACGGCAATGAGTATTGTCCATTTTTTAAAACTTCAATCAATTTTTTTAATACCTGTATAAATTATTTATATACTAGATTGAATCAAAAAAGATAATTAATGGTACTTGAAGGTAAAATTCTATGTTAAAAAATTTTAAAGAAAAATTTTTTTATTGTAATAAAAGCCCGAGATACTTGTTATTATTTATATAAATATTCAATTAGTAAATAATTGTGTGATTTTATCACAAAAATATCTTAAAAAGCACCTCAGGTTTTTGTTAGACTAAAATAATTTTTTGTTAATTATTATTGATTTTTTCAATTTATCCAAAATTATTTTTTATTTTTAGTTTTGTTTGCTGAAAAAATATTTTTGTTCGTTATAATTTATTGTGATATATTTACGAAACAACTGAATCAGCGAATGGATAACCGTAAATTTAAATTTCAACAGCTCGTAACACGTTTTGGATGGATTCGGCAACAATGTAATAGCACTAATAACACTACCACTGTTACACGATTACAAGTATACATGATATAATATATAATATATGAAGTCGAGATGAGCGCGAAGAAAATATGGGTACGAAGGAGATTGTGCTGATGAAAAAAATAATTCTTGAGAAAATAATAACAAGTACCTCATACTGAAACTCATACTTAAACGCATACTCGGTGGAATAAAGAAGCATATTTCTTGTAGACTGGTGTCGGAAATAATGGGGAATTTCTTTGGAGACCACGTGCGGCGCAGTATGTTCATGTACTGGATATACTAAGGATATTTTTTATCTCTTACTGTTGCTCAGTCTTTGAGTCTAACTCTTTCTTTTTGGTAGTACTTGACCGTTTCAGGATCAAGTCACGG
The DNA here is from genome assembly GCA_905319865.3 of Cotesia congregata. Lineage (NCBI taxonomy): Eukaryota > Metazoa > Arthropoda > Insecta > Hymenoptera > Braconidae > Cotesia > Cotesia congregata. Next base: position 6,393,794 of record CAJNRD030001118.1, on the reverse strand, counting down.
ATCTTTGCGGCGAGGATCCGTGCGTATCTTTGGAGGAACAAGCGACCTAACCGATGCAACAAATGCGCTGTGTGTATGGGTATAGATATAGATATAAATATAAATAAGAAATAAGAAATAAGAAATGAATGAGCGAAGTATAAGCGGAAGAAGGTCGTTCCGCATCGTGAGATTCTGCGACTGCTCAAACCAGATCCTAAACCCACTAGATGATATCGCCAGATACCTACATTGTATTTAAGAGTCCTGCGATAAATTTTGTTATATAAGTAATGGACATCCAGAGCGGTGGTTTATAAGTCTTGTTGAACATATCTTGGGTAAAACTTATTCTATATTCTATATACCACAAGAGTTTTGGAGAACCGAAGTTTCTGCAACTAGTTTCTATGCTACCAATCAATTCAAACTTATAATTGGTTAGAATCATGGTTTTGCTGACGGTTCAGTTGCCCAGAAGGGCAAATTTTCATTAAGTATAGAATCTTCAACGTGCACGGAAAAAAATTATATGTGAAAATTACAACAATGGTTAGCACAAATTGTACGGCCATTTTATATGTTATATTATTTTCAAAAAAAAAATGTTAAATTTACAGAAATGGATCTGTAAAAATAATATAACCGGCAAAAATTTTTTATAAAATTATATAAGTTTTGGTGAGTTATAATTTTATATAACTTCACACAATATATTTTTTCATTGTAAAATTTTCTGATGCTAAATTTACATTTTCTCCCCTCCGTGCGGAAAGCGTCAATTTTCCGCTCGCTGCGCTAAACGAAAATGCCGCTTTCCGCCTCCGTCGAGGAGAAAAATAGTATTCTCACCACGGGCAGGAAATAAGAAAGCCTCAGATCACATGTTTGTCGACCTCGGTTTCGCCTCGGTCAACAATTACATGTAATCTGAGACATTTCTTATTTTCCTGCCCCAGGTAAGAAAAATACTATTTCTTTATTTAAATTAAAAATTTTTTCTAATGTGAAATTGATAATAACAGATTTAAAGTTTATGAAATGTAAAAATTACTTATCTAAAAATGTAAATTTGATAGTTATGTTTTGACAGGACTAAAACTGTAAATTTATCTGTAATTTTTACGATTTTTATTTCCGTACACGGAAGTTTTACTTCAAGACAAATTTTTCTATTAAAAACAAAAAAATCAAATTGATTATTCATTTTATAAATCAGTGGACCACCTCAAAATTTTGGGTAAAAAAAAATTTATTTTTCTTTCGAAAAATTTGTTTTTGTTATACTCACTCCAAAAGTTCAACTTTTGAGCTCGGCTTCGCCTCGGACGTTAAAATTACGCCCCTTTTTGTACATTCCCGCCACAAACCTTAAGCTCATATTGCAACATCGTCGTTGTCAGAAAATCGCCACTTTGCGGCCTTATGACATAAATTACTATTCTTTATCAACTACAAATTCCACTTCAAAGAAAAAAAAATCTTTTTTTGCTCCACCCTATAATATCCATGTTACTAGTCATGATCTAACGAGAAAACTTTGTTTTTTGAATTTTTGGGTAGAACGGTTATAATGAAAGAAAAAATGAACTCAAGTTTCTTGTTGAAAATTTAATTCCCTTCAAAAAAGGTTCTGTGCATCAAACCTTAAAATGCATTGTTTAAAAATATATATCGTCTTTCAAATTAATTTCAAAAATTGATAAAACTCACCATTTAATCAATATTTCTCAATTTATTCTGTAAATGTAAAAACTTTTCAAAATGCGACGTCGTATGATTTATGACTAACCATTTAACACACAACTTTTTTCACAATTAATTTTTACCGGATAGAAGAAACAAAAAAAAAAGAGTGATGCTGGCACAGATTTAGATCGTTGCGGTTGCTGTTGTTGTTATATATAATCCTCATACTTATACTTAGAGTCGTCGTTGTTGTTTTTGATAATTTTAACTCACCGATATTAAACTGCGTGCAAAAGGCGTGGATCTCAGCGGGCGTTCTCCAGGTAGTGTGTGTAGTTAGTGACTCTGTAGTCAGCTTTTAATGCCCGTACCGGCACACAACAGCGGACCGCAGGAAAAATATAAGATTAAGATGAAGATGAAGGGCGCAGACTAGATGCACACTGCTAGATCTTATCAGGCAATGTGTTGTTGGCTGCATTGTGTTGCTGATCGTTGCCGCTGTTGTTCCTGCCCTTGCCCAAGAATTAAATATAAAAATACCTTGTAGACCTGTTTTTACGGTTTATGTTTATAAAATAAAGATTGTTTTCAATGTATTCATTAGAGTCTCTAGTCTATGGTATATAGTCTATAGAAATATCCACACATATATATCGGCTTATCTCTGGTCGATGAGAGCTACGTTGTAAGCCGCGCTTTTGGAAAAATCGAGTGAAAGCTTTAAGGCTCTTTGACCAGTCGGCAAATATTGTGACGTGAATCTTATGGTAACGACAGAAGCCAATAATTTTTAGCCAAGTTGATTGGATGACTTTATTATACTATAAAAAAAATCGGTATAAGAACAAAATTCGCGTGAAGTTTTTGATTTAATAGAAAAAAAATAGTGAATTGTAGAAGCAGCAAATGTTTTTACTAGCTTGCTAATTTTTTTTCAAAGCTCTGCTTTTTTTATCTGGGTCATTGTGTAAGAAATATCTTCAAGTTTAACAAACTTTTTATTTATTGATTTCGGGTACTGTGAAGACTGCAATCACCGCAGTAGTGGGGTAACTTTTTTTTAGTCTCTCGTCTCAGTAATTGATACCCAATTACTGCGAGAAAATTGAAGATTTTTATTTAAAAAAATTTGCATGCTTACTTGAAATATGCATTAATATGGTCTGAAAATTTCAAAACAATCGCTGTAATAGTTTTACTTTGAAAAATTCCCAAAAATTACCTTTCTTTTTGGTCACAGTCATGCTCCTTAATAGTTCCAAAAAAATTACAGACTTTGCGTAATTCGCGCTTCCACTCCGCAAAGCTAGTACATTTTGCTCCTGTCAAAAAAAAAATTTTTTTTTCTTAATGATAGCTGCACTTATCAGCCAACTGCTGCTGATTCACTCTCACATTAACCCTTTTTAGGCCTAAAATATGTATATTACCGGCGTATTTAATGGTTTTTACTGAAAAATATTATCAATTTCAGAAGAGAGTAAATGTACATACTTACATGTAATAATAATACCGGGTCGCTGCTTGGATGGTGGATTTTAAAAAGCTCGCATCCTAATACTGTAGGGAGTGCGAAGGCTCTAAATTTCAATGGCGTGAAATTACGCCCCGGTGGCCTGTCATTATCCCCGCTTAGCCATCAAAACCAATCCCCTTAAATTAACGGTAGCCCTTAACTGCACACGTCTCGATCTTGTTACTCAACGCCTCTACCCTCCTCTTAAATATTATCTTTAAATATATGTTAACTTTGCTCCCTTTGTCGTTGTCATTAGCAGACTATTTTTTTACGTGGAAAGGATTAATCGGTGATTAAATCACCCAGCTTATATTATTTTTTATATTATACGCTTACCTATATATTATTATGCTATTATTGGAATTATTTTCAAACTTTATTTGGACTTTTATTCCATAATTGAGCCAAGTTGCAACAACGAATCAGTTTGTAATGTCGCAAAATCAATCTATTGTTTTAACTACAATCATTTTTTCGCTAAAAAAATATCTGTTTGATATTACAACTAAATTATTTTGTTATCATTACTTTAGTAATTTTGTTGTTATAAAAAAATTAAATTATTGTCGTAACTATAGTAGTTAGTTAGTTAGTTATTTAAATAAAATAATTTAGCTAATTTAACAACAAAATTTGTTGCACCATCTAACTAGTGAATGTTACTGCAAAAAAAATATTTTTGTTAAACCGACAAAAATATTTGTTATCTCGACTTGACAATTCAGTTGCTACAACAAACCGATTTGTTACTTCAGCTAAACTGTTTTGTTGAACTAACTAAAATGTTCTGCTACATTAACAAATTTGTTTCATTAATAAAACATAAAATTAATAATTGCAACCTATGTTTTGTTATCATACCATATGATTTGTTGTCTCTATGCTAGCATACTAATTTACTATCACAACTTGTCGTATGTTGTCCTAACAAAATTTTTTTTTCAGTGATTTATTGTTTTTTATTAAAAATTCAATGAGCATTAAGACTTTTGCACATTAGAATTTTCCAAAATTTTCTTAATTTTTCGTTCTCGAGCCATTATAAAGATCGGATCTTCTGTGATTTGTAATTCAGTCCTTCTTTTATCAATCCGAATCTTGCAACCCATAAACCATAAACCGTAGTATGGGTAAATAGGGTAAAAAGTGTTCGAGGGATAAATCTCCGGAATGAAGCAAAAAATGACGATAATGACCATCGTGTGTATCAAAATAAACATAAACAAAAAAGCCCCGGTCGAAGCTCGAAGCAAGCGGTGTAATCTCGGTGTCATAATCACCATGCAAATGGTATCTGGGTTTTTAGAGTCATCTCTTTATCCTTGGGCATGCGACAAGAGAGCATAATATATAGCAGAAGTTATACGCATGTATGCGTTCAATACATACATAAGTCGTTGTTTTTGAGTGTACAGAGTTGAATGAGACGAGACAAAACGGGAAACCGAGACGAAAGCTTCAGCTTCTTTTAAAAGGTAAAGAGTGGTGGCTTGTCATGGTGATCGGGCGAGCCATTCACGGTATTATCCTGTGATTTAGCGTCCAATCCAAGCACAACTAACGTCTCCTGTGACGGAGCTAAAAGTAAAGAGTGATCCAACTCAAGCCAGGAAGCACCCATTGTCCTGCTATCCTGCTATGCCAGTATCACTCGCTCATCCTCCATCACCGTCATTTCTTTCAGCTACACTTTATCATCCACTTTTTTTATACTTTTTGCATTTGTTACGCTCGAGTTGAGTTTTGTTGATGCATTTCATCCTCCAACATACGCTCGATTATCGACTCAACTCCTGAATTTATCTAAAAATTGTCATTAAATTAAATATTTCTGCAGAGGTTTACTATAAAAAAAAAAACCGGTGTCAAAAATTGACTCAGTTTAACACCGTTGCGGTGTTCAAAATTGTAAAATTGGTGTAACAGAAAGTAAATGCTGGCTTATAAATATTGAAAACTCCGTGAAATAAAATAAAATTACTTTCATGAAGCATGCACCTGTTATTTATTTCTCAAATTTCATTAAAAAATTGAACATTTTAGAGAAAAAGTCAAATCAATCGTGATTTATAATCGAGTTAGAACTGCAGTTAATTTAAAAAATTTAGTTTTGAGTAAAACGCATTTTAAGATTAACAGTGAGTAATCTTTCTGACGGATGAACAGCCTCTTCAAAAAGGTATAGTTCAAAAACTTTTCACGATACATACTTTAAATTTTAGTAATTTATTTTTCGAAGTATAACCTATCAGAAAGGCAAAAAAAAACGCTTCCTTTGAAATTTCACGCTTGCGCTGCCTCTTACAATTAACTTTTATAATTTGATTATAAGATGATCGCCTAACTAATGCATACTTGGATTCCAACTTTTTTAGCGCCTTCTAGCTGTCCAGTTGATTGGATGAAAAGGTAGCCGGTGGTTGGTATAGCGAAGAAGAGGTTTTTGGCGTTCATTAATATAATATGGGCAACGCTTGTTGGCAGTTGACTCTAGATCAGCGACTGCTGTTGCCGAAATGTTTTTCTTGTCGAATGAAAATGGCATGGCTCGTTATATTAATTAATCAATGGGAATGGCGAAGGCTGGTCCAGTGAAGGGAGAAGGGGGACCACCGGTGGGCAATATCTCTTTCGGATTAAACATTAAGCTCGGACGTAGGTTCTACCGATCATCGATGACGGCAGCCAAACTCTTTAGCTAAGGAGAAATAACTCGAGAAATAAGAGACTGATGCCGAGGAGAAATAGCATCAATCGGGGTTTGCGTCTTATGTCTTGTGTCTTATATCTTCGGATCCTCGAGTGAAGAACCGGGTCGGGTAAAAACCGGGCGCAACGCAACGCCGAGGCCATAAACGGCTTTTTTTACCGATACGGACGGCTACCCGGTGCCCGGTTGAATATTCAACGCGGAATCGTCGCGCGCGGGAACCATCAGCATGGCCCGGCAATTAATATTGATTTTATTAAATCCCCTCTGCTCTTCTTAGGTCACTTACTTATGTATATGTAGTTACCAACACATAAAAGAGTTTACTGATGCGTCTCGCTCCTTGTTGCTGCTACTGGATATATATTAATACTCGTACTCTTCTTTTCGCATTCTCCAAATACTTTTTTGCTGACAATGAGCAGAGCCAGGTAAGTCTCCATCTCTGTTCAAAGCCTTTAGTAAATTCTTCAGCCTCACGTTACTTTTATTGGATCTTTCTTTCCTTCTTTTCTGAAAAATTTGTTTGTTATTTATGGGATTTATTAATAGCTTATAGCTTTAAGTATGAGTATGAGTATATAAGTGGTTTTTTGTTTTTTGTAGTGCTACTGGTATGGCATTAATATTTATTAACAATTAAAAACCTATTTGTCGGATAGGATCTTGTGCACTGAATAAATATTTATTGGTCGTTGATGAATCTTGGGTGTGTTGAAAGTCTTTTGAATTTTTCCAGGTACAGAATAAGTCAGAATTTTTTTTCATAAAATTAAACAAATTCATAATCGACAAAAAATTTTTTTGTTTGTAAATTTTTCCCAAAAGATAAAAAATTTTCAAAGCTTAAATTAAGAACCAATTTTTCTTTTATGAATTAAACCAAATTCGTAATTTTCGAAATTTGTTAAAAGGTGTTCAAAAATTTTTGATGATTATCCAAAATTCTCCATAGTTGTTAAAGTAAATTTCATGATGAAAAAAAATTGTTTTCATCTAGTAAATATCTTACAAAAAATTAAAACTTTCTGAAATCAAAATGATAACCAATTAAAAAAATTATATTCACCCCAACACTAAATTTTATTAAAAACAAGATAGAAAAATTTCTTACCCAAAAAATCCTGTCACATCATTAAAATTTTTTTTTCAAGCAAATCCAGCTGACATATAAACTTAGTACCTCCTTAATCTTGAAAAATACAAAGTACGTAAAAAAATAATTTATAACTGTGAATTCTTTTCATCCTCGGCCGTTAATAGCATAAAAAAGTTTCAAAGTTAAATTGGCAGAAAGTCGGGAGTGTATATAAGTATATAGATATACATATATATTTTATTAAGCAAAAGGTATATAAGAGTAGATTCGGAGCAAGTTGAGAGCATCAGATTCAGCAGGAGAGTGCGAAGGCGTAATTCACGAGGCGTGAAGCCCGTTAGATTATTCAAAGGGACGAGGACAATTAAACCGGGAATAGTGTATGTGTCTCAAGGGGGAGTTGCAGTTGAGTATATTATATAGAGAAAGGAAAAGGAAGAGAGATCAACAGACAGCGGGAGACAAAGTGGCGACGCCGGATGCTAATTACCCAGAGCAATTAACCGAATAAAGTGAGACTCTGAAAAGTATCATCGTTTACAGTCTACTGATGCCGGTATAGCAACAGTTCAGTGCAAAGTAGTCTTTCTATCTTTCCTCGTTAAACTTCTACTCTTATTGTACTCTTACATATCTCCGACATAATACCTTTCCTGCATGATGTTTTTAGTTACTGGTATATACGTACTACATATGTGTAAGTAAAGTTAAATGAATTAAATTCAGATCTTAGTCTTCCAATACAACATATCTGTGAACAAATTTTCTAATATAGTCAAATATGGTATATTTCCATGTACGGGCTGATCTGTTCATATTTGATTATATATCAGCCTATCTATGAAAATAAAAAAATAATTATCATTTTTTTTAAATGTGTGCGTGAATTAACATGTTTCATTTGATAAAAATTGGTTTAATAGTTGATTAAGCTGAAAATAAATGACATATAAGCTCCTTAGGAGAGTTATGAAATGATTTTTATTTTGTAAGTTAATACCTCAGACTTAACTCTCTTGCATTGAGGTAATTCAGCGATCATGCGTCTTCTGTTTAAGATTTTTAATACCATTTTTGGTCAAAAAATTATACATGTCTATAAGTGACCTGATATAGGCATATCAAGTTATGCACTTATAAAAATGATTTCGCTAAAATAAAAAAAAAAAAAACGAGATTATAGAACAGTATATTGTAGTAAAAAATAAGTTTATTTATAATGATAAATTTAGTAGTTTTTTTACCAACATCATCCAAGTTCCAAAAACAAATCAGTTACAACTAAATTATCTCGTTACCATTACTTAGCTGTCATTGTTGTGATAACAGAATTTTTCCAGGAGTAGGTATGTTCAATAACTTAGGAAATAATGGAAACTGCAAGCGTAAAGTGAAATATTGTAACATAAGTTCAGTTAAAAATGACCTCACTACGCAGTTAAATTCGCGGAGCCAATTATTGGAACATCTTCACTCCCGGAGGCGCCAAACAACGGACCTGAGGTGCCCATAAGGCATCTTGGCTTAACGCTCAGATATATCTCTGGTTGGTCCTTGCAGAGAGCAGAGAGGACAAGGATAAATTTGCACGGAGATTCGGCTTGGGCTTGGCCTAACTCGATTGAGGATCCGAGATCTGGTAGCACCGTTTGCTCTGTATACTTAACATTGCTCTACACTTAACTGATACATTGGAACATTCTAAGATTGGTAGTGTATGGTGATGCCTCTTCCTCCTTGTTCTCGGCGTTCATTCCTATCCTGACTTGGTCCCTCGTTACTTTTGACTTACTCTCATTCTTTATCCCCATCTCGGGTCTTATTATTTTTATTTTTTACTTCTGCTGGCTCAACTTGTTCGATATCTGTAATGCTTATGGTCACGTCGCGGAGTCACGTTTCTCCGAATAAGAGTTACCTATTTAGTTATTTACTCACTCACTTCACGTCTCCAGGTTTAGATTTCGCTGCTCAAGTGTCATTGGAGTATTCAGTCTAACTTTACTGGACAGCTCATAAGGCATATAGCATCAGAGGTTGCTCTAAGATCGATAGATTTTTAAAAATAATTAGCGATACACTCTTTTGGTATTAACAAATATACGGCATGATATGAAAATTGGCCATATCAAAACATATCTGACTTTATACGCCCTAGTATACTAAAAAAAATTTTTTTTGGACAACATAAGACAAGTTGTGATAATAAATTATGATTATAGCACAGGAATAATAAATCATATGTTACATCAATAAAACAATTATGTTTTTGTAGCAGAACATTTTAGTTAATTAAAAAAAAAAAAACAATTAAGTTGAATCAACAAATTGGCTTGTTGAAGCAACTGAATTGTCGAGTCGAGATAACAAATATTCCTGTTTGCTTAACAAAAATATTTTATTGCAATAATATTAACTTGTTAGAGGGTGTAACAAATTTTATTGTTAAAGTAGATAAGTCATTTTGTTCAAATAACTAATAATTATGGCAATGAATAAATTTTACTGTAACAACAAATAGATTTTGTTAAAGCAACAAATAAATTCTGTTATTACAACAAAATCAGCAAAATAATGTTACAATTCACAAAATAATTGTAAGAACAAACAGATATTATTGTGATAATAAAATGATTGTTGTTAAGACCACAGATTGATTTAGCGGTATTATAAACTAATTTATTCCTACAACTTATCTCACTTTGTTAAAATAACTAATCAATTTATACTGTAAGTAAAACAATTTGCAACTACAACATATTTTTTCTTGCAATTCTGTATTTTGTAATTTTAACAAAACCATTTCCATGAGTGCACTCTTTTGGTTTTAAGAATTTATTTGAAACCCAAAGGACATTATTTGAAAAAATCTGGAAAACGGTTGGCCCTGCAGGCCATCCCTGGAACTTCCCGCTATATAGCGCACACATGTGCGAGTTAAAAAGCTCGAAAAATCATTTATTCTGGACTTTTGAGCTCTTCAAGCTCAAAAATCTCCTGGTTGTTAAAAATATACTTTTTTGAAAATTTTTAGTTGCAATATTGTTCGATCGCCATTTTTTGAGCCTAATTTCGAACACATTGTTTTCCTGGCTATACAATCCTGTAATAAGAGACACCATATTTGGATCGACCAAAAGCACAGTTATTGTTAAGCTTATTATTCTGATAAGTATAAGCTTACGTTATTACTTTCAAAAAATTCTGAACACTAAAAAAAATTATTTTATCTTTCAGTATTTGAAGTATTATTGAACGAATATTCTTACAATAAAAATACGTTTTCTTACTGTACAAAAACTGGTATATAATCTTCACAGAAATACCAAATTTGGTTATCGAAAGAAATAACCCCGGAATAAATAAATCCAGTAGAAAAAATGCTCACAAAAAATATTCCCGGAGAAAAATTTAAATAAACACCCAAAATCCATAATAAAAAGACTCAGCACGCTAACAAGCTTATGTGATTTTCCGAATCTATTTTTTACAGAATTCACCAAATTTTATCCTGGGCCAGTTACTCAATATGATTAGTATAATTCGATGTCTACACACATAGAAGTTATACCGTACAAGCATTTGCGGTAATCTTTGTTGAAAACTAGAAAAAGTTGTGAAGGATATTGAAAGTATCCAGGATACGAATCAATGCTTCTAATATCATAACAAATAATCCTACTCTTGACTTCAAACTGACGTGGTTATCTGCTATTGATGTAGACCAGTACAATTAGTTGTGCGCTATAATTAGTTGTGCAATATAAACAATAATATCGCTGAGTTGAATTGAAGAAATTAATGGGAAAATTGATTCAACTTATAAATTATTTTATCGCTTGGATATTTTATCTAGAAAATTAGCTCTTATAAGAATAATCGACTATTAGATATGTATATTTATACTTGTCCATGTTATCAATGTGTGCAATACTCATACAATCTCAGCTATGCGTGTGTTGCAATTTTTTCTCTGGGGAATTAAAAAATAGGTTAATAAATACTCGGTACCTAGGAAACAATCAATCGTAAGCTTCATAACAAACGAAATAATAATAAACATAAAAATGACGTGGTTATACATGGATTGTATGTGGATTTTTTAAAATCGGTAGTAGCTGTTGATACGCAAAAATGAAGCGACGCGTTTTATACTATCAGCGGCCGAAGGGTTGTTATTAATTTATTGATTCTTAGTTCCTGGACGAAATAGAATACTTTAAAATATCACTTGCAGTTTTGGTCACTGTGAATTAGACGTAGATAAACTGAAACTTGAAAAATACGGCATTAAATTTATAATCAAAAATTGAACAAAACGTTAATAATTGTGTGGAATAATATGAGTGTTGAGCAATGACGTTGATAAATAAAATTGTGTGGTGGTTAATAACCATGAGTTTGTGAAGCGATGGAAGAATATTAGATAAAATAGTATTGCAGAATCCTCAACCTGCTTGGAATAAGATGGTGAATTCTTCAGAAATAACATCAAAAAGATTGATAAATAATTTCTATATTTTAATACTTGATTCTTTCTGTTTCAATCTTTAATAGAGTGAATTGATAAAATTGTGTTTTTCTGAACGCACAAATCCGGTTGTCATTACTGATGATTTAGTTGACGCAATCTATGGACTTTCACGAGACATTGATCATCCAAATGTCAACGTCATTGAACACAACTATCAACCAAGACAAATCCCGATATTCAACCGCGCCTATTCGACGTATATTCTTTCCGCTAATTCAGCTAGTCAATTGAAAAATCTGTTACATGTATTGAAGTCATCGCTGACATGGAGCATTAAATCTGTATTTTTCATCATTGGAACTAACGCAGAATCTTGTGGCAACGCTTCAAAAATGCTTCAAGTTCTCTGGAAATTGAATTTGATCTCAGCATTTTACGTCTGCTACGAGCCGAATGATAAAGAGTCGATGATGCTGTACACGTATAATCCTTTTACCGACCGAGCTCCTGAACCGTGGGTGGAAGTGGAATCAACCGACAGACCCAATGATCGATGGAGTCTCTACAAACAGCCTTATATAAATGGTATGTGCAAAGATTGCAATGGTTAAACATAAAATTTAGATTAATTTTACCAATATTTATCTCTGTTGCAGACAAAGGAGCTTGTAGAAGTATTACCTACGACAAAACAAAATCTCTGGATGGTTACGAAGTAAAAGCTGTTAGTAGATCGTTCTTGAATTATACGCGTGGTAAAAAATACGATATTGGCTCTTTGCAAAAACATAACAAATTTGAAGATGTTAGTTATGCGAAAACCTTATTTTCTGCTTTAAATGTCACGTCCATCATATACTATGATCAAAAAGGTTGTTGGATTAATCATACTGCATCTGGCGATTTGAAGAGATAATTGGATAGTACATATGATTTGGTTTTAAATGTCCGCAAACTCGAACCTATATCCAACGTCGATTTTATAAATTTGAATCGTCAATCTTACTTCATGATTCTCACTCAGCGCATAAGTATTGTTTGTACAATTAAAAACGATGAAACATTTTTAAATTTTCAAATCATTAGCGTAATAATTCTTATTTTAGTGGTATCGTTCGTGATTTTAGTAATCCACAATGGTCGTGATTATGGCAACGGGTTCTTAGATATTATTCGGATCTCCATAGGTTCTGGAATAGATGCGCCGTTAGATAAATTACTGATCCGCGTTACTTTTATCATGACAACTTTGTTATTTTTTGTGGTCACTCCAGATATACAAGGTCAAATTTTCTCCTACTCGACTAAACCTGAACGGTCTTACCCTCAAAATTTAAAAGATTTGGGAGACTTTAAGTTCAATATTTATTATCCCAAGCCCCTCAAAGATTTTATTCTAGATCAAAAATTAGTTTGGAATTTGAATAAAACGTATTTGCGACCATTCACTTATCATCCGTCAACTTGCCACGATAAAGTTTTAAAGGACAGTTCTAATGCTTGTCTGACTGTACCCTAATATATATATATATATATATATATATATATATATATATATATATATATATATATATATA